>BJKM01000719.1:0-262589 GCA_015082035.1 Chaenogobius annularis
GTGGTTCTTATGTCTTGTATGTGGCCTTTACCATTGCAACAGGGCACGAGGAGGACGACTTGGTCATGAATCACTCAGTATTGACACGCATTGTTACAACTCGACTAAATTACATAATGTGACCTAGAAGAAACAAATCGTAAAGTCCACAAAGGGAGACAATGTGTGTGTCGATTAATGGCATTTTAGTTATCCGAATTAAGATATGTGGAGGTACTGTTACCAGTGCAATACATACAAGTAAAGGTTGAGCACAATAACCAGGTCAACGTAAAAGACAGAGTAAACACAACTAAAATCCTAACTCATTTAAGCAGTAAATCGGTGTCTACAAGATTTACAAGGTCTGCCATTGTGAACGATAAGAGTCAACTTGTGTAAAGCAAAATATATTTGAAAGAAGCAGTAAAAATACAACACAAAAAAGGTAAAAGAAAGAAAACACAAAGCAGATCAAAACAAATGTGGTGCAACAACACAAGTGTGGAAAAAAGCAAATGCCATTCACTTCCACCCAGAGGCTTATTAAAATACTGGTTAACAAACCACAGGCTCAATGCCTTGTTAAAGCAGCAGTATGTAACTTTCAGGAGGTGACACATCACCTACATGATCCACGAATATAGAAAGTGAAAACCATACTTCTGGACATTATCCATGGAGATACGTTTTATGCCTTAATGCAAATATTATAGCCTAACACATTTTTTTAAAGATTATATTCAGTAAAAAAAAAAAAGAATAAAAATCGATTAAATGTGTTTCAATGGCAACACTAACATCTTTGAAGTTGTCTTTCAGTAGTTCCTTAATGTTGCAACTGTGTAAAGCAGGAACTCGAGGAAAGAAAAAAGGGAATAAAAATTGAAGAAAGTTGAAGAGCCAATCTGAGAGGAGCAGCAGAGGGGGTGTTTTGACCCACATTCAAGACTCAAGTCATTACTCAACAAAATGATGATGAACACTGTGCACTTGCAGTTTATCAGGGGAAAAAAAAAAAAAAAATGGCCTAGATAAGATATAGGCATTACATGTTTCAAAGCCAAGGCAAAGCATAAAGCCTGGAGTGAAGCGCAGTCAGTATGTACATCTGCTTTCATTTCTCACAAGCTTCCAGTTCCATCGCACAAAACAAGCATTTTAAAGTAGTGTGTGTGCGCAACTTATTTATTTTTGTTCATTTCATTCATACTTTTTTTCACTTAAGTTTTGTGAAGAGCGTTTCCATTTCAGTTTAGAGCCAAGTGCAAGATGCCAAGTGAAATGTGGTCTTCTACTAGAAGTCAATGTACATTTCTATCCTTTTACCATTGTTTTTTGTATCATGTTATATTGTATAAACAAACTCATTTGGTCAACAACACAAAGAGAAGCTCAAACAAGAGGTTGTGTTCATTTTTATAATTTGGAGATAATAAATTCAGATGCAGGGAAACGATCTCTAACATAGATTCACTTTTATAAAATACATTTTTAAAACTTATGATCCACAAAAGTTGAACCATATCATTACTTATTTGAGATTGGCTCCACAAACAATTACGTCTTCGATGTTGGCACCACTTTCTGGAGCTATTGTGAAAAAGTTATTTCACTTCTGTTCATTTTTTCTGACAAAGACATAGAACTTTCTGGCAGTTTTTATTTGACGTAAATAGGCCCAGAAATTAGATGTATTAACCATAAACCAGATCACCATACAGCAAATTCTACCTGAGAAGTCTGAGCTCAGTTTAAACTCTAAGAGCACAAGAATCTTGTGATGAAAGACTTTAAGCAGGTGAAAAGGAAACTTAATTGTAAAACAGCTGAATATAGGAAAAACGTTGATGTGAGATGTACTTTTGTCATGTTTTAGTAACAAAAACAGGAAAGGTGGCATGCAGCGTCGTTTTGAGACTGGCACCAGGACGGATCACACACTGTAGGCAGAGAAATCAAAGCTCAACAGTGGTGCCCAGAGAGAAGCCCAAAACAATGAGCTGCCAATGCTCTGCTCAGACAGCCAATTCCCAGTACGTCCTGTTGGCTTTAGCTCTGTTCAGGGTCACTGGGCAACACATGAACCAGACCGTACTATCACTGAACAACAAAAGTGCAGTTTTCAGTAAAGGTGGAATATTTATACCATTTTACCAAGCATTTTTGACCTGCTTGTCCCATGATGGAGCATATAAGTCTACTTGGCCTAAATGCCCTATCAGCTCGTTAGTGTTAGTTACTACAGGCCCTCACATGCAGCTTTGGATTACTAAAGCTGCATGTGAGGAACGCTAAAGGCCTTAATCATCTTTAACTGTGCCACTGTGTCACCACTGACCAGAGGAAAGTGGAACTAAAGTGAAGGATGCAATATGAACTGAACACTGAAAAGTGTTCCTGAAAAAAAGCCCTTCGGCCGGGTCAACTCGTCAGGAGGCAAGGCAAGGCAAGTTTATTTGTAGAGCACAATTCGTACACAAGGCAATTCAAAGTGCTTCACACAACAGGAAAAAATGCATTAAAATCACAAAGACATGGCAGAAATCACAATCTTAGTTCAAGACATAAAAGGGAAGAGTGCAAAGAAAAGCATTTCAGTCATATGCACAGCCAAACAAAACAGTTTTTAGTTTAGATTTGAACATTGCCAGAGTAGCGGCCTGTCTCACATCCTCAGGAAGACTGTTCCAGATCAGTGCGGCCTAGATCCAGATCCTGAGCCAGGCTTGGTCCGGACTACATTAGATATTGTTTAGGTCCTAGCAGCAGAACTTTGGATTGAAGTACATTTAACAGTAAATGATAGTTTACGACTGCTTAGCTTCAATTTAAAACTTTAATCATTTGAAGCAGTACTTTCTTTGAAGATTTATCGTTTTTATAATTGTAATGATAATATGAACGTTTATAACAATCCCATTTAACTGCCTTTTTTTCTTAGGCAAACAAAAATGACATGGCCTTCTTTATGTTTACTTTACTAACCTACGCTGCAAACACGCAGTGACGTCTGAGTATTTACTTTTACAGCAGTGTTAAATGGAGATAGCAGTGTTTATCTTGATTACTTTATATGCAAACAGGAAACAATTCATGTTTGATAGCTACTGTGCTTGCCCTTCTATGCAACTACTATTTTATTACGCCATTAAAATGACCCACGTGTGAATGAGGTGGAATTTTTATCATTTAACACCCTCAATGTAAAAGCAGGACGTAACAATCTACTTTTGTTGGAAAAGATTCAGTTGTAGTCATCTGGACACTGTTTTAGAAAAACGAGACGTTTCAACATTCAGGGGCAGGTGAAAACCAACAATGAGAACTGGATATTTGTCAGACTAGATCTGCAGATTGACTTGTGATAAAAAGTGTCCAGAAGACTACAACTGAATCTTTTTCTTTGATGGAACACTCCTGGACAAATGAGGGAATCACCGATATGTAACTATCGTTCTAGTTTACACCACTTTTGCAGCATTTAGGGCTTGGTATTGCGCAGTACCTCATGATGCAATACACATCCTGATAAGATACGCATCTCAATACTTGGAGCTTGATACATGGATATCTTTTGAAAAACATTGCTAAAAAAGTTTACAAAATTGATTGTTTTGATGTCATGTAGAGTAACAAAAGGTATTGGAATATCCTGTTCACGCTGTCCTTAATATGAGAATACAACTGTCGTTTGAATGATTCACCTGTTCAGCTCAGCAGATTCAGCTTTAATGCTGCAGTCACAAGTTAATTATTTGAGTCAATTTATCTGGAATTCATGGTGTTTGAAAGTATCACTTCTTCGGTGGTGTTTTATGGTCCAGTGTTACATAACCGCCATTTATTCTTTAAGACTTTATTCTTTAAGACTTTATTCTTTAAGACTTTATTCTTTAAGACTTTATTCTTTAAGACTTTATTTATTCTTTAAGACTTTATTCTTTAGACCAGGGGTGCCCACACTTTTTCAGTGTGCGAGCTACTTTTAGATACGGCAAAGCCTGACGATCTACCTGTAGATATAATATATATAGATATATAGATATATAAACAGCTATAGAAACATGCATAGACGTGCAATATAAAGCAGGGAAGAGAAAATCTGTTAATTGACTTGACCCATTTGAAAATAAAATAACTAGACTAACAGATGGTTGAGCTTATAATTATAAACTGTAGGCTCCTCGCGCTCATGGTTCACTCGCGCTTTTGGGGACCTCCATATGCGCACCATGTGATACGCACTCTCTCAGTGTGTGTATATACTGTCACTTAGTGCCATCCAAAAAACGTTGCTTTGGTATCGACGGCCTCAGATAGACTGCCACTGCGTCTGAGATCGACTGGTAGATCGCGATCGATGTAGTGGACACCCCTGCTTTCGACTTTATTCTTAATGATGTCACGACGTAGATATTTTGAATACATGTTCTAACAACACGAGGTTAAATAAAGTCACATGGAGTCGCCATCAAACTTTATGAAAACAAAATAGATTTTTTTTGGACCATCGGGCTTTGATGCACATGTTTTTCTTCCTCGAAGCAAGATTGAACTGAATATTGTGGACTCATGTGGACCTAATTTAAATGTCCTTTTAAACCTGAAGTTATGTCCAGTAAAACCAGTGACTAAACACACATTGAACGCTTGTGAAAGTTGTGAGGCTGAGTGTGCAGACGGAGCGGCAGGAGGTGACGAGTATCTGAGCAGAGGAGCTCCACGTGGCCTGGGCCGAGTGTGGGCCAGCGAGATGTGCCAGGACTCGTCTGTGAAACTAGGCCACTGCATCTGCCTCACACACACACACACACACTGAAGAACACTGTCAGCCCGTGAGCAGAGGGCAAGCTATGTGAAACCGAGTTAAGAGAACGCCATGATGCATCACGTTATTTGTCACTTTTAAGCCTGTGGACAGTAATATAATTTAGAGTTCAAACGTAGGCAAAAGTAGAACTAGAGGAACGTCCGATAAAACCCACCCTCTTCAGTTTCTTAAGAGTTCGAGGTCCTAGTAGTACGTTTGTGTTTGGGTTGTTAAAAGTATCGAAATGGAGATACTATCGATACTAAAACTAGTATTGAAACTCGATTTCCTGTTTTGATACTAAATATTAAAAAAGAAACTCAATAACAGGACAAAATTTGACCTTTCCTCAACAGTTTTAGAATGATCTTGTGCTTCATTGTTTGAAAAAAGGCATTTTTAATGATCATTGTTGTATAGAAACTGGTATTGAGTACTGAGTCTATTCTTTAGTATCGAAATAGGGTTTGAAATGTTTTGTATTGCGACAACACTAACTTTGCGCATGGTAAAAACACAAAAATGTCTCCCCCAACAGTGTTGACTTGAATCTTCAAATTTGGAGCACTAAGTGGGCGATTAACTCAACTGGACAATCATTCAACTTCTGGGAATGAAGATCAAACCAATAACCGCAGTCATGCCAGCAACAAAGTATAAAAGTGACCCGACAAATGTAATAAAATGTAACTAGAGAATGACTTCAAAAGGATAAAAAAAAAAAAAAACCACACATTTCAAGTGTTCAAAACAACAAAGTGACAATGGAAAACTTGCTTATATTTTAGTGTGCTTCCAATGTCTTTCTGATCACCAGATATGATAAAAGTCATTACAAACATAATAGAAATGTTATCCTTCTGTTTCCCTGAATCTTCCTGGTAAATCTTCAGGGCAGAACTCATTGATTCTGCACACCTTAAAACATGCACAAACACTTATAGTAATCAGCTTTTACGGCACACACCAATGTTGCCAATGTTGTAAAGCCAGTTGCTCCTTGTGAAGTTGCCTCCAAGCGTGACTATAGGTTGCTTAGTGCTAAGTTGAGAAGTTCCTGCCCCCCCCCCCATGCCTCTCAAGGCTAGAAGCATCTTGAAGTTGAAACTGGTGACTCATGCTTGCCTTTTCTTCTGTTAACTAAAGCTGTAGAAAAACGTATCTAAAATCAGTTGTTTCTATACATCAGGTGTAGCTTCTGGCTTCAGGAAACGGAAATGATTCAAATAACCAAACTGTGCTGTGAACTCAATGCTTCACTGCCTTTAACTTCTTTTTGAAAAGGTTTAAAGCTTCATGGAGGGCATACTTTAAGTGCAACATGGTACAGGGGAGGAGTATGACAAACGAGGTATATTTGACAACTCAGATTTATTTTACAGAATAAATTTTATTTTATACTATAGTAATTTTAAATTGTCCCTCAAATGCGTGCCCTTTTGTTTGATTGGATTATATGTTGTTTAATTATTGCTCAGTGTTTTGTGTTGCACCTTCATGCCGAGACAAGCTCCTATGCCTGTAAAGTTTGTTCATTGACAATGGCAATAAACCCCTTTCTGATTCTGATTCTGAAATTCCATTTATTTTTTTGGCTCGTAGGCTTCATTACACAGGACACGGCAGCGTGAAATAGGGATGGGACTGGGAATGGACATGCAGCAAATTGAACTCCTAATGCTGCCATTCTCAACTCCTAAATTGTTTATAATTGACGTACATTGGATATATTATGCAAAACGCGCTTTTATCAGCTTTCAAAGTTGCATTTTCATTGATTTGTGTAATCTTGCACACCGCACCGACTCCTGTATTTGAGGCTTGAGTTTCTTTTAAAGTGACAACAACTATATCCCATTAGCGACTGTTTCCTATTGCTGCTTGACCAGGGAGTTTATAACCTGTCTTTCATTTCTTTTTTTTTTTTTTTTTTTTTTTTTTTTTTAAATTAACAACTTGACAATATTCCCTGAAAATGCTAGTTTTCACCATCCCACGTCCACTGCCCTGTACTTACAATTATTCAAAAATAATAACGTTGTTTATAATCAATAATGTTGTTTGACATGTTGTTTGACATTCAAACTGTAATCTATAACTCATACAATTTAATACTAAGTACAAGAAAAAGTATAATAGAACACTGATCTTTATTGTCCCTAATTCAACTAAAATAATGCCACGGCTTAGCACACCCTGGAAAAGTACATCCTGGTTCTTCTGAAACGGAATAAATACCACCTGCTTGTGATTTAAATTTGCATAAGTGTCAGTGTAAACAAAACACACCAACTCTAAATATTTAAACATACTATTTGTTCACCTATTTCTAAGGATGTGACGTAAGTTGTGCATTTACAAAGCGGGCCTTCTCAACGATATTGAAGGAACAGACACGCCTCCATTTGAAAACAGGTCACTCTCCAAACGAAACACTGCGGCACCTGTGAACGTGAGTCAAGCAGAGCCATAACAATTTAGACTTCCATAAGTATTCAACTGTAAAATTATTGCTTTGGCTAAGTGGCAGGTAACTGAGGGCAATTGGTTCATTTGACGATCTCCAACTTTCACCATTAAAAACACACAAGATAAATATTAGTCCTTGTGGATTTTTTTTACCTCTACAATGGTATCTTTGTCATTATCAACCTATATTGTCAATCACATTGCATCACAGTAGCTAATCGATTTTTACGACTTTAGTAGATTGTCAAGTAGTAATAGTGAGTCTTGATGTAAATTTACTTTCACAATGTCTGAAATTGTGAACTTGGCCAAGAGTAATAAAGTAAAGTGGTGACAAGTAGAAATATTTCAAGATTGAAATGTATGTGGGTTGCTGGGTGACCAAGTATAGTATATACAGTACACCATCTGGTGTCAATATGATAACTAAAAGCTTCTATTTAGAGAATATTTACAAATTGAGTGTATTATTGATGAAATCAGATCAGTTGATCGATCAGATCAGTTTCTGGTGGGTTTTAGTCTGCATAGTCTGTATTACAATTATCAAAATATGACCAAAATCATTAATTACTTCTAATTTTTTATAGTCTACAAATGATGAGTTGATTAATGTTCATACGATCTAATTTATTTTTAAAGTTTTTTTAAATAAATAGTATCGTTAATATTACCATGTGCTATATAGACTATTCAGTACTGCTACTTTCTCAAATCAGTAAATAGTTTCCATTATAGTTTTAGTATCCGGGTATAGATTTTTTAACAACCCTACAATAGAAAAATAGCATCAAAAGCAGCGCCTGTGTACACTGTTACCAGAGTCAGACCGGGATCAAACAGGCTTTGGGTAAATGACATCATAAACAGCAGCCGGGACAATGGGTCGGACAAAGGGGGGCAAAGGACGCAGTCATCTGATATAATGTACTTTGATTAGGGACTTGCCACTTTCTGGGTATAGTGGGAGTGGGAGTCCATACTACAATACACGTGTACTCCTCATTGGTCAAACTGCTCCTCAGGACACCGTGTTCCCATGTGCTGCGAGGTGGGGAAACATTGACATTTACTATAGGTTGTCCAGTGTAAACAGTGACCCACTTCAAACTATAAAGACAAGGCAACAGTGACCATCAAATATACACTGTCCAAGTTAGGCTGCCATTTCCCCCCCTTTTATGTAGAAAACTAAATTAGTTAGTACATAAACAATATAGCTATAATACAACTAGTATGGTTCATGAGTGTGTAATAAACAAGCCCATGTAGCAACAGTACACAATGTTCTTTAGGATGTCTGTGTCGGCTATCAACAAGCTCCTGTGCATTGCCCGGGGTATGCATTGAGAAACATGAACACTTGTTGCCGAAAAGTCAAAACTTAATTCTAAAAAGAGAAATACCGCCAATGTATATTTGCATGGAACAGTTCTTCGCACGAAGCAAGAAGCAGTAAGAGTGTCTGCAAAAGCTCGAGCGGAGCAGCGAAGGGGGAGGGGAGCTACATTTTCAGGAAAGCAAAATAGTGTCTTTTCTGTGCAGCCTGGGCAATGCAAGCACATTTTGAATCAGCTAACATTGGCTACAACTAGTGTGACCTTTAACCAACAGTGATGATTCAATACAAAGAGATGTTTTACTAAATTATACCCCCTATATCTTTATAATAAGAACTTAGCAGTACTTGAAAGCGAAAATTCAAAAACAAAAGTCAATCAAGAACATTAAAATTAACCGACACAGGTCCACACCTAGGTTAGTCATAACGATGACAATCAACAACCAACAACTGCTCCTCAGGCATTCTGGACACTTTTCAACTATCGACACTTCCCAGAACCACATTATACAAGGGCTGCTCATGCTGTCATCACTGTCAGTATAACGTGGAAAATCAAAGAGGAACCAGATCCGAAACAAGCCCTACACATTGCAACGCTCAGGAATTTAAATCATGCTATATAAGCTGCTGCAGGCAGAAGAGCAGAGTTCATACTAGGATATCCTTGATTCATATGAGAGGCTGACTGAACATGATGCAAAAAAGCAGGGAAAAACTTTTAATTTCATTAGCTTTTGGTCTCTGGTTTCTGTGTGACTTTATCAAAAAGTGCAGCGTATTAAACGAGTATCCGTGCAGAAAAACAACACACCGAGTAGGTGAGAGATCAGAGTTTGCGTAGCATTTTGTCTGTGTGCAGTGGGCAGAAACAATGTTCTTTTGCAAGGGCTGGCCATCTCAAAGCTCACAGAAAACCAGAGCAGTCTGGAGTGACATTCTTCAGAGGACCAGTTAATGGAACTCAACAGATAACTGAACGACATTGAAACAAAAAAAACACTGTATTTTGCCCTTACGTCAATTTGTTTTACACTTTTAACAGATTGACTATCTTTACATCGAGAAGAAGCACATCTGCAGTAGGTTTGTCAAAAGTATAGATACTCCGATACTGAAACTAGCATTGAAACAACATAGCTCGTCTACTCTGAGCAAGTATCGATATTCAAGAAAAAATATACCGTATTTTCCGGACTTTTAGCCGCTCCCCTATATAAGCCGCATTTGCTCTATTTTTAAAAAAACGATAATAAAAACAATACATAGGCCGCACCTTTTGTATAAGCTGCAGAACTCTTTCCTTGACTTTTGGCATCGCATGAGCGCTTCTCGCTGTCCCCTCCGTCCCCTCCAGCGTCTCACCGTACATTCATTGATGTTAAGCTTGCGTGCAGCCGCGCGGTTTCCTAGCAAGATTGATGGCCTTCAGCTTAAAACTTGCTTCGTACGAACTTCTTCGTTTGGGTTCCATAATGATGGGGCAAGAATTTGAAAATAATTTATAGTTGGTAATTTGTCGTCCGTGTTCTATTTGCTAGCTGAATAAAAAAGCAACATCTGCTTCTTTGCTTAACTTTTCTGTAGTTTTGATTCTAATTCCGGTTAGTTCGTAGTTCGCCCCTAGCGGTGAAAGAAAAAAACCACAGAAAAGCCGCAGCCTCTAAATAAGCCGCATGGCTCAAAACATCTGACAAAAGTAGCGGCTAATGGTCCGCAAAATACGGTATATAATTTGGACAAAATTGGCCATGTCCTGAATCGTTTTCTAACAGCCTGGGACGGTCTCAATCAATTTCAGAACTATAAGGGCACATGGTAATATTAAATAAATCATTATTTTGTGTTAAAAATTACTATGGTTACAAATAAAGGAATAAACGATTTATTATCATCATTGTGGCATCAAATTGGGATATCAAGCATTTTCCTCAAAAGTTTGAAATGTTAGCAACACAAATATGCAGGTTGTGATGGGTCAACTGACAGGAACAGTGACTGCTCACATTTTTAAAAGTAGGTCAAAAGCTATGTTTATTTTATTCAGACAGTGTAAAGGGCTAGTAAAATTTTAAAAACTACTCTGGATCGAAATACTTTTCTACTGTACATTATGTGCTACACATGCAACCTTTATACTGGGCGGTACGGTACGTCAATCAATGTATAAGTAAATATGAAGAAGGTAAAGACATCTGTAAATCATTCACCCACTTCTATACCCATTTATCAATGTGCAGAAGTTACATGCTGGAGCCTACGACAGCTGGCACTGGGTGAGAGGTGGGTGCACCTACAATATATGTAACTGTGTTCACCCCCAGGTGCACCGCGGAGAGGGCGCCAGGTCAGCACAGGTCTAATGCACGGAAAAACAACCAGTGTCCCAGATCTGATCAAAAACAAGAGAGCACATAGGAAGATTATTCAGCAGTCCTAATGAGGAACTTTAGAGCCCAAGAGAAATAATGTGGGCCAAATGTTGTCTTCTACACAATGTATTGTTTTTAAGAAAAAATAAGAGGAAAAAAAGAGGACTTAAACAGCAAAAAAATTGCAGTGCAAGTTTTTGAAAAGTGCCACATTTGATGATAAAATATGACATTTAGTTAATAACAACCGTGGCACCACAAAGAAGCCTGAACAAACTTCTGTCACATTAGCTAAACTAAACAGGAGGCAGACAACTCTAAAGTCGGGTCTGCAGATCTGCAGTGCTTGGTACAGGTGCCAAAGAAAGTGCCCGGGATATTTACAAGCAGAATGTTATTAAGGCCAATGAAAACTGATGCAGAGATGGGAACAACAAGGAGGAAGTTCTTATGTAACAAGCCCGACATAGGGGACTTTTACGACATGGGCTGGCCACGTACTTCTTAAAGAGCATGTGGACCCTATAGCAACTTGGTATAAGCTGTGTGCAAAGAACAGCTTTATCATGTCTACCATGACCTGCAGTACAGACCAGACCGATTACCAAACTACCTTCAACTTGTTCGAGCAAAGCAATGTTGTACGAAAACAACTCATTACACAAAGATCAAAAATACCATCGCAGCCTAAAGCAGGTCTATTCACGTCATCGACCGTTAATTAAATGAAAGATGAATGAGGTGAAAATGCCTGACTCAGCGGGCAGCAGTGAGCAACCTGCACCCGAACAGAAACATATCATTGGGTTAATACGGTCTAAAGAGAAGCTCTGGCAGGTCCACGGGCCGCAGAAAAATCTTACACGTGCTAATCGGGTTGCATAATAATACTAAGCTTGAGTATCAAACTAATAGGACTATAAAACAAGACATGAGGAAATGCCCTTTATTTCCTCTAAAGGTTGACTCAATTCTTCTGAAGATGTCAAATACAAAATACTTTTCATGATGAAATATTTTGTCAATGAATATAAGCCATATTTAGTTTTGCTTTAATCATCTTCACAAAGACTTGAGTTGTGCGTGGTTTGAATTGTTTGAATATATATATTTATTTATAAATTGAATGAAGGGGTAGTAACATGACAAACTGAATACAAGTTTTACGCCAACAGGCTCTGGCAAAGACAGGGAAAACAACATTAATAGGTTGAATATTGCAAAGATGACAATGACATGTCTCTGCATGTACAGTGGGGCCAATAAGTATGGGGCAACTTAAAAATGTGCAAGTTCACCCATTTAGAAATATAAGAGGTTTGTAATTTTCATCATAAGTACACGTCAAGCATGAGAGACAGAATATAAACAAAAAACAAAAAAAAACAAATCCAGTAAATCACATTGCATGATTTTTAAACAATTTATTTGTGAAAATGGGTGGCCAATAAGTATTGGGCAGCCAGAAAAAGTTTATTTTAATACTTTGTAATGTAGCCTTGGTTGGCAATGACAGAGGGCAAACGGTTCCTGTAGTTCTTGCCCAGGTCTACACACACTTTAGTTGGTATTTTGGCCCACTCCTCTGCACAGATCTTCTCTAGAGCTGTGATGTTTGAGGGCTGTCGCTTGGCAACACGGAGTTTCAACTCCCTCTACAGGTCTTCGATTGGGTTGAGGTCTGGAGACTGCCTAGGCCACTCCAGAACCTTGATATGTTTTTTACGGAGCCACTCCTTGGTTTTACTGGCCATGTGCTTTGGATCGTTACCATGCTGGAAGACCCAGCCACGTTTCATCTTCAATTCTCTGACCGAGGGAAGGAGGTTTTTTCCGAAAATGTCACAATACATGGCCCCATTCATCTTGCCATTGATACGGACCAGTCATCCTGTCCCTTTTGCAGAAAAGCATCCCCAAAGCATGATGTTTCCACCCCCATGCTTCACAGCAGGTATGGTGTTCTTGGGATGCAACTCAGCATTCTTCTTCCTCCAAACACGGCGAGTGGTGTTTAAACCAAACAGTTCAATTTTGGTCTCATCTGACCACATCACATTCTCCCAATCCTCCTCTGGATCATCCAGATGGTCTTTAGCAAATTTCAGACGGGCCTTTACATGATTTTTGTGTAGTAGGGGAATCTTTCGGCAATGCAGGATTTCACCTCACGACGATGTAGTGTGTTACTTATTGACCTCTTTGTGACGGTGGTCCCAGCGGTCTTCAAATCATTGACCAGTTCCTGCCGTGTAGTTCTGGGCTGATTCCTCACTGTTCTCAGTGGCTGCATGGAGCCCCACTCCGAGGGAGATTGTCAGTGATGTCATACTTCTTCTATTTTCTAATAATGTTCCCAACTGTTGATCTCTGAACAGTTTGTATAACTGCACAAAGCTAGGATGAGTCAATTTTATCTCTGGTGTGTTTGGGAAGCTCTTTGGTCTTGGTCATGGTGAAGACTGGAGTCTGACAGTTTGAAGGTGTGTGCAGGGGTCTCTTATGCATCGAATCAAACAGGTGCCATTCATACTGTTAACGAGTGGAGGCCGGAATAACTTACAGAGCAAGTGACTGGTCTGTGAGGGACAGAAGAGTCGTTTGTTTTCTAGCTGCCCAATACTTATTGGCCACCCATTTTCACAAATAAATTGTTTAAAAATCATGCAATGTGATTTCCTGGATTTTTTTTTTTTTTACATTCCGTCTCTGATGCTTGATGTGTAACTAGGATGAAAATTACAAACCACTCTTATCTTTTTAAATGGGTGAACTTGCAATTTGTATAGGCCCCACTGCAAGCAAATGTAATGAGGAAAACTGAAACGCTGCTTACAATGTTTCTAATAGTCAACCCGCTCATTTCTATTCCCACTGGGACGTGAAAGAGTTGGCACGAGGCAGTGAGAAGCTGACAGTAGCATGCTAAAATGGGTTTGCATTTTTAATGAACTTAGGAGTTTGTGTTGCTGCATGGTCATTGCTTTGTGAGGAAGGGAAAAGGTGTGCCAAGGTTTCTAAATGCCAGAAACACAGTAATCCCCTCTGCAGCCGTTACCATGGAGCAAAGGCCACTTCACCTGGTAGTTTAAAATGCAAAAAACACAACTCCTGCGACGTTAGCAGCATTAGTATTGTTAAATATTTATGGATGTTTTGGATAAAACAAGAAACGCTACAAAAACACATTTCTATACAGAGAAGGAAAAAAAATCAAACTAAATTGTTACAAATTTGTACACTTAAGATTTCTAGCTAGATGAAAGCAAATACCATTTAAATAGAAGACAAACAAGCTCTTAATATTGATTTAAAAATAGGTCTTTAAAAGCACTTTGACATTTTACCTATAATCATCAGTATAATTTAACAGCTGTTCAAGTTGTCTGAAAAGACTGGCTCAAAAGAGGAGTGATGTGCTAGAAAACACAACAACGTTTTCAATTGGACACCTCTCTCTTCTGTGTGTTGTGAACAAAAAAACTCTACAAATAAATTAAGTAAACAGACTTTTAAGAAACTCACAACTTATGTGTAGTCAACACATTTTGGCAACAGTAATTTATTTGTGCCACCCACACACTCTGGTTAGCTTTCTTCTTCTGAACAGCTGGTTATCTTAATCAATTAATGACCAACCAAAGGGTGGACACTTTAATCCACTCAGGTCTTCACAGTACCACAATCCAGTACATCCAATCGCATCTTAAACGAAAGGAACAACTCAACATGCGATTGAATGCATTGTCTGAACCTGTTAGCTCTAGCATGCTGCTACACATTGATGAATACTGATGAGGGATGGAGGTGCGTACACGATGAGGACGGCCTTGGTGCCATCTGAAAACGCCACTAGTTTCTTTTTTACAGCACTGACAGGTCTGACACATCTCGAGTAATCGAGTAAAAGAGAAAAAATGTGTCAGTCTTACCAGCACAGGAGAGCTACAATGAGGCACACCAGCACAACACGCAGCCTCTTCATTATCTTCCCGCGGGGACAAACATCCTCGCTCTTTGGGTGATGTTCTTCGTTTCACCCCGTCACAAAACACCAGTACAGCAATTCAGTTAGCTTAGCAGCGAGTTTGTTACAAATGTGCGAAACTCTTCTTTTAGGGGTGGTAAAACGTACACTTAAAATGTGTCAGTGTCAGTGTTCATTGTACGGATCAGTAGTCCGCGTCTTCCTGCTGCTTCGGTTGCTACTGCCGTTGACGGGTAGCTGGCTCTCAGTAAGTTCAACCCCTGTTGACATCCAACCAATCAAATAACGTTTTTTTAGGTGTGTCAGCCAATCAGAGGGAAGTTTATTGTTGGGTCTTTAAGAAAGTCCCGCCCCCTGAGGTCAGAGATGAGGTGGTAACGATCGAGCGAGACGCGTCAGCTTCTTTATGACAAAATCCTTAAATAACGCAATACTAGATATTATTGCGAAATTATATGATCCTGACGTTTGATGACAAATGCTTTGCGGAAGTATAACATTTAAGTATAATCAAGTGGAGTACAACCGTCTATGAGTAGCAAGAATAATCAGAACACTGTGTACTTTTTGCAAAGGACACTAACTAAAATGACCATTGGGTTGTTATTATTACCCTTATGTAGTAAACAATTTATAGGTGATTTGTTATTAAATTTCATATGGGTAGTTAGCTTTTATATTATTGTTGTATCAAGAAACAATCAGTAATGAGAATAACAAACCATTTATTTTATGTTTATTAATCATTTTTTATGAATTAATTACTTACTCTCATGTATTAAAAAAACGTTTTCCCCACTGACATTTTCTGTTTCTCTTTACTTCTCCTGGCATTGCTCTTAACTACATCTCCCACGATGCATTTAGAAAGGAACACTTAAAAATGCCTGTACAATAACTTTGAAATATTTGTTTCTCCTATAATACAATTCATGCCAATATTATTATCAATACTTAACTGAATAAATAAAATGGTTTAATCATAATGTGTTTTTCTTGTGGTTTATATACGACAGGCGGGGTCCTCAGTGGCGTGACAGTCGCCGCTGAAGTAGTTCAATGTGAGAAGATTTTAGGAGAGAAGTTTTGTCAAATTTTGTGTTCTGTCTGTGTATCTTTTTAATTATTTTTTGCAGTATTTTCAGACTTTTATACACTTTTGATCACAAGGATTTACAATGGAGACATCAAGGGGGAGCTTTCATATATTGCTTGTACTGTTTGTTGTAGTCTTGGAGAAGTTTGCGGCGTTGGCTGCCTTCTCACAGTCGATGGACAGTGACTTCACGATCACTCTTCCTCCTGGTCGAAAAGAGTGCTTCTTCCAGACCATGAAGAAAGAGGCTTCACTGGAGATTGAATACCAGGTGATTAATCGGTCCATTTTCACATAATTGAAGGGTAAAAACATTATAGGTAGTGAATGTACATTTGGATATTTCTTCAAATAATACACTATCTTTCGGTCGATTTTGACAACTCTGCCTTCAATCCAAATTATGGTTTCATAGCCACAGAAATATGACTCTCTGACAGTAATATCAGTTTTTAAGCTAATGCATATGTCAATAGGAACCTGTTTAGTGAGTATTGTATGAGTAGTACAAAAAAACTCACAATGCAGCTGGTATGCTTTCATCTTTTTATTATTCTGTCATGTACAGTGACAGATGGTATTGCCTTTCAGAAGAAACATACAGAAATAAAAACACTTGTACAAAATACAGGGTTGACTACACCAACTTGTTCACCCACTTCTCTCAGGTGTTGGATGGGGCAGGTCTGGATGTGGATTTCTACATTGCCTCACCTACAGGTCAAATATTGTTCAACGATTACCACAAATCGGACGGAGTGCACACGTAAGTAAGTTTGATAGTTGTTGTGTTGCGTTACTTTTAATGGCGGTTGGCAGCCAACTGTTGTAAGTTCTTTGTAGTTGTACGTCTTCAAAGGATGTGTTTTACGCTATACCGATAGGAAAAAAAAGAAAGAGAGAGAAAGAGCTCGTTGTTGTGTTACTTTCAATGCCGGTTGGCAGCCAACTGAAAAGGTGCATTTACCGCCACCTACTGTAGTTATACGTCTTCTGTAGTTGTACATCACCTGTAGTTGTACGTCTTCAAAGTATGTGTTTTACACATAAAAAAGAGATCAGAGAGAAAAAGAGAGAAAGAGAAAAAAAAATTGTCATCTTGCTTTATGATGTTTCTTTAGTGTTGAGACTGAGGATGGAGACTACATGTTCTGCTTTGACAACACATTCAGTGCAGTCTCTGAGAAGACTGTCTTCTTTGAGCTAATCCTCGATAACATGGACAACGATGAAGAGGACTGGAAGGAATATGTCCACGGAACAGACATGCTGGACATGAAGCTGGAGGACATCATGGTGAGATTTGCTTTTGTAGATTTACTTATTTAAAAGTACGTTTATTCAGAATCAGAAATAAATATTTATTTATTGCCATTGTCCATGAACAAAATTCACAAACATAGGAACTTGTCTCGGCCTTAAGGTGCAACATAAAACACTAATCAATAATAAAAACAACATATATGAAATCAAAAAGGGCATGCATTCGGAGACTATTTAAAATTACTATAATATAAGATAAAAATAAAATATACATTACTATGTACATGAGAATTACAGTTAAATTTACAGATGTAGTGCAGAAAGTGACAGTGCAGTGAGTGATGAATAGTTGCAGTTAAAGTAGCTGGTGTTTAAGACGTGTTCATGAGTCCAACGGCAGAGGGAAAGAAAGGGTCCAGATGGACCGTAGCCTCCTGCCTGAGGGGAGTGGTTCAAATAGTCCATGTCTCTGCTGTAGTCTCTGTTTGTCCCTGGCTGTGGCTCCAGCGTACCACACAGTGATGGAGGAGGTGAGGATGGACTCAATGATGGCCGTGTAAAACTGCACCATCATCTGCACTGGCAGCTAGCTTGGCTTTCCTCAGCTGCAGCAGGAAGTACATCCTCTGCTGGGCCTTCTTGATGAGGGAGCTGATGGAGGGCTCCCACTTGAGGTCCTGGGTGATGGTGGTGCCGAGGAAGCGGAAGGAGTCCACAGTGGTGATGGGGGAGTCTGTCATGATGAGGGGGGGCTGGGGGGCTTATTCATTCAAATTACCAACTCTAAATACTACAAAACAGTATTATTATGCTTGACGTGACTATTATGAAAAGTGCTTTGTCTGGGTGTGTCCACAATACAACCCATGTATTTTCAGATTGCAATTGTTAAATTAGCCAATATCTTTCATCATTGATCAAAGACCACTGTATTGGGCTATATGGTAATTAGAGTTACAACGATTAATCGTTGACCATAAAAAAATACCACCAGTTACTTGGGATTAAAAGAAGGAAGGCAGCAGGACCAGACGGCATCAGCTCCAGGCTCCTTAAATCCTGCGCAGATGAACTGTGGAGTTATGGAGCATGTCTTCAACATGAGCCTGAAACTGAGGGTGGTACCACAGGTCTGGAAGACCTCCTGTGTGCTACCAGTGCCCAAGACACCGCGTGCCAAAGACCTCAACAGCTTCAGGCCAGTGGCTCTCACGTCCCATTTGATGAAGACACTGGAGCGGCTGGTCCTGGACCACCTCCACTCCACCGTGAGCTCAGCCATGGACCCGCTGCAGTTTGCATACCGGCCTGGCATCGGAGTGGAGGACGGCGTCATCTCCCTGCAGCACCGCTCTCTCTCTCACCTGGAGAAGCCTGGCAGCGCTGTGAGGATCCTATTTTTTAATCTCGCCTTCAACACCATCCAGCCGCTGCTCCTGAGGGACAAGCTGGAGACGGCTGGTGTGGACTACGACCTGGCGGAGTGGATCCTGCACTACCTCACAAACCGACCCCAGTTTGTGAAAGCCCGGGACTGTCTGTCTGACACTCGGACCTGCAGTGTGGGGGCGCCCCAGGGCACCGTCCTCGCGCCCTTTCTCTTCACCCTCTACACTGCAGACCTCAGACATGACACGGACTGCAGAAGTTCTCTGACGACTCAACGGACTCATCACGGGCGACGGAGATGCAGAGTACAGAGGACTAGCGCAGGACTCTGTGTACAGGCATTTAAAAGTGTCCCTTTCTAAATGCATCGTGGGAGGTGTAGTTTAGAGCAAGTAAAGTAAAGAGAAACAGAAAATGTTGTTGGGGAAAAGCTACAGAAAGTTTTTTTAATACATGAGAAATAAATATTTTTGTAGATAAGTAATTAATTCATAAAAAATGATTAATAAATATAAAATAAATGGTTTGTTATTCTCATTACTGATTGTTTCTTGATACAACAATAATATAAAAGCTAACTACCCATATGGTAGAGCTAATTTCTCTGATAAATTACTACTAAATACTAAATACTACTACTACTACCACTACTACTACTTTAAAAAAGGGAATGCATAAAAAAAATGAATTTACAAATAAAATAAAAACAAACTTGGTCTAAATGCATACACAATTTACAGTTGGCCAGAGTAGTGCAAAAGTGAACAGTGCAATATCAAATATATCTAATATTACCAAACAGTGCATCATGGTTTTTGAATCAATACTATATCATTATTATTGAAAGCCATAATATATAAACCTATATAAAATAGTTTTTTGACATATCACCCTGCCGCTCATAAACTATATTATACTGCTTATCCCTGATAATACACACATATAAAGCTGGTAGAGACTGGTTTACACCTTGTGTCATTCATAGCCTTACTTTTTCTGTTTCAGGACACAATCAACAATGTGAAGGCTCGGCTGTCCAAAAGTGTTCATATTCAGACTGTGCTGAGAGCCTTTGAGGCCCGTGACAGGAACCTCCAAGAAAGTAACTTTGATCGAGTGAACTTTTGGTCTATAACCAATCTCGTTATCATGGTAATTGTATCAGCAATTCAAGTGTACCTCGTGCGCTCCCTGTTTGAGGATAAAAGAAAAATCCGCACATAACATCTTTCTTAATAGATTGCAAAAAACATACTTTGCCTCTAATATATTTAGTCTGTCATGGTTGAAAAAAAATACGCAAATGAGATTAGATTTCCCTAAAATATTAGCCTATTAAACAAAATTGTTGGGGGATAGGGATCTGCAATTTGCTTTGACAATTCTGATAGATTGTTACAGTTGGTAAAACTGACACAAAGTTTCTTATACTATTTTCAAATAACTAACTGCTGGCCAAATATTTAAATAACAGAGTTTGGTAGTCTTTAACAAGTGTGATGTCTGGTTTTCAATTTAATTAAATGTTTTTATTCTCTCTCTTGTGAAGATGCCTTCAGGGTTACATCTGGAGTAGCTTCATGTCCATTAGGACTGTAGTATTAATGAAATTAATGACAAAATGAATTTTGCCAATTACAGCAGCCAAATGAATTAATGTTTTGGCGATTGTTCTAATTTCCTTGGCTAAACTTGAGTGGACTTCGCTACTCTCATGGCTGCTGACAAGGGTCTGGTTACAGCACCTACTATGTGAAGACGTCTGCCATACTCTCTGGTGACGACATGCTATTTCTATCGTATGGATACCTGGGAGGTCATTACCACTATTACACATGTGCACTGTTCAGTTTATTACAATATGAACATGCTATTCATAGCCTTAATTTGGCTTAGTTATTATGTCATTTAAAGTGTTTGGTCTCTATTATGCCAATAATACAAAATGGTCTTTGCACTGCCTATCAAATAACATCAAGTTTGTATTTGTATATAAAGTCGGGTGTACTCCATGTAGTATTACTACTACAGTTGCTTGGTTTCATAGTTACAGACTTTTATTGACGTTTACTGGGTTTCCTGTTTGATCCCTTTTAGTCCTGGCTGAGGGCTCCCTGCTGTCATTCTTTTGAACATTTTCTCTGTTAAAATTACACATCATGAGTTTGTGCATGTACTATGTAAAAGCTGTGATTTTTAATACAATTACACAGCATTTTTGACGGTGATTAAGTGCAGTATTTTTGTTTATGCCTGTTTGATCAAGAACTTTGTTTGTTGTTTTTGTAAAACTCTGTGCAGGGTTATTTACTACCATCTGTCTTTCTGAATCATCTGCTACACTAATGTCTTTTATGAGATCATGTTTCACAAGAAAGAAAGACGGTGACCACATATTTATTCAGCTCATGTCTTATTATGATAAATTGTGTAAATTAAATAATTAAGACTTTTCCTTAATGTGTGTAATTGAATTCACTTAATGTTTGTACTTGTGAACCAGGGCTTTACTTGTTTTGAATTGAAAGAGACTTGATAATGACACTCGAGGAAGGGCCGCTGAAGCAGTGGACGGAGGACAGGGGATCTTAAGATTTTAACTATATATTGGATATTGTAATAATTACTAGCTTATTACAGGATGAGATGATGAAAAACTGAGGAACAGACTGATGAATGGCCTTGGATGAGCGAAGGGAATGGTTATGTCACAGCCACAGGTGAAGAATGAGTTGTAAGACGGAGTAAGAAAAGACACATTAGTGATTCCACATATATCTTAATTTTATTTATATTATTAGCAAAGCTCAAAGGCTCTTTTTATAGTTTGAAACGTATTTATTTTAAATGATTTAAAATTTGCCAACAGAGGGTGCTGTGGACCAGAAAACATGAATGCCCGTTGCTCTGCTGAGGTGTACTTCCGGTATAATGATTGCGGCATTTGCATCGTCAAGGAGCAAAAGGAGTGAAACGACCCTCCCAAGTAAGTTAAATTGCTCTGTTTTAGTAGATTGTAACGTAAACAGCATGGTTGCGCATCAAATTCAGTGTGTTTTCAATGAAATGGGAACACTATTTAGAAACCCGGATGTGCAACAGGCATTGTCGTACAATAGCGATGATTTGTGATTTGTCAGTCATAACCAAACCAAAATTATACAATACACGGTAACATTAGACCTGTTCGTGGGTTTCTGCTTCCTGTTTTATAGTGATATTTTATGGATTTGCCGATTCGTGACAGGAATTGATTTAACATGATCAAACTCCTCTTTTAGTATCTTTCTCATTTCCTTAATACTGAAGTTAGTTTATACTAGGAGTTTATACCCCCAATGGGTCTTGCGGGCATGTCCCACGGAGGAAGGAAGGACACGCTTGAGTGAATAGGATCCCCCTGGAGGAGCTGGAGGAAGTGTCTGGGATGGGGAAGTCTGGGAGTCACTGCTTGGACTGCTGCCCCCGCAACCCGGCGCCGAATGAACGGAAGAAGATGGATGTGGCTCGATAGTCGGAGGAACCAGGGTGTCATTTTAAAAAGTAATAATCTCAGAATAAATGACCAAACCTTCATTTTCAGGGAATGGGGCCTGACAGTGAGGCCGGTCCCGCTGTGCCCTGGAGGAAGGTGCTGTGGGAGCGCCAGCCTTTTCCTGACAACTACGTAGACCAGCGCTTTCTGGAGGAGTTACGCCGAAATGAGGGCCTGCATCAGTACCACTACTGGGCTGTGGTGAAGGAGGCGGGCATTGTGGGACAGCAGCTGTCTTGTGTTGCCATTTTTATAACTATATGGCTCTACATGGAGCAGGTAAATTTGACTGAATGTAGCTGTGAAGTTAATATAAAATGTTTATTTTATGCTACACCTGTTTACTCCAGGGTTTACTACTACCTGAGACACTCTTGTGGACAAGCCTTCTGACTGCTCTGCTGGGCTATGGACTTCATCAGCTTTTAAGCACTAAACAGGAGTTGGACTGCAAGCCACGGACACATCTGGCAAATTTACAAAGTGCTACTATTTTCTTGTCTTTCACGTTTGGTTTCTCTCCAGTTCTGAAGACACTGACAGAGTCTGTAAGCACAGATACAGTCTATGCTATGTCTGCGATGATGCTATTGGCCCATCTGATGTCATTCCCTTACACCCAGCCCTCTCCTCCGGGCAGCCTCTCTCTCAATGCAGCTCTGTTTGCCTCAGTGTGTTTGGCCTCCAGGCTGCCTGGAGCGCTGCATACTTTTGCCATGCTGAGCTGTGCTCTCCTGGTGTTTGCACTGTGGCCCTGTCTCTTACAGAAGATGAGGGAAAGGACTCCTCATCACTTCACTGTGGTTTGTGTTGGAGTGTGTATAGGAGGAGTAGCAGGGTTAGGATCCCAGTCCTCCTTTGGAGCAGTGCTTCTTACCATGGCCTTATCCAGTGTGACACTGCTCTGCCCCCTTTTGCTTGTTAGACAACAGCAGCAAAAAGACAATATTACAGGACCATGGGATGAAGCTGAAATCCATGAAGATATAAGGCAGCTTGCTCACTGACGGGATAAAGTAGTGCACTGTGGTCGAAAAAGATTCAGTTGTAGTCATCTGGACTCTGTTTTAGAAAAAACAAGTGCACTGTGTTTAATCTGACTCGCATGAGCAAGCCGTTTTGTCACTCAAAATGTCACATACTACTGTAACGTTATTTATACTTGTTAAATTTGTTGTTTCTCTAAGATGCTCATGTGCAGTGTTGCGGCACACGGGTATTTTGAATGCTAATGTATTGAACATTATCATACAGTATCAGGCTTTCACACAATCTGACCTAAATTATTGCGCATATATGTTTTGCATGTAAATACCAATATCCCAAGATATGGCCGCCATTGGACCCCAGGGGAGACCTTATCTAAATTAAATGTTTAAATTCAAATGTATTTGAAGGGAAGATAAGACCCTTGTGATGAACAATGTCATTTTCAAGGGTGTCCTCAATCGTGTACCAATGATTTGTGCAGTTCACGCCAGGGATGGTGATTCAAGTCCTGATAAGCCTTGTGATTCAGTAGGATTATATTTCTTTCCATTACCATGTCTTCAGATCATGTGGGTTTCATCTGTCGTAACGCCAAGCAACATTAGCAAAAATAACATTATTTTGGCCGAAATTATTGCCGCCTACCCTCTTTTGTGAAATTAGATGTTTTCTTTTTCTTGTCAGATAAAATGTTTGGAGACTATTGTCCTTCGGGTTTAGGCACGTTTCAATGTCAATTTTTGGTCAGACGGTGGCGCCATTTACACAACGTTTACCAACAAACTAAAGCCTCAGCGCTTTGAAGAAGCGAACCCTAATTTTACCTCTCCGTTACCGCACATACATTAACATTTTGGAACTACAACGTAAACTGCAACGTCACATACACGTGACAACGGCTCACTTTTCATTCACCTTCATTGTTTCAGAATTCAAAGTTTTCCGACAAATCAGTCACAATTAACATGAGTTTATTGAAAAATACATTGTGCTCACATAAAAGTTTCCACATATATTTACTAAGCAAGGTCTCTTACTCATTTTAACAAACCAGAGAACTGCAGATCTGGCATGAAAATGCAGTGTTTTTTAATATAGTAAAATATCTGTATATAGAAACAAATTAAACTGCATATACAGACAAGTGCGTCACAACATTTATGGCTATTGATGGTACATACAAAATAAAGACGCAGTGAATTTTGCAGGCAGCAGCTCCCACAGGACACTGGACGTGTCATGCTTCAGCTGGGTTGGACATCACAGGCCATGGGTGTCTTTGGATTTCAGCAGCAGCTCAGTGCATCACAGGAAAATCACAATTAGATCTTTGGGACAGCAGGGGGTTGCCTCCTACAAAGACCAAGATAATGTCATATTTATTGTCACCGCTAAGTAACCCAAGTACAATTTTGCCACAAATGTTCCTGGTATATATTGTTATTAAGCCTACACAGGCCAATTTGGCGTGTTTCCATAGGGTACAAGTCAGTATAGATGTGGATGGAAATGCTCAGGAATGGGGAATAATATTTGGGAAAGAACCTAAAGAACCATTGGAGAGCACAAAGGAAATGAGGCAAGGAGAGAGGGAGACACGGGCCAAAAACTGGAGACGGACCAGTGAAAGAAAGAAACGTAGGGGGAGAAAGAGGGCAATAAAACAAACTGATGCTTGGAACAGGAGACAAGGTAGAAAGAAAAAAGAGAGGGTGTAAGGGACAAAGACAGATGAAAACTTGACAGAGTGCTCAGTATGTTGTCTCTGGCTCCAAACGAAAGCTGCACAGAGAAAACTTCTGACTGCTGAGGCTGATGGGAACGAAAGTCTATGAGAAACACATTTTCCAGCAGACCCCCACCCATCTCAAATAACTGCTCATTCTACTTTGTTTTGTGCAATAGTTGACTGTAGGAGATTGCATACATTGTTTTGGGCATTTTTGAAGAGACTTGAAGTTCTCAACATTATTGAGTTATTTCAAACATACCTTGGGACAGAGCGTGTAGTGCAGTACTGTTCACTGTTACGGTGATTATTTCCTTCATTTATGGGCGCTGGTGTTTCAGGGGCAGGAGGGGCGCGAGTACGGGAAGCAGACTTATTACTGCTACTTTTCTTTCTGTGATGATTTGGACTGAGACAAGACAACAATGAATACAACCAATGCAGTAAACAGGTTGAATAAAAAGTTGTTTTTCAGAACATCACAAGCAAAAATAACTATTGCAAAGGAATGGGGCCATTCATGGTCAATGCTGATTTATGCAGCTGTCAAAATTTTACACCTGGATACCACCAGAATCAGACCAATCTAATTTGTTTGCTAATAAATGGATGCAAGTTTAAAATGCAGACTATTTTTTCTAGTTGGACAGACAGCACCTGCGTGGAAGTACCCAGGATGAGTCCACAGGTGGGGGCAGTGCAGTGGTGCAGGTAGCAGCGGATATCTCTCCGATCACAGACAGCGCCTCCTTCAGGGCAGTGTGTTTTTGCAGCACGTCCTCACGATGCTGCTGTTGCTCCGGTGACTCATCCATCAGAGAGGAGCTTTCTCCCAAAGCGTAGAGCTGGGCCAAGAGCTCCGAGCTGATGAACTCCTTAACCTAAAGAGAGGGGGATTATAAACAGATGTGACAATTTGAACATGTAAAATCACACTTTCTTTTGATTTGGGACCGCGACTAATCTCTTGAGTGATAAAATTATGCGTTTAATGATAAAAACCAGACCAATAAATTACAATCGGGGAAACTATATTAAAAAAAAAAGTTAAATAAGACATTATGGCTAAGAGTAGAACCAGTGTAGTAAACAGTCTATCCATTGAAGAGTCAAACAAGTCATCCTGTGGACAAATAAAGATTTCATAGATAATGGTACCCATAGTAAAATCTCTACCAAAAAATGTAAAATGTTATTGCTGTTATGATACAGAAATGCTTACAAAAAATGTACTAAAATCAGAGGTATATTTATGAATGAATCAATAACGCATTAAATGAGAGTTATGAATGTAACTATGGTTCTATGAGTATAGAACCGATGTTCAATAAATATCCAATCTAGGAGGTAAGACATTTGGCTGTGGTAAGTCCAGAAAGACAAAAGAAAGAAGGATTTAAGCTCTTAAAAAGTCAGGAAAGTCTTACACTGTTGATTATGAAGTGCATAACAGTCTTTGGCATTAGATCCCTGATGGTTTTGTGGATGATGGTCATGTAGGAGTCGACAAGGGCAAGAATGGTTTCCACCTGGCGCTCCAACTGGGGGTCTGTAAAGTTTTTTGGTGTCCCATTCCCCTGTACAAGACAGAAACAGTTTAATACATCATGATCACACCCATTAGATTAGTTCTATATTATGCATTTGTGTAGGAATTTAAGTAATGGTACAATCCACACTCCAGATAAATGAAGAGTGGGGCATCAGCAGGGCCAATAACTTGTATGTGAATAATTGATTGAAAATGAATGGATGTGTCATTGTTTTTATTATCATCCATATTATTATCATTATTATCATCCATAGTTTGTCATCCACTAGTGACAAAGAGTAAAGTAGGGGAGCATTGCAGACATACAGGAGAGCAGAGGGAACTCAAGGGAGGCGAGGAGGAGTGGGCAAAAGAAAGAAAAGGAGGGAATGGGTGAGGGACAAGGAACTGCTGATTAGAAACAGACTACACGTACACACACATACACATATTGTAGTGACATCATGTGTCCGGAATGCAGTGCTGAAGAGCCAACGACAGAGCAAGATGCAAGGGGTGGGGGACTAACTTTTTACTAGGACTGGGGAAAAAAAGGGGAAATGTGTAAAAAAAAAAAAAAAGATAAAAGTTGTGGCCTGGGTTTAGGGTTAACAAAAGTCAATAGGTGTAATCTCATGAAGATACTGTGTAAGCTGCACATAGAGAGGTTTACCTGGTTTAATAAGGTTCAGGAAACGCAAGTGGGTTCTCCGGGTAGACCCGGCCCGTAACAGAGAAGTCCTCCAGCTGTCCAGCTCCTCCTGAGAAACACACGCCAGCTCGAGGTGTCTGTAGTCCTTATATACATTCTGCAACAACAGTAATTCCTTAAAACACGGTTAGTGGTTAAGTCATGGTGATAAGGCAGAGTCACACTATATTCTGGTATCTAGAGTAAATCTAATCGGACAAACTAGAGTCAGTCAGTCAGATTTCTTTTTCTTTTAGCTAAATTGTAAAAATATGAATAAGCGCTTTTCAGATGCTCTAAGTTTGTGCATATTATTCCCTTCCCATACTCAGAATTGATCAGTCATAAACCAAAAAAGCAATCTGTATCATCATGTTGAAGATGCCCATATAGATGTAATGCTAAATGATTAACAAAGTAGAAGATATCTGGAAAACACAAGTAAAATCTGCATTTTTATCGTTGTTTCTTACTAATGGTATGAAGCTGTCAAATGTTGGATTGTGTTAGAGTCCAATTTTATAAAGAACGAGTATCACACTGGTTATATAGAAATGTACACTAATAATAACAAAAAACTAAATCCTCCAAACATTTTAATTTGTTTCTTTTGATAACATCTACTTTATTTTGTTCTATGAAGACAAGTGTTTGTTATCATACCTTGACATGTTTAGACTGCTTGTCTGCTGTCAGTATCATCAGAAGAGTCACTCGATGTTGCAGTGATGTGTCTGACCTATTCTTTTGATTTCACTAGTATACCCATTTGTGGCGTGCAAAGTAAAAAACAGACGAAAGGCTTGGATCAAGCTGGGCCCATCTGTTAAACATTTTTTTTTTAATCACTCCGATGTTTCATTCCTGCTTTTGTGTTCACCTTCTCACATTCATAACACTAGCGTAGCAATTAGCCTCAAATATATGTGAGGATGAGAGCCGCAACAGCAGTGGCCATAGGTACATTTCACAAGATACACTTGGGTAGAGAGTTTTTAGTTAGTAATGCTTGGCTACAGTGGATGAAGCTAATGAGTTAGGGTGTGGTGGCTAACAGAGAGACTGCCAACGCTGACAATACTGGCAAGCGCTATTACGAGCAAATCATAGCCTATTATTTGGATATACACAAGCGGCTATAAAACGCATATATTTGATTTAGTACTCTCATTCCATTCGCCCTCAGTCTTCTCTTATTTATGTCGCGTCGACCGTTTTGGCTACATTTTATAGCTTGGTTTTTCCCCTCTAACTCAATGGGGGAATTCTAACACAGAACCCCAACTGCTTTGTTATTTGAAGAGTTTCTGAGGTTTTTGATTACTGTCAGACAGGGAAAAACCCTGCACCGCACACACAACACACACACACACACACAATACAGAAAGAGAAACAGAGAGGAAAAGAGTCAGGGTGCAGGAAAAGGGGGAACAGACTTTTGACACATTCTGGCCAATGGCTCTGATACTTGCGCTCATATTGCTTACTTTCTCCTCACAACCCTCTCACCTCCCCCTCTTTCTGTGGTGGGTCGAGCCATTCTTTCCAAACAGACCAGCCTCATCTCTGATCCAAGCACTCTGGCTTTGATTAGCTGCTTAATGAGCCTGCCGTCGGTATGCTTGCGGTCTATATTCAAAGACACACGTTTTGGCCAAGAACATACATGCTCCATACATACTGTACATGCAGACATGTTTTAAAAAGTCAGGAGTGTTTCGGGAGGCCAAGCTGCGTAAAAGTAAAGGTGTTTGGTGGTAATAGTGTTCTTTTTGTGTGGATTGCCCTCTCTTTTTTCTGTCTCCCTCTCTCTCTCTCTCCCTCTCTCTCTCTCTCTCTCTCTCTCTCTCTCCCTCCCTCTCTCTCTAACTTTCACACTCGTAAACCTTGCAAACCGAGTTCAGCACAGACCAAGCTGGAAACCAATCAACTACAAAAGTTATAAAAGTAGTAGGAGTAGAAGTAGTTCCATTCCCAGTACCATCGTCATACATTTCACCTCTAAGTGTTCATCTATTAACATTCTGACTAGAGTTTTCAGTTTTAGATTTAACTATTATGAGACCTAATGTGGCTGGGTTAGTAGTAATAATAGCAAAGGTAATAGTTGGGACAGTAGAACTGGAGTTGGATTAATAGTAATGGTCAAACAAGTAACGACAGTACTAGATTGTAAATCAATTGTAAAACCACACATGCTTGAGTTGTATGCCTAAGACCTTTGTGTGTGTATATATAAAGCAGTGCAGACAATACAGCGCAGCACAGAAGAGGTATGTTCTGGATAAATTATTAACTCATAATATTGTATTTTTCAGGTCATTCAAAACAATTGTGATCCTTGTTGTACGGGTGGCACAGTTAACAAAGGTCAAAACAAGGATAAATAAAATGTACGTTTCCTCCCTTTTTCCAGCATGAGCAACCAATAATTTCAATGCAGAAGTGGCCAAACACCACTCCTTTTTCTGAGTCACACAAACCTTAGCTCTGTATTGAAGAGGGCAAAACTGAATTTGCTCGACATGAAGCTCTTCTCGACGCCCCTGTATTTCACATTGTCCAAAGGCAGCATGTACTTTTTCTCCTTCTCCTGGAAACAAAGAAAAACACAAAAATAAACGTTTACAGGGATACTCTTTATAAATTATGTGATCACTGAAGGCCAATATGGGTGTTTATAGGACTAAGAAACGCTGTAGGAACATTCTGATGACGGCGCTACATCTGGAGCTATATTTTTAAGCATCTGTCTCAAAAAGTGAATAGCCGGCGGGAAACTACAGCACTCGAGAGAAGTGTTGAAACACTGGGGTGCACTGAAGGTCTGGAACAGTACACTTCACTTACTGGAAAAGTTCAAATACAAATGACCTAGAATCAGACATTCTAGAAAGTACTGAAAAAGTTATTTGCACCATTATTTATTTAGTTACTTTTCCCCATTAGCAGTAGATATTTTAAGGAGTAATAGTAATAGTACTTAGCCAATCAACTTTCTTCAAAAAAGCAGTAATTTAATCCAAGGGGTTATTCAACATAAAGGCCTGGGGACCAAATCAGGCCCTCCTAGCAATTTAATCAGGCCCACGACCCACCCCAAAAAAAACTGGTTTAATTCTAGGTTCACACTAGATTAGACATAGTTTTGTTTTAGGTTAGTCCAGGGTAAGACCTTGTTGGTACTAGTCTAGTCCTAGTTTAATTCTGGTTCAGTACTGGATGGGCAATTTTGCAAAGCAATGTATGATTAATTCAAGCAGAATTTAAGTTCATATTATTTGTATGTAGTCCAGGGCTATTCAACTTAATTTTCCCGAGGGCCAGATTTTTCAGAGGGCCAAGGCCTATGGGCCGGACGTGCACAACACACCACTGTAACATTGTGGGTCAACAGTGTTTCAATAAATAGAGTTAATACAATAAAATACTGATAGATTAGATTTGTGTGAGAAATGACATACAAAATGCTCTACCGACATTGTTTTGCAAAACCCATCCAGGTCTGAACCAGAATTAAACTAGGACTAGACAAGAACCAACCAGGTCTGACCCAGAATCAAAACAGGTCTAAAACAGAATCAAACCAGGACTAAACCAAGACCAAACCAGGTCTAAACTAGTGCTAACCCAGAATTAAACCAGTTAACAGGATTTTTTATATATATATTTGAAGATGGTTTGTGGGCCGGATTAACTTGCTTGGACTGATTTGGTCCCCGGGCCTTATGTTGAACAGCCCTGATGTAGTCTATAACTTGAAAAGTGGCCTGTGCCACCGTGTTGCTAGCCGGTTAATATTTTGTGCAAACCAAAATGTTGTTAAAGTGGCCCTGAGGTCTTTGCCCTCCGAAAAATCTGGCCCTCGAGAAAATCAGGTTGAATAGCCCTGGGTTAGGGTATTTACATGTTTTAATATAATTGTACTTCTCCGAATAGACACCATACTTCTGATTTGAGTAATATAACTACAGTGTACCAATACTCTTACTAGTGTAAAGGTTTTGGTTACTTCCCACTGTAAGTCTACAAGTAGCAAGAACTTTATATTGACAATATTAAATGATTTGTGTTACAATTGTGTTTTTGTACCGTTCCATCAGATATGATTTTGTTTTTGTCATTTTTATGGTCTATCCACTGAAAAAAACAAAAGCAAATTTTCTCACTAATTAATGGTTGTACTTCAAATTACAAGGACACCAAATTAAAGTCAGTTAATCTACAGGTACTCTACAGTTACTCTACAGGTACTCATACTTGAGTTGCAGTTTCCCCCAAATACTTTGTGTGAGTGACAGGACCGCTACATAGACAACTTGAGTAATATTATTTTAAAGTAACTTTATTACTCGAGTAAATGTTCTGGCTTCTCTACTCACAAGTGGATGGTAAACCATAATAAAACATTCTTCATTTAGCCATGTTAGACAGAAATGCAGCCCGGATTGGTAATAGTAATAATAGTAGTAGTTAGTTACAAAAGTAGTAGCATTGAAATATTTCTAATAATAATAATGCAACTAATGCATTGGATTTATAAAGCGCCTTTATGACACCCAAAGTGGTTTACAGTCTCTTATTGCAGCCACAGCAGCTCTGGGGCAGGCTGATGGAAGTTAGGCACCCAATCTGCACCATCTAATAAGAAGTGTAGGGTTTTACAAACATGTTTAGAAATGTGTGTGATTTTTGTATCTTGTAGTGGATTACCAGTTCATATTTCAGTTTTCTCTCAACATTAATTATCCTGGTAGTGTTTAAAATGTGCACTGTAAAGTGAATCCTGATTTAAAACATAAATCTATGCTCTTGATTGCAATACTACAGAAAAATCCGAATTACATTTCTTCCCTATAATTAAGCAGCTGCACTGCCCGTTAATGCATGGGGATATTTTTTATCCATGTTTAATGTTTTTTTTTTCTTCACTTTACACTTGGGTAAACCCACCAGTTTGTCTTATTAAATTCCCGCCAACTAGAAGGACCCAGGCTTGTAGTCTGTCGTCACCATGGAGACTTATGAATGACAGAGAACAGTTGGACAGGGTTTGCACGGATGCAGCGCGGGCTGAAGCAGACAGCGTGGAGCTGGAAGGGAGGGAACGAGGAGGACAAAATGGAGAAAGGCCGGGCGCACATGTGAAAGTCATTACTCAGATTCTTGCTCTAACACAACATTTCTCTCAAAGTACGCTGGCCCTTCCCCCTTCATTCTTATATGTGCGTGATTTTTTCACTATAGGGCACATCAGAAGTCGGTTATGGTTCAAATGTAGAATGGTTGCAGATGGAAGTCACTCAAGAGGAAGAAACAATGGATTTGAAGAACACAGCATCCCTAATTCAAGATACATGTCAGTATTTGTGGATGCTAAACGGTGTCACGCTTTGGTCTTCCCCCTACTCCCTGAACCCTATGACTCTCTGCCTTCATTCCTCTTTCCTTCTTTCCAAAGGGGCCCACTTCCTGTAATGGAGGCCGAAAAAAATGACAAACCAGGACTGGCGCTCACGCAGCAACATCTGGGATCACTTTAGACAGAAGGGGAGGAGACTCGAGACAGTGTAGGGTGCCATGATGATGTAGAAATAGAAATAGAGATGGGTTAGTTAAGACAAGGAGGGAGAAGAGGGTAGAAGGAGGTGTTTTTTGATGATGGGTGAAGGTATGAAGAACATGAAGACCAGGAGACACTGTGGAGCAGAAGAGAGGAAAAGTTGCAGACCACTCTAAAGTCGATTCCCCAAGGGTCCCATCAACCCATATATGGCTGCTAAGTTCCTCCCAAACTCTCTCTCCTTCTCTCACTCCCCTTATTTCCCTATGCCTTCCCAGAGCGAACAGTCAGAACCCTAGCTTGACCAAATGCGTAAATATGCCACGTCAAGACTGGATACTGCCTGGACAAAACCACCATGGAGCAAACCAAGAACCGAGAAGAAGCGCTGAAATCTTCGGAAGAGACCAGAGAAATGGACGCCTGATGTGAGATCCCTGTGACACAGCCTTGTGACAGGATAGACCAAAATAACTGAGGAAAACCTTTGCTTAACTTTCCTATCCGCTGTGATAAGAAGATCAGCTCCAAGCATCTTGTCTCTTGAGTTGAGAAAAAGGCAAGGCGCTATCAGAAGTCCTGCTCCGTCATCCCAGTGTTCAGACTACCTGTTCAGGATCTTATTGGTGTACAGTAGTCTGCACATTGGTTAGACTGTGCACGGAAATGCTTCAATTACTTAAATTACACTAATGCTAAGGAAACTATGAAAATGTGCATGTATTGCAGGCCTTAGCTTTGGTTTTTTATCTGTATCTTTTTGCATGGCATGCATAAATGTTGCCAATTGTGCACACTAATGTTGTCCATTAATAGAATTACATTACCTTCAGAAGTGTAAATGTGACTAGGTAACAGGATATGCACTTAATACTAAACTGGTACGCAAAACTTAACGACTTAAAAATATATATATATTTTCACATGTCACATAGGCAGATTATTTTAGTCATAACAAGCAAATTTGTAGCTCTCTAAAACAAAGGTTTAGGATCTGGGTGTGAATCTATAAATGATGAGGTATTGTGTTGTTCCAATGGTGCCAGGGTGGTCGAGGCATATAATACATCATAGCTTGTGTGACTGAAGTGGTGTCTTCTCTTCCGGCCGGCTAATGGATTTAAGATACCTCACAGCTCACACATGCAAAGAGAGCATGTAGATTAAGCGTATAAGCAGAGGCCGTCTGTTTTTCTTCAGGGCTTGCTGGTGGAATCCTGGCAGCTCAGGGGTGTAGGAATGCATGTCTGTTCAGTGTGTTAGAGAGATTAAACTCTATATCTTGATATTGCTTTGTAAAAAAATGAGAAATGTGGTGGCATGATTTGTGTTGTGGAGCTAAATATGTGTTTTCTGTTAGCAGTTAAGATGGCTGACAAAGTGATGGAGAGTGGAGTCAATGGGGGTGAGCAGAGTAGAAGGGTATGTGTGAGACTGTGGAGGAGGCTAGGGTGGGGGGGTCAAGAGGGGAGAGAGGGGGGGAGGTCTGCACTGCAGAAACAGCCATGTGGGATTTCTTTGGAAGCCTGGTGTTTGGACAAAGCCTCAGATTTTCCAGCCAGGAATGTGCACGTCCCAGGAGACTGCAACACAGAAAGTAGAGAGAGGAGAGACGAAAGAGAGAGAGGAGAAGAATAGGGCAAGGGCAGGAAAGATGCTACACAAAGAGTTATAATGTCTATGGATACAGTTTGGTGAGAACTGAAAGATGAAGGAGCCAAACCTTGGCCAGTATAAGTTTGTGGAACATAATTTCATCCATAACCATTGAAGTTTAACATTGTGTAATAATTGCAGTGATTCTTTGATGTGTCAGAGATATTTGCTGTCTCTTTTTGTCTATTATTTATCACAGATGTGCTAAGTGTGTGAAGCCGAATGGTAGAACGATGAGACAGCATAGGAAACTTCAGTAACAGTATGTGTACATTACACATGCCTTGAGGTTGTGTCTGGGAACAGAGTGATCAAGGAGTCCAGGAGTTATCTAAGAAGTGACCATTGCCTGATTGAGCGTATATTTTTTCTGCACTATTTGCACGGCAGTTTTTTATCAGGCTTCTTGTGTGTATCGTATACTGTTACACAACGCTGTCACTGTGTATTCTATGCGTTTGTGTGTGAGTGTGTGTCTGTGTTTGGCTTGGGCGACTCCAGCTGTTGTCAGTGAGCGCTCCAAATGCCTGAACTCCAGTAGAGGAAGAAAAAGGGAGATCTGAGCGGGACGAATGCGAGAGAGGAGAGGGGGTGAATGGGGATACAAGGCTCAGTTGCAAATCCAGGTGCGGTCAAGAAAAGCAGAGAAAACACATGGCTGGCAGAAATTCAAGGTTTAAAGATGACAGTAGTGTCGCATACAACACTTGTATATGGTAGACAACTAACTTGAGAAATGTCTACACTAAACCATTATTTTATTTTTTTTTTTTTCAACTCGCACAAGTAATGTCTGCGTATATCTTTTAGCAAAATTTAATATGTTGTTTACATTTTGACTACCGGTAATCTATGTTTTAATTTTAACAGTGTAATTTGTATATTGTGATCTATGTGCTTGATTTGTGAGCTCACATCCTGCGGCGCGCTGTTCCCATGACATCAGGAGACTCGTTGTGGTGTGTCTGCCTGTCTACACTTGCTGTGCAGACCTTCTGCTCTGTACAGCAGGCACAGACAGGCAGACACATGGCAGCCCACTGCATCACATACAACAACACCACCACTGAACCTCAACTCACTGATAGATTTAAACTGTATTGTAATTCATTTGTGAGTGTTGTATTTTTTTTAATAAAGTAATCAGTTGTTTATATTGAAAATTAAACACTTTGCACACTATTATTGAACAAATATAGATGACCTTTTTTGAATGGGAACATGGATACTTAACTGTATAAAAAATTTGCATAAAATGAATATAGTTACACACGGCTATACAATTTAATAACTTGGATTTATACTGTATGGAGTTTTTATTTAATGAAATCTGTCGTTCATATGATGCAAAATAAACCACTTTTGTACACTTCTCCAATGCAATTTAAAGTTCTGTTATAGGGGCTTTAAAAAATAAAGGAACTTTTTATGAATGAAAACTTGAATGTAGATGTTTAACTGTATAACAAGTAGTATGCAATAATAAAGTTTTCAATTACGAGTGGTTGTCTGTGTTTGTATGTTACTGATCATTTTTTATTCACCACCTTAAGATAATTAAAAAAATTACTTGGTTTTCTATCATTCTGAACAGGACAGGCTCTCTGCAGTGAGGAAAACCAGATTCTCTTGCACCACTTTCCATGATCCATGTTGTTGATGGTCAATCCAACTCTTGCGATTAAACCCTTGGCATAAGGGAGTGTCGAGGTTGCGAAGGAAGGCAAAGAAAAGCTGGCAAGAAATACAGAAAAAGTGCAAATGTGAAGATAGTGATGAAGTTATGAATGAGGGAAAAGATCAGTTATATCCTGCTGAACTAGAACAATTAACATTTAACTAAAGAATATAATAGAAAGATTGAGATTAGTAAAGCTGGTGCATGCAATTTGAGTGAATTAATAATGAACATCCCAACCACAGCATTTAGCTTGAGTGCTGCGCAAAGATATGTCCAGAGAAAGTGCCACAGAGTGGAAGTAGGCAGTAGATTTTAAGAAAATTTTTCTCCCTACTATTAGACTTGAGAGGGGAGCCAGACCCTGGGGAGGTAAGATGGATGGAAAAATACATTTAAATATACATGGTTAGTCATTATTTTGTATATGAAGCAAATCTCCTATTAACATCTTGAGTTTTATTGCTGTGTACACATATACGGTACTTTTATTGAGATCATTGAAAAAGCATAATATAGTAAATGTAATGCATTATTGTAGATATAATAATCAATCATATTTTTAGTTGATAACGATAAAGCTAATCAGCGAAGCATTAAATGATGCATACAACGTTAGCATGACTTCACTCAAGACAATCAATCATACTGTGGATGTATGGAAGATAAAAATCAGTTTACCTGGTTTCTAAATTTGCAGCACTTTTTCTATTGTTTTGGTTGATTATTTGTTGGGCACTGACAGAGGAAAAGGAATTTATTAACTTGTTTAACTGTAGTTCAAGTTTTAAGCTGTAGTTTTACCTACAAGTAAAACCAACAAAATCTCATGTTTGGTGTTTATGTAGGAAAGTTGTACTTCAATTGCAGCAAAATCTGAAAAGATAATACAGATTACACAAAGTATTTTATATTAAATTATTTAAAACTAATTTTACAAGAAATCGTCGGTAAACCTGATCTCTGCATTTACTTTCTTGCTCCTGTATCTCAGTGTTGACAATTTTTCTCCGTCTCATCTCGCAGTTTAGGAAACAGGCAAGCTGAGGGAAAAAAGTGATATGAGTTACACTATAGAATAAAAATATTGATGACATGTGTGATTTAGTTTACCTTATTGATACATTGGTAAACAGTGGCGATGAGATCTTGACTGACCATACTCAACAAGCTTCCATACATGGTCCGTTCAGTCTGGAGATCGTTTTTTGACAATCGCTTGCAAAAGCCAGGTCAGGAGTGAACAGCCCCGTCCTGACTCCGTGGATATTTCTGATGGCGTACATGATCTCCTGACGAAGATCCCTCATCAGACTCCAACTGCGAATGTGAACAACGCTATTAAATCTCTGAAGTTAAGTTTTAAGAAAATACAGAATCATACCTTGGTCAGTTCATGTGGAAACTTTTCATGGAAGATTCTGTTAATCTTGGCACCTCCTGATAAATATTCTGTGTAACTTTATCACCTGAGCCTCATTAGCTTCTCAAGTCAAAGCCAAAATGTTGAAAAGCCTGTGAACGTAGAAACCATAGTAAATGCATAATATATTTGTAAAAAATATAACAGTACATGTAACCAAACGCAGACTAACTGTAGCAGTGTCTTGGTCCTCCGGTGGGGTCGTCAGGGACATATTTCCTGTACTCTTCTGCTTTCTGTTCAAGGACAAAAGCTGGCTTTGTATGATACGGAAGGTGGTAGTTTCTCACGGATATGACAATGTGTTGCGTAGAGTTGCTGTATTAAAAACATTATATTAGGCAAAATTTCATGTGCTATATATTTCAGTAGTTCAGTAGTTAAAAAAAAAAAAAACACCTGATTAAGTGTTTTTTGCAAATACGGCGTCCCCATTCTAACAGCCATGTGACTGTAGGCCGGATGAGACCGGAAAAAGTTCTTCTCTGCCTGCAGAGCCGCCTTAATATCCTTTTTCCCATCAATGTCCTTTTGACTGCGGTTCACCACCCCAACATAACCTGAGGAAGAGACAGAAAAGGAAATAAAGACATGTCCCCACAGCAAGACTATGAACAAAAAAAACTAACTTAGATATTGCTTGCTGTAGTTTTGTATAAAATTACCAACTCAGATTCAAATCATTTTACTAAAGTAAGTATAATCTCATTCTCAAATGTAACAGCAGTAGTATACTGTATGTACTGTATGTAGTCTGTACAAAACTGCACAGCTCATGTTTCAGTGCAAGTCCCCAACTCAGAGTTATTTCAGTGGGTTTCCATGGCAAATGCATTAGCACTGTGAAGAAACACCTGGTGGACTTTACTAAGCCTGTATAAAACCATGGGCAAAACTGCCAGTTTTTTTTCCCATTCACACATACAAAACAATGTATTTATATAATTTCTATGTTACACATAAATATTGTAAAATATTTTTATAATTTTATTTCCAGATTAGACATGGGCAGTAGATACACATAAGTAGAAGTCATTCCAAAATAGTCACCTTGAAACAACTGTTCACAAAGGCTTATGCTCACAGAATTTACCCAAAAGTACATATTATTTCACAAATATAAATGGCATGACAATTACATTTTTGGTAAATTACTCTTTAAACTGTCAGAAAATGTTCCCTTGACTTGTGAATGGAATTCTGTTCTATTTGGTAAGACTCTGTTTACGTACACAGTCAATATGTTTTAGAACTCAGCGCTAACTCCTATGATTTTCAATTTATATATATAATTTCTGCTAAAAAATATATCATGTTTTTTTTTTATAACCCCATGTCAAAGTGCTTAGTACTCACAGGGAAATACTAGATGCTTGTGAAACTGTAGTTGCCAAATAGCCCACCGTTATTTTTTGCTTTGTTAATCTCAGTGGAATATTTCTGATTAGTAGGACCTAGAACACATGTATTTGGGCCTCAAAACACCTGCCAAGAACACAATATATGGATATGTTTGGAGCATACTTTTGGCAGTGGGAAAGAAAGAAAAAATAGATGACACAAACTGAACCAACAATCAAGTACGGAACCGACATTATAATTGACATAAATAAAATGGAACTCAAATTCTGACTTTATTTTAAAAAAGGATAAATTGGACAGACTTTGAACTATAAATTTACTTTGAACTGTAATGCCTTAATTTACTCTCGCTGGTTGTGCTCTGTTCATTGTATTTATATTCTGTTTTATATACTTAAAAACTGAAAAAATATATAAAATATGAAAAAAGGAGAGTAAATTATGTATATACCTTTCTTGAAAAATTGCCACTTGACTGATGTAAATGATACATTTTAACAAAGGAATTACCCCACCAACCTAAGTAATACTGTAATTAGGAAAAGATGAAAACTAGTATTTTTTACCAATATAACGGTTCCCATCACTTCAAGAGTGTGTAAACTGTAACATTTGTACTCACCTCTGCGTAAAGGAAGCAGTCTGTTCTCTAGTATTTGCCGAGCATCTGTTCCTTTATCCATGAGGTCTAACTTTGTGATAACTCCTATTGTGCGTTGGCCTAAGAAAAGACAGGAGATGAGACAGAAATGGCAACATGTCTTCCCAGTTCCTGTATATTTCTGAATAAGCACATTTGGCAAGCTATTTCAACAACAAAACAAAATAAGCACATGCTACTAAATCAGTTATACCTTGTGGGTCAACATCTTTTGCTAGTTTCAGTGCATCAGAGTTGGCCAGGTCTGTGTTGGCTGGAGTAACGGCCAGAATGAGACAGTTCTCCTTGCAGATGTACTGCATGATCATGTCTCGAATTTGGTACTCAACATCTACAGGCTGGTCACCCACAGGCACCTTTGTGATGCCAGGTAGATCCACAAGGGTTAAATCCAGCACTACAAAAACAAGATTTACATCAGGGTTCATTTGACTCAAGCAATAAAAGTTATTTGAAGTACACAACACAATACAACACAACACAATATTGCACATATCAGATGTATCTTGCATACCATGAGGAGAGTGGATTTGTAGTTGAATGGGTACAGGAGAAAGGTTCCTTTTGGTCCCAGTGAGTCTGTCCGTCTCTGATTCAATCTCTGCTCGAATCTCATCAAAGTCAGTAAACCTCTTTCCTCTACAATGAAAAAATTCTCCATACTCTGAACAAAAAGAATACCAATATCAATGCGTTTTATTTGTCATTATATCAATAAATACCAATCATTTTCATGGAGTTTCAAGCCACAGTTTAAGTGGAAACAGATTACTATGCAGATATGGCTACATGAACATAACACTGCCATCTGGTGGCAGATTTTACAATGTGTGGAACTAACCTGTTTCAGAGTTCAGAAGTTGTAAAATTAAAGGTCTTCGAGTGACAATTCCAGATCCTCTTGGAAGAAAGTCTCTGGAAGCAGAAGCAAATGTGGTCAAATCTGTTCATATCAGAGGCAGGATCTTTAAGATCCTGGTCAATAAGTGTGACCTCATGATGAATCACAACTTCATGGTTTAATCAGCCTTGTTTCAAACATTTTCTGGGGGTATTTAGAAATTGTATGGCGTCACACACAGTCATCTTAACGCTTTGCTGATTTACATGGGGGGAAAAAAACAATCTCAGGAAGTTTGTTTAAGCACATCCTACTCTTACTAAAGGAGTAGGCCATATTCTGTCCAAAGAGTTACAAACACACACAGTAGAGAGGAGTAGACCAAAAATACCAAAAAGATTACTGTTATGGGCAAAAGGCCTTGCTTCTCATCAGCTCCTCTGGTCTAATGATTACAGAGGTCCTTTGTCTTTCCCAGCATTCTTTAAACACAGGATGAAAGTCCTTCAGGACTATAAATACATTCAACACATCCATGTAACATGTAATAAGGATGACAAGCAAATTAACAATACACTCCACATTCTACAGTAGTTACATTACAAATATGTAGCAGAGACTTGTGTGTGCATGACCTTGACAATCTTTCTTTTGGCAGCACTACCTCCTGTCAGCAGGTTGTTGAGATAGTTTGTGCCTGGGCTCTGTCACTTTCAGACCATGTGTTAGAGGCACGTAATGACACGTTTGTGCAACAATCAACCAAATGCATATTTGGGATATTCGCTCTTTCAGTTTCTGTTTCACAAAACCGATAAAAATATAAATAATAGCTTATTTTAATATCTGATAGTGTTAATATCTGTATTATATATTAAATAAAACTTGTTGCTGTCTTAGCTATAGATTAAGTTGAAGTGAAATGTATGCCACAGTACAGCTGTGTGAGTGAGGGGAGGGGAGGGGGTGCTTCTCTGTCCTGTTACAACTGTTGGCTTGCTCTTTTGGCACCTCTCGTCTTACCTGCCCACGAGGTTTTCCAGGACGGAACTCTTCCCCGCACTTTGCGCCCCGACCACGGCGATCTGCGGCAGATGGAGGCTATAGTCCTGCCCCGCGCTGCCCACGGAGCTCAGGGCGTGCTGCAGCCGGTTCACCAGCGGGATGAGCTCCTCCATCCCCCGGTTTCCCATCACAACAAAGCCACCTGGGCTACACCGCTGGACCCCGCCACCTCAGCTAAAACACATAACACTTTACCGACTACTTACTGTGGACTTTGGGGACGAAAATACCGGCAATCCCCGTTTAGATCCATTGCAAGTCAGCGCGACATAAACTTAAGTGCTAAAAAAACCGTTGTGAATGCGCTAACGTGCGTAAATCTGTGCGCTGTTTTCGTGTTTCCCAAGTTTTGATTGTTTTTTTCATTCGGAGATAAGCCACCGACGGAAAACGCTTATAAAAAGATGTTGTAGTTGCACTGAAATAACAAATAGTGCGCCTCAATTTTGACTTGAATGCATTATTTGGCCGCTGTCCTCAAAGTTTTGTCAAAGAAGAAAAAGAAAGTATACATTGACAGCTAACGGAATGAATTTGGGCGCGCATGCGCATTGGCCATCGTTAAAAACTAGGGACGGCAACTCCCCTCTCCCTTCCTGCAGGAGACCGACAAAGTTACAACCCAATTATAAATGTACCTTGTATATCACACATGCAAGCAGCCCCTCCTCTGTTGCAGAAAGCTATTTAAAATGACACGCATCTTGTATGGGTAGGGCCAAGCAAGCAGACCTATAAACAAACGTTGCAACTGAAACTAGTTTGTCTACGATTCAACTACTGTAAATAACACTCCAGCATTCTTTAGCAGTGAGGAATAGGCACTGCGTATTCCAGGGAAGGCCTAAGCAAGCGAAAGAGAAGAACATCCAAGTAGTGACATCAACAACACAAAACATCAAATGCGAATTAGTAAATCTGCAGCATTGAGGCGGATAGAGTTGTCTTTACTTCACAGACAGGGGATCAATCTATTCTTAATGCCCCAAACATTTATTATCGAGTGACTGTGTAATAAAGCAGTAACTATTAGTTACTGCTTTATTATTGCGTGACTTCGTAATAAAGCAGTCACTATTAGTGACTGCTTTATTATTGCGTGACTGTAATAAAGCAGTCACTATTAGTTACTGCTTTATTATTGCGTGACTGTGTAATAAAGCAGTTACTATTAGTTACCGTAGATCTTTATTATTCTCTTTCTCTTTTTTTTTTTTTTTTTATAACGGATATAGCATAAAACACATACGTTGAAGACGTACAACTAGAGTAAGTGGCGTTAAATTCACCTTTCGGCTGCCAACTTCCATTAAAAGTTAAACAACATATTTATACCAATCCGTTTTTCGGCACGTCTCACAGGTCGCATCTCGTGTCAGATTTTCAAAATTCAAAGTTCTTCTTCCTCTTTGGTGGTGTTTTATTGCGGTTGGTATCCATAGTGTTAAATTTCCACCATTCTTTAAGACTTTATTCTTTAGACTTAATAAAGTACCCACATAAGACTTAGACGTTAAGATTTAATAAAGTCTAAAGGATAAAGTGCGCTCTTTGAGCCCCAGGGCCACCGAAGTCTAAAGAATAACGTCTCTCTCTTTTCCTCTCATTTTATGGTTTCAAAATAATTAACAGGAATTCAATTGGTTGAATCTTCATTCACAGGGATCATCATCAGCTTTAGTTACTTATATAACATAGGATTCATTGGCTCTCTTTCTCTCTTTTTCTCCGTCCTGCAATTCTTTTTTATAAACGGTATAGCGTAAAACACATACTTTGAAGACGTACAACTACAGTAGGTGGTTGTAAATGCACCTTTTCAGTTGGCTGCCAACCGCCATTAAAAGTAACACAACAACTCGCAATGGTTTCTTGCCATTGCACAGCATCTAGTTTCCAGTAATTAAATATTTTTATTTTGATCAAACGTCATACAATTGTCATCTCCTTTACTAGCTCTGAAATGTCTATATGAGGACTGCGATTGCTGCTAGTCTTGTCAGAGCCCAGTGAGCTCTGCAGACTTTTACCTGCTTGGCCCAGGGACCGCAGGATGTTTGCAGTGTCCGGTGACTGATTGTCCCTTTTATAACACAGTAATACTTGATTGACTTCTCCCTCAACATCACCGGAGATAATGGTGGGAAATATGCTCTTTAATCGCTCCAGTAGACTTTTCTTCAGGAGAGAGTCACGGCAAACAAGATTCAGAATAAAGACCCCTGTAAGTAAATAAGCAATCAGTCATTTGTTTTGCATAAGAGAAATATTTCTTGGTGAATATAAAGTGCAACAATATATTAGAACATATTTTTGAAGTAACATCCCATTTCGATTATTAATTATTAGGGCTACTTAAAGATTAAGGAAATAAAAAGGATAGCATTTATCAGACTTTAAACATGTAGAGATGCTAGGAGGAAAAGTAGTAGTAGTATTATACTTGTAGCATGAGGGTCAGGGTTTATATCCGCACAGCTAGCATCTACTAACTGCGTGCCTACAAACGTCTAATCACAGTCAAAATAATGGGTTTCAGCTTTCTGTTATAAGTAACATTTTAAGGACTACTGTGCATTCAAAAGTTATATTATGTTTTAAATTGTTAATCGCAAGGGAAGGTCCCAATTTCTCATCATTCTGAAACCCATGGATGGTTTATACAAGGCTAAAGTCACCCACAGCTTGATCTATGCCGCCATAAGTCGTCATTCCTCCTGTAAATATCATCCCAAATTAATCAATCAAATTTGTGTATATAAAATAAAAATATCTACTCTTCCCTTCCCTTCATGGCCCAAGTGGCTCTAATACTCACTTTATAGATCGTAAATACACTTTTTAAACCTATCTAATTCACAAAATGTATAATTTTCAAATTAATGATAGTGTATAACAATACTATACCTGTTGGAGTCAGCAGGCGGCAAACCTTCTGCAGGATTGAGACCTCAACAAATGAAGCAGGGGGACAGCTCATGCCAACAGTATTGTCCTTATTATCAACATCAAACATTATGGTATCAAACAAGCGGCCTGCGGAGAAAAAACAGTCAGTCTCTTGTCCTTTTGTTACTTGCATGTGGACCCGATGAAAAGTTCTTTCTCTCTGTCTTCCCCCCGTTTTTTAACGATACAGCATAAAGCACATACTTTGAAGACGTACAACTACAGTAGGTGGCAGGAAATGCACCTTTTCAATTGGCTACCAACCGCCATTAAATGTAACACAACAACAACGACCCGATGGAAAGCTTTGTTACACTTCCAATCTCACCTTCTTTTTCATAGGCTTTGATGCGGTCAAGGCCATCTCCAACAGTAACAGTCAGGCGCTCATCTGGTCTGAATCCAAACCATTCCTTTGCTACTTTTAACACAGCGGGATCTAGTTCTACTACTTCAATCATAACACCGGGAACAAAGTCTCGGAGAAACTGTGGCAAGCCCCCTCCTCCAAGCCCCACCAGGAGCACTGACACAGCAGCAACTGAAAACAACACAAATGATAGACACAAAAGTTGTAGAAAATAAGAAACAAAACTACAATTCATATGATACGATCTACTACTTCTGAGTGTAATAATGTTATTATACCATTTTTCTGACATGTATCAATCCCAAGCATGGAAAGACCAGCGACCATAAGTTTATGATGTTCACAGCAGAGAAAGCCTGTGTCCACTGAAAGTGAAGACGAGGGCACTGTTAAAGGAGTTGTTGGCTTGACTTTCTTTTTGCCCTTTTTCTTGTTCCCTGTTGTCGCATCAAGTCAATAAAAATGAATATTAAAGCTAAAGGAAAAGACATGAGCTGTAATTGTATTAGAGTATAATTAAAATAGTTTGATGCAACGTACCGGCATTTGGTGATACTAGCTTGCTCTCTGACTGGATGAGGGCAGAATTGGACAAAAACACTAGTCTTCGATACAGTTCTCCATCTCCTCCTCTGACGTTCTCCACACAGAACTCTCCACTCAGCTCACTGATCCCTGTGCTGAGAACCTCACGCCAACCCAGGTCGCCAGTAGCTGACAAAAACGGCACCTGAAGGGGGAAATGCATTTAAAATGTTTTAATTTCTTTGGTTGAAAGAATAACACATACAAATCGTGTTAACATATAGGTAACACACAGAAATTGTGGTAAAATATAGATAACACATATAGAAATCGTGTTAACATATAGATGCACCTACCTGATGGTTGGGGGGCATAGCAGGAGGAGCAAAGTCCATTACCATGGGTGAAAGCTCAGCCTGAACTGCCTCCATATTGGCATACTCTTGATTTCGATGCATTGCAACAATTACCAATCGTCTGAAATTTGCACTGGCTGCCAACTGTTTGTGGCCTTCTGCAGAACTATAAAGCCAAGCCGTCTCACTTCCCTGTGGTACTGGGAAAATATGAAGAGAAAGATACAGAATACAAGGAGGATATGAGTGTTAATCTAATTAATGAGAACTCACCAATAAAAATGGCAAAGTGATTGGCTTTGGGTGCTCTGGCACCGGGAGCAGAGTCTTGAACAGTAAGGGTATATCTGGGAAGCCCCGTCTTCACGTGGCAAAGAGTAAGTGAGACGTTTGAACTGACATCTGTGCCTGTACGCAGCCTTTTCCTCAGTACAGAATAGGCCTGATGCGCTCTCACGGTTGACAGCAGCTCTGAAACCTGAGTGAACCGAGTCGGTGTGCCATCCTCCCCAAGACACATCTCCAGAATGGGTACAGGCATTGGCTGACGAAACTTGGTGCAGATCAGGACGAACACAGGCAAAGCAAAAGAGTCCTCCTCGCTTTCAGCGTCATTCTGGAGACAGTGGAGCCTCGCTGCCCAGCCGAGACAAACAAAGTGTTCCACAGCTAATTTTATGACACTCTCCTGGGCCAGTGTGATACAGACATATCTGCCCCCAACACTCAGAACTCGGCTCATCTGTAGAAAAAAACAAGTGCCTTTATCAATTTCAAGAATGTTAGTTCGTTTTTTTAATTAACAAAGAAAACATGGGAACATGAGGAATGTTATAATGTCTCAGATAATTGCCAGCTCCTCCAAGAAATCTGTCCTGCTTCGTGCGGACAGACAAAGGGATCTCTCCGGGTGAAAAACACGAGGTGGAGGAGTCTGTTTTTACATCAACAATGCCTGGTCTTCAGATGTGACTGATCTCCAAGCTCTGCTCTCCTGATCTGGACTATCTTTTCATTAACTGCAAACCATTCCTCTCCACGCAAGTTCACTTCATCCATTCTGGCCGCTGTTTACATTCCACCTAGCGCAAACGTGCACGAATCTGATCCTGCGTTCGCAGATCAGATTCTGAGTGTGGAGTGGACCTTCCTGGACTCCTTGTGTATTATCCTGGGTCATTTTAACAAGGGGAATCTCAGCCACGAACTACCAAAGTACAGACAGTTTATTGGATTGGATCATTGTTACACAACAGTTAGCAACGCCTTCCGCGGCGTGGCCCGAGCTGCTCTGGGCTTTTCAGATCACGCCATGGTTCACCTGATCCCTACATACAGACAGAGGCTGAAGCTCTCCAAACCAGTGGTGAGGAGTGGACCAGTGAGGCAGTGGAGGAGCTACGTGTGTGTTTCGAAATTACAGATTGGGAGGTTTTCAGAGCTGCCACAGATAGTTTGAATGAGTACACGGACACTGTGATGTCATACATTTGATTCTGTGAGGACAGCATCATACCAACACACACCAAAGTCACTCAGTTCAGGAACAGGACGTAAACAGACTATTTCGGAAATGCTACCCAAAAAAGCTGCTGGACCAGACTGCGTTTCTCCCGCCATCTTAAGACACTGTGCAGGAGAGCGTGACCCACGTCTTCACAGACGTTTTTAACACCTCCCTGGAGTCATGCCACGTCCCAGCCTGCTTCAAGTCGACCATCATTGTCCCTGTCCCCAAGAAGCCCCGGATCACTGGACTTAATGACTACAGGCCAGTGGCACTGACGTCTGTAGTCATAAAGTCATTTGAACGCCTGGTCTTGCCCCACCTCAAGTCATTCAGCTACTCCCTGCCGGACTCCCTGCATTTCGCCTACAGAGCCAACAGGTCTGTAGACGACGCCATCAACCTGGCACCACCTCATCTTGCAGCATCTGGACTCCCCGGGAACCTACGCCAGGATCCTGTTTGTGGACTTCAGCTCTGCATTCAACACCATCCTCCCCGCTCTGCTCCAGGACAAGCTCTCCCAGCTCAACGTGCCCGACTCCACCTGGAAGTGGATCACTGACTTCCTCACGGATCGGAGGCAGTGCGTGCGGCTGGGGGAGAATGTCTCAGACACTCAGGATCTCCAAAGGGCTGTGTACTTTCTCCTCTGCTCTTCTCCCTGTACACAAACTGCTGCACCTCCAGCCACGACTTCGTAAAACTGATCAAGTTTGCGGACGACACAAACTTGGGCTCATCTCAGACGGGGACGAGTGTGTCTACAGGAGGGAGGTGGACCGGCTGGTGTCCTGGTGCAGTGGTAACAACTTGGAGTTCAACGTCCAGAAGACAGTAGAGATGATCGTGAACTTCAGGAACGTCACAGCACCCCAGTCCCCCCTCATCACGACATCCCCCATCACCACCGTGGACTCCTTCCGCTTCCTCAGTACCACATCACCCAGAGCCTCCCGCCACAAGAACAGTTTCTTTCCCTCTGCCGTTGGACTCATGAACGCTTCTAAACACCTGTCACTTTGACTACAATTTAATCAATCACTCACTGCACTGTCACTTTCTGCACTGCAACTGTAGATTTAACGGTAAATTCTTGTGCACATAGTAATCCCATTTTTTATCTTGTATAGTAAATTTTAACTGTTTCCTAATGCATTCCCTTTTGATTTCATTTATGTTGTTTTTATTATTTCTCAGCGTTTCATGTTGCACCTTAACGGCGTAACAAGTTCCTATGTTTGTGAATTCTGTTCATCGACAATGGCAATAAACCTTTTCTGATTCTTAAATTTTTCACTGATCTTTTGTATTGAAAATTTGACAGAAAATGAAATGTGGGGAACAAGTTCAGCCCTGCATCTACATAAATGCTTTACCTCTGTGAGCATACTTGAAGCCAGTATTCCCTCTTCCTCTGATGCCATGGCATCCAGGGTACCCTTGTCCAAAATAGCCTGAAAACTGCCATCCTCAAAGGGTGTTTTGGCTGCGTCAATCTGCTGGAAGTTCAGGTCAGGTCTGCGCTCAGCATTTCGTTGGTTCATATGGTTTACTACTGTCTCACTGATGTCAATGTTGATCAGGTGTTTATAACCAACATCATACATCTGTTCACTCAGCTCCGAATTACCACATCCCACCACCAGCACCTGTAGACAGATAAACAGAGATCAATAACAAGAGTAATTGAAATCTTTATAATAAACACATTATCTTCACAGATCATTCAAAAGAGTCGATATGTCAGAGTGTAAATTATGTGTGAAACTTATGCATGTACAAAATAAAATAAATAAAATAAAAACCCTACCTTGTCTTTCACTCTGATGTATTTGTGCAGCACGCCGCAGAGTTTATTGTAGTCTCCATACCACTCAAACGCTTTCTCTCCTCGTTTCTTGAAAAACTTTTCCCAATATTCCGCTGAACTGAACTCACCCGCGGTGCGAGGAAGCAGGCTCATTGTACTTTTGAAACGTTAGAACTTCCAATATATATTTATATATATTTAACTTGATACCTCTTTCCCTCATGCAGCTTTCACGTTAGCTAATCACTATGAAGTAAAACCCGGACATAATTTCGGACTGTACCGTGAGTTGGATGATTTCTCCCGGGCAAGCGGGGCATCGAGTTCCCGTGTTTTGTGACCATTTACGTATACTGTTCAATCATCTTCACGGCATGTAAGACTTTGTTTAAGATATTCTGTCGGATTAAGTAGACTTTTATCATTTTTAATATATTTCTGCAGACTGAGGCGTGCCGTGGGGCGTGCACGTGTTTTGGTCCGTCCCCGTAAATGGTCCGGGTTTGCTCAGTCTGCATCATGGCGGTCCCTGCTGGAAGGTCTGTGGTCTTCGTGACTGGAAATGCTAAGAAACTCGAGGAGGTAACGATCAAAAATGACAATTAAACAAATCAGCACTTTAGCCTTCGTGTCTTTCGTTCATACTACATATGGTCTAATTGAAAAGAGTGTTGGCTAGAATTCTGCTTCTACAGTTTGTATGGGATTTTATTTTTCTTGGTGGATATATTTTAGGTTATTCAGATCCTCGGAAATACATTTCCTTACAAGTTAATCTCAAAGAAGATTGATTGTAAGTATATAAACTGTTACGCTCCATTAATTAAAGTATTTTAAATGTAATTTATGTCATTAACTCAATGCACAATGTCATCAAGTACCAGAATATCAAGGAGAACCAGATGACATTTCTATTCAAAAGTGTAAGGAAGCAGCACAACAGGTAACAACTGTGCTACAACAACAGCTGAGCAATACATTATTTGCCTGTATGTTTTTCAATTTGATAACTGTATTTTCTCTTTAGGTTGATGGACCTGTCATAGTGGAGGACACTTGTCTGTGTTTTCGAGCTCTGGGAGGACTTCCAGGCCCTTACATGTCAGTGTAATTCAGTTTATGCACGTTTTAGAAGTATGACTTTATTGAGACTATTTACTAATCGTGTTATCTGCTTCCAGAAAATGGTTTCTGGATAAGCTTAAACCAGAAGGTAATTTATTATCATCATAATGTACATAATCAACCATGACTATTCATTTTGTGATGTGTTTTATTTTAGGCCTGTACAAACTTCTGGCTGGGTTTGAGGATAAGTCTGCATGGGCTCTGTGCACATTTGCTTTCTCTGCTGGAAAAGGCGAAGAGGTGCAGCTCTTCAGAGGAATCACAGAGGTGACTGTCTGCCTCGCTATGAATATTATTGTCATGATGGTTTTGTCTGTACCTCCAACTTATTTTTTATCTAACAAGGGGCACATTGTGGAACCCAGAGGTTCCAGAGACTTTGGATGGGATCCTTGTTTCCAGCCAGAAGGATATGACAAAACGTAAGCATATTTATCTTGTTATTAACATTATAACCACTAGAGGTCACCATAATACAACACATTTCTGCAGTGTGGATTCCGTGAGCAGTTTTGATACAAATGTCCCAACATTGGTTGCAGATATGCCGAAATACCCAAAGAAGTCAAGAATACAATTTCCCACCGCTACAGGGCACTGGCTGCCATGTCAGACCATTTTGCCCAAGTGAACAATAGCTCTCCGGAGTCTAAGAAGAAAAAGGAGGATGCTTAAACTTTACTTTTTAATAAAATATTTTTGTTTGTTTTGATCAATTGATTTTGCGAACTGTTGTTTTATTTAGTGTAAAACCATGTCTGCATTTACAATTATTTTATTAATTCCAACTGGTTTTCCTGACACTAAAGTTAGATGTTAAATATTCCACCTAGAAAAAACATACACATTGTTTTTATCCTCAGGAGTGACATTATTTGCCTCATCCTTTTTAAGATTTGGCTCCCCAGAGTTGAAAAAGATAGAAAGGAAAAAGACCATAAAATTAAGAAGGTTCTGATGAGAGCAGCAGATGACTTGTGCCTTGGACTTGGGATGAAGGATCTGGCAAAAGAAGAGAGGCAGTGGTCCAAAGAGAGAGGGGGAGGTTTAGGATGTTCAGCACTACACATCAGTGACAACAGGGAAGTGCGGGTAATAAATGACCCGGGAGCTGGAAGTCTCAAAGCAGGAACTATGCATACACCTGTGACGGATGGCTCCCAGATGGACTGAAACTGTTGCATCTGACTGACACTTGAAAGTTTGTGAATTCACAGAAACCACTGAAAGAACAGGACTTCACTTTGACTTACATTGAACATTTTTATTGTATTTTATTGAGCTGTAGTCAACTAAAAAGTTTTGGTCGACTAAAGACATGCCCTGTGCATTAATTTATAGACTGAAAGGGGGTGTGGCGTTGGACTTGCAAATTGACTAAAAAAACAAAAACTACAGCTCTAGTATTTTGTCTTAATTACAGAGGATGATGAAAAGTTTGATTAGCAATAAATATACAAGCACATAAAGTTATTCCTACAGGCAAGGTGAAGTAGCTTACTAAAGGCCATATTTGTAATGTTGAGGCTGTCACTTCTACTGCTAATACTACCACTATAACAAATGTATAACCCCATAACACTACTACAACTGCAACTCAAACTATACTGCTTATTTTGCATAAGTCCTGTTTCCCATTACACAAGATCCAATTCCTATTAAATTGGGTTTCATTAGCAAAAACACATTTACAAAGCCATCTGTTTGGTTTGTCTTCAATAAATGGTAAAGCGTGCGAAGACCGGGGATTGTCATTAATCTGAATTTTTAAAGTAAACAGCATCGTTGATTGCTATGAACAATTTTTTTATTTTTTTTTCATCTCTGTCTTATTGTTAACAAAGCGTTTTTGAGTGGGGCCTCTGAAGCTGCTTCCTCAGACAGGTGAAAAGTGTTTTCAAATGAATGTACAGGTAGTTATTTCATGGTTAAGCATTTTGAAGCTATCCATTTTCAAAAAGCTTTTAAACACATCTATATTAAATCTTTTTTATGTGGAATACATCATCTGACACAATATATTAGTTTGTACGCTGGATGTGATGTTATGTTAAACAGAAGGAATAGTGTGTCTGTATCGAGTTGTCGTTTGTTATGGGTGGATAGCGTGTTAGAAAAGGCATTAGCTGTCATTAAAACACAAACAGGAAAGGATGCCTAACTTTATGAGTTCCTAAACCAGTGTGATTACAGCATAAGAAGAGGGTTTGATGTGGCTCATAGCAGACAGATTATTTCCTCTAATTTGTTGTGCAAGACCTACCTATTTTAAGTCTTATTACAGCCTGGAAAACATGACAAAGAACCAGTAGCAGCATGTATTTAGAGTTAATAGAGTTAACTTCAAAGTTAAAGCATAGGGATCATTTTCCATCATATAAAAACAGTCTCTTTTAGGAAAAGATTGAATTGTGCTCAACGCTTACAGACATTACCTTTATACTTTAAATGAAAGCACAGATATTTTCCAGATGAGACTAATGAGCTATGTAACCACAAAACGTTTAATAGACAGACCAGCTGATCTGTCCGACATGCCACAAAGCTGTTTTCCATTTTGAGAGGTAACACTCTTTAGATTGATTCTGTCTGAAGTAATTTAACCTTTTGTTTATTTATTTTTTCATTAAGTATCCATTTGAATTATTACAAGGATGTCCTAAAAATAAAAGCAGGTATATATATATCTATATCAAATATAGATCATCTTATTCAAAGGTCAAAACCCACAAAATATTTAGACTTAATTCCATGTCAAACTAATCATATTTATTCGAAAATAGTCTGTGTTAACATATTTTCAAAGCGTGTTTTGTCTCACATAGTTAAAAATTGTTTTGGCACAATAGAATATTGACCAGAAGACTGCCAGTGATCTTTGATGGATAAAGTAGAGAAGGTTTCACCCAAACAGTCCTGGATCATGCAGAGTGAATGACTGTAGCAGCGTCTGAAAGTCCTGGAGAGTCCATGGCTCTGTGTGCGTCCCGGACACTGAACTGGCACTGCTGCTCTCCGCGCTTATACTCTGCGGATCATTGAAGGTCACCAAAATATCTGTGGAGAACTGAGGCAGCCGGAAAAGCCCAAGGTGGATGGTCACAGTATTCCTAGCCTCTTCGTTGAATTTGGACACAGACTGGGTTCCTGTTAACAACCAACCAGAGCTGCACTGGGACAGAGACAGCTCAGATTTAGGAAGAGGGACAATGTGTGTCACTTGAACAGCACCCGGCTCCAGAGCTTTGTTACTTCCTGCAATGTCCTCAAAGTGATAACTGACAGCGTCCTGGTCTGCCACATGGACCTGATACTCGAGCAGCTCCACGATGATGCTCTGGTCAGTGTGAGCGTGGGCAAACACCTCCTGATTGTCTGGGATGTCCCTCAAGGTGCTGATGTCTGTGGAGCTGTAGGGGATGACAGCGGACAGGGCTCCTCCAAAGAGTGGATGAGGCTGAGGGGGGTTGTGTCCCACAGTCTGCATGTCCCTCAAATCAAGGAGCAAACGTGCAGTGACAGGAAAAGACAAAAACAAAGTGATCGCGAAGTTAGAGCCTATGTGTGTATGGGTGGAAATAGTTTGATATCTGACATTAGATCAGCAGAAATGTAACACTTGTTGGTATGTTTGCGGAAAGTTATGAGAATGTATTTATTTATTTGTCTTTAAAAACATTAAATAAACAGGTTGTAGCAATAGAAAAATACTCACTGTCGTTTTTGGTCTTTACGTTTCAAGTTGACACGGCGGAAGTTGCTGTTCTTCTGGTGGTTCACCCAAAACCAACCGAGTGTAATAACGCCCTCTGCAGGAGAAACAGTTTGGAACAGTTCTGAATAAGCAAGAATAAATATAACACATGTATTAATAAAACTAAAGATTTATTAACCAATTGTTTATTTTTCATGTATTTATTGTATGCCTTACATGCATCTTTGTCTTTCTTGTTAGCACCTGCGCCTCTCCTCCTCGAGCTGCTGTTATGTTCATTTCCTGCTCAGCTGATCTACGGAGGAAAGACAGCGCAACTACATTAGGATGTCCATCGCTTCTCAAGGGCCACACAGACATTAAACATGTCTTTTTCACCATTCACCAACTAAAACACGAAGAAAATTGGATTCAGGTCCGTCTTTGTGGAGAACTACTGTAATCGGAGCACCGAGTAACGAGAGGTAGAACCATGTTAGCATCTACGCTAATTGGCAATGGATTTAGCCAATGCGAATGCTCACTGTTAGCTTCTCAGTCTTGGCCAGATTTAAACCAAGCAGCCTAATTTAACCAGATTTGTCTTGATCTTGTCATTTTAAGTCACTGTTTGTCTTTCTTTTGTTGTGACAAATGCGCTCAAGTACAGTACATAATGTGGTAATTTCACCTACAATAATATCAAAGCATTCTTCTTGAATGATAAAATTGAACAAAATTCACTAGAATGTACTTTTATAATAAAGGGTTGGTCGACGTAGAAACAGGATTTTTTTTTTTTTAAATGGCCTATGTCTATAAAAAATATTCCATCTATGGGTTTCAGATTCCCGAGTGAGGTAATATTTCAGAACTTTTGTCCACTCAAAATATATAATAGTTTGTATTACATATTTTATTGTTATGGCAACGTTTCTAGCTTTTCATCACTCTGAAACCCATGGATAGCCTGATTTGAATGAAATAACAACAAGAAAAAAATATAGATTTAGCATTCTTAAAACTATATTCTTCTATAATTCTTTCTTTATTTAGTCCATATATTGATATATGGACTATATAGATATATGGACTAAAGAAAGAAAGAATTATAGAAGAATATTGTTTTAAGAATGCTAAATCTATATTTTTTTCTTGTTGTTATTTTATTAAATCCAAATCTTGTAGCTAAATCCTACATTTTCCTTTTGTTCTTTTGTAAGACATTTTTAAATACTGAATTTTCTTTTCTAATTCATCAGAGTTTCTTGCTCTTTCTCTCTTTCTATTGCCCCTTTTTGTCCCTGCAGTTAACGAAGCACCCAGTTTCTTGCTTGTTCCCTTTGTTTTCTGGAAGCTTCCTGACATTCGCTGGCCCCTCAAAGGCCTTTTCAGAAGCACTACCATTACAGGACGCTCAACTAGTGCCTGGCTCAGACTGAACTGGAATCAATGGTATTAATTATATTCTTTGAGCATGACTAAAATAAATGACTCCTTATGCATTAAACAGTAACATATTTTACATAGTGGGCATGTTGTAATGGTTTCTTTCTTATTTACCGGTATTTGTTTTAATCATTTGGCCTCACAGATTAATTTGAGCATACATCAACGTGAATTGTAAACAGAATGGTTTGGATTGACTGTCTGTGATAAGATCATTGTTTTCGCGTTCCTGGCCTGGTGCTGCTTAAATCCTAATTATCCACTTCCATGTTCTCCAATTTTAGAAATGTCAAGCTGAAAACTACCCGCCTGTGCAATGTTTACTCTCAATTGTTCCATTATTCCCACCTGGCTTAAATTTTAACTCTTTTATTTTTTTTGCTACAGAGGGAGCCAGATCGGGAGGAACAGCTCAACGAAAACATGCCCCCTAAATTTAAACGACATCTGAATGATGATGAAGTCACAGGATCGATCCGTAGTGAAAGGGTAAGACTGAATACACTGCAAGTTCAATGTCTGCCTGGAGAAAAGGGATTTACCTAAATGATTATCTAGATTAAAAAAAAAAAATTCAGACTATATTTTCACAATACATTGTGAATGTGCTAAATGTTTCTGTAAATAACTTGGTTGAGGTTAAAGTGACAAAACATGACTTGACTATAACATTAACCACAAAAGGGCAGAAATATCGGTTTATAGCCTCGTTTATCTCTGACCTCTACTGGAAAGAAATGTTTTCTGTTATATAATATTAGCCATTGGGATTCTCACAACGTGGCCAGTCAGGATTGCTTCAGAGAGATAATGTGCAAAATAATGTGGGAAAATACAGTACCTAGAATAAACCTACTCAGACACAGGGAGAACATCCAAACTAGAGAAGCCCTGTCCCATTCGGGAATTGAATCCAGGATGAAGAGCTAACCGCTGTGCCACTGTGCTGGCTTGTTCTATCAATGCCACACCTGTATGTTTGGTATCGTAGAAATGTGTTTGTGTCTTGGGATGCAAGTGTCCATTCTCCTGCGCCGTATCCGTCCTCCTGCGCCGTATCCGTCCTCCTGCGCCGTATCCATCCTCCTGCAGCTCTTATCCTACATCTAACCATGTGTTTCCATTGTGGACTGCTGATTGCTGTTTGTTGAATTGGGATCAAAGCGTAGCTCACGGGAAACTTTCATAACAACCTGCAAATTCTATGCCTTCACTTCAACTTGTCCTCTCGTAATGTCAAACAGTTTTTTCCCCTGTGATTGTTAAAAAAAGAGAGGGCTGGTATACTGCACTATATGAGGCCTTTACCATCATATGGAGACCATTCACTCTGTATCTCTGAAGATGACATTTACAAGAGCGCCGTGGCACCATGAGTAGTGTGCTAGCCTACCTGCCAGTGCAAATAATGTGTATTGCGTATGTTTATATATGCAAAACGTTTTTTCCATGTGTGACCGTGTGTTAAATGTTCATTAATAATTGTTTTTAAATGGGAGCAGGAGAAATTACTTTGGGATTTTACATTCCTGTTATTAAGAGGAAAGAAATGGTAATATTTCAAAAATGAACACTAAGGACTGGATTAATTGGAATCATTTCTCAAACACTGGAATCATCTCTCAGCATGTGTGTCTTATCCATCATCTCGCTGGTCTCTTGGAGGTTTTGTTTAATATCTCTCAATAGAATTTGTTTGTAGGAAAATAGTTTAAACTGTGCAAAATATTGGCTTAGAAACCTGTTGTTTGTTAACCACAACACTCCAAGGACTAAACTTCCTCTGTGATTTCTGTTAAACCTTTTATGGTTAAACCATTCTGTGACCAAAACCAGCACAAACGAGGCCAGTGTTAACTGAAACGTCAGACAAGTGGTTTTATGGCTTTTAAAGCATTTATTGGACTCATAAATTTGTTAAACAGTGGAGATATTTGTGTTTACTGCAGATATGTCACTGCGTTGTTCTAGCTGCGTTTGTGTTGTTCAGTGTCCCATTTTACAGCCCCATGAGCCCAGTGAAGTGGCTGCTCTGACAGTTTTGTGATTAACTTTCACTAATGTCAGTTTGTCGTGACAGAAACTTGTCCTTGTTTTTGCAACTCAATGTTCTTTTGAATATTTTACAGAGGAACCTGCTTGAGGAGGACTCCGATGAGGAGGAAGATTTCTTTTTGTAAGTATTTTCTATAATGTATGCATAAAAAAAAACATACACTAAGGCTGGGCAATATGACAAACCGTGACCTAGAACATTGTGCTATGAACACCTATCAACACTATTTAGACTTCATTTATGGGCATGACCTTTCAATCAGTATAAAACCCATAACTTGTTTTAGTCAAACTCCAAATTGTTCTGTTTTCACGAGGAAGACAAATCTGTTCTTCGTTCAGTGGTCACAATGTTACAATGTGTGTTCATATATAAGAATAAATATTGCATATCTGTAGTGTCAAACGTACACAGGAGTGGTTTGTTGACTCCAGTGACATCTTTTTTCCAGGAGAGGGCCAAGCGCGCCCAGATTCGGGGCTCAAAATGACAAGTTTAAACAGTGAGTTCACACACACATTCCTCATTCAGCTCAAAGTGGGCGGTCCATTTGCCAAGAGGCTGTGTTTTGGTGTTGTTGTTATGTAAGTGTGGCGTGCCGTGTTTACCAGAAGCGAGCCATTTTGAAACTTTCTCAGGAAATCCCAAAAGCGTGTGCATCGTTTTTCCATATTAACCTAAAGTCTGAACAGGTCAGGGAACAGAGACGGGTGTTGTTGAAGAAAGTCTGGCGGCTATGGCCCTTTCCACGCTGCGAACAGTGTTGATTTTATTATTGTTTTTGTGAGCACATGCGACTTCTAATGCCAGGAACAGAACTTGGGTTCAGAGGTGAAGGTCAGGTGTTTATTAGTCCAGTCTGGGTAACACTTAATCTCCAAATATTTCTCAGTCATAAAACATTATAGGTATGCAAAAGAACTGGTCATTCATGAAAAAAAGACGACTATAATATTGCTGACAGTGGTATATGTAGAGCTATATTTACATTGCCTGCAAATCAACTTCAAACAAAACATAAAAGCTAAACTTTAGTAACATTACTCAGTGGTGTCAATTATTGTTAGTAATGCTCTGTAAGTAATGGCTAACTAATCTTCAACGAAGTCTTATTATAAAGAGAATTATTAATTTGGAACCTTTTTTTTTGTTTTTTGTTTAGTTTTTTCAAAATATATAACATTAAATTAAAAAAACAAGAAACTGAGAGAGAGAGAATACAATATTTTTTTTAAATAGAAAGAAGCCATAAGTAATTGTATTCAAATAATAGAAACTTACTACTACTATTCAGCCTTTCTGATTACATTCACAAGTGTCAGTTTGTGGTACCCCTCTGCTTTATTTGACAGATTTATTTAATTAATTTGAACTGCACTATTCTTTTTTCTAAGTAAATGTTATAATAATGATAATTTATGTTTTTTATCTGTCTGTATTGTAATTTGAATGATTTTTTTCTTGTCATATAAGGCACTTTGAATAACTTTGTATGAATTGTGCTCTACAATTAAACTCTCAAAACAATAGTATTACATTTCAAGGCCTAATTTGGCCCATTATTCAGCCTCTTGAAACAATCAATATCGTATTGCTGGAAAATCTGACTTAGACATTTCCTTTCCTTTCGTCTGATCATACTTTGGCAAAAATACGGTATCGTAATGTAATCTGACGTGAGTTTTGTCAGACAGACCCGGGGTGGGGGCTGTCCGGGATTTATGATTATGACTGTTGCTCTGGTGTCCTCAGGGTGCAGTCTCAAGTGGATGAAGTCATTGATGTAATGCAAGAGAACATCTCCAAGGTGATCGAGAGGGGAGAGCGGCTGGACGACCTGCAGGACAAATCAGGTGGGCCACAGCGGTCTTCACATGTGCCCGACATGTGTCCTTCTGTGTGCATCATCATGGTCAAATAAACAGCAGGCCACGCCACAAGCACCATCCATCACACGCTTCTGTCAGACGGACACATGGGTGGGTTTACATTTGGGGTCTGGGAAAAATCTTGATGCCCACGGTGGTTACAAGTTACAAGAGTCTGGTCAGTCCTCTTAATTGATTTTCCATTGTGTACAAAAGCTACAAAACTTTGGACTCAAACCAGGACTCAATAAATGACTAACTAAATGAGTCCTTCCCTGTATATTTTTAACGTTCAATTAAAACGGGAATGGTTAAACAATATAAAAACGTATTCCATTATGATTATATAAGTCTGTGATTCGTCTTTGGTTAATCTTTTAAAATGAGTCTTCTGTTAATGTTGACTCTTTTTTAATTTTTTAATTTTTTATATATCAAATCTAATGTACAAGCCGGTGATTTGATTGCGCAATAAATTAATTGATTGAAGAAAATGAACAAAATTTGCATCCCAAGTTATGATCAATTAATGTTGTCGTTGTAATTGTTTTTAAAATTGTGAATTAATATTTATTTAGTTTGTTGGGTGGAAATTTGACAGTTAAATTTTATTGTGTGGCATTTTGGGGAAGCTGTAACATTTAGCTTTCTCACTACAGTCTTAGGGTTTATGTTTTCTGTGTGTAGCGAATGCAAATCTTTCTCACAAGCATTTAAATAGCGGTGCCCACCAGTGAAGGGGCGCATTTATGTTAATACTCCTGTGTCCTTAAAAGGTGTTAATGTTAAATCCAGGTTTAGTGCTTCACCAGGTGCTTGTCTAAACCCTTTGACAGCTCTCAGACTTTTTATTCCTCTACCAAATCGGGCAGGTGCTTGAAACATGTTCTACTTAAACTTCACACAAACCTTTGTCTTTTAGAAGCCATAAGCGCTAGTCTTGTCTCTTGACTGTTACATAACTTCTCTTTTCGTGTTGTCCAACCAAAGCTAATATAAGACATCTTGACTGCATCAACATGCATGTCGGTGTATGTTTAAGTCCAATACAGGTCCATAGGATTTCAAACTTTCTCTTTCATGTATGCGGCCGTATAAAGCTGTGATTGACGCGAGCAGTGGAGCGGTGACCTGTTAAAGTCCTTGCGATTAACAAGGATCTTTTCATCAGCCCGCAAGCCCCTCTCTTCGTTGTAGTTTTAGGTTGTTAACTGGGCACACGGGCATGAGAATAGCCACAGAAAGTCAGGCAATTTAAGGAGGATATACAGTAGTAGCATTGTATAGGCCTAAAACTATGAGGAAAATATGATTCTATTTCTATGTTGATTTTCAAATGTTCTTGTGTGTAATTTAGACTTAGCAACTTATATTTAAAGAATAAATTATTGTTTCGTTATCCGGGAAAAAAACATCATGATTGGAGTGGTCAAAAGCTAAAAGAAAAATCAGATGCTAATCAATACTAAAACTAGATTCTCATTTGAACAAGGAAAAAGAAAAAAGCATTACAATGACAACATGAGATCTGTCCTGAACAGTTTTAGAATGATAGTGCTTTATCAGAACTAGTATCTGAACGCATACAAATTTAGTTTGAAATCTTAGTATTGTGACTTTTTGGGAAATCTTTAATTTGCTTGCCAGATATATATCATAGATATATATCATATATAGATATATAGATATATAGATATATAGATATATATATATATATATAGATATATATATATATATATATAGATATAGATATAGATATAGATATATATATATATATATATATATATATATAATATACATTACATTACACAGTCCCCACATTCCATGATTCAAATTATTGCTCAATCCATTCATTGCACAATCCTTTCCCATTCATTTCCCAATTCTCATAATTGGACAGTCCACATTATTGCACACATAGGCCACATATTCAAATAATGTACTCTGTGGGGTTTCACCAGGTCAGCTTTCTGAACCATCTTTCCTTTCTCACTATGTATTATCACAAAACCCAATATTTTTGCAAGATCTTGTGCGGTCTTAGTGCCGTCCATGTAAACAGCGCCTCGTAAACAGCGCCTCAACAACAGTGTCTAAGAAACACCAGAAAGAAACAGTTGGTCGCGTGGGCGAGCTGTTTGGAAATGGAGACGGTGAAATAAAAAGTGGCCGTTCTTTTTTTAAAATGTCCTTTATTCTTTATTCCCCTGTTTGGCAACACACGCGTCTGGTCATTCTCCACCAGGAAGAGTGATCTCACCCGCAGACCGCTCAGGGCTTACATAACTCCACACATAATAACAACAGCACATGAGCAGCAGCGAGAACCAGTAAAAACACCAGACCAAAGCCAATCAACAAGCTATTCCTAGGCCCTAATGACACTACTGTTAATGAGTGTCCATAACGTTTTTATGGACACTCATTAACAGTAGTGTCTTTACCTTGCACTGACAGAGTAAGACTCAATGTTTTTTAGGGGGAAATGTTCTTGTGAGTTTCCTGAAGAATTACAATTGCGATTACAATTGTAATTTATGTTCCAAAGGGGACATATTATGCAAACTCAACCTTGATGAGCTTTTAACCTTGTTTCAACTGTGTTTCCTCATCATTAGTTTATTTTGATTGATTCCTGCATGTTTGAGTAATCCTGTATTTCCTACAATTGAAGCTTGAGTGCTCAGAAAAGTCCTGTTTTCACTTACCTCTTATTTCTGCACACATCCCTGTAGTTGTGATTATTTGAAAAAGTAAAGACTCAGGCTGACATGAGTTCTTAAATGTCACGTAGCCACCGGTAATTTCATCTCATTGTTTTTCTCCCCTCTCCGTGACCTGATGATGATCCAGAGAGCCTTTCGGACAACGCATCTGCCTTCAGTAGCCGAGCCAAACACCTGCATCGGAGGATGTGGTGGAGAGACACAAAGGTAGGCGTGCGTGTCTGTTCAGGGATCTAATACCTAAACCATTCATTCAGTACAAGACAAATCTGATGTCCTTTTGTCCACAGATGAAAATTATTATTGCTTTGGTAGTAATTGGTCTGCTGTTAATCATCATAGGTGAGTATCAGGAATCAAAATCACCAATTTCTGGCAGGATTTTGACTTGTGATGTTTATTGTGTGTCTTTCAGTTCCAGTGATCCTGCGATATCGCTAGTGTTTTATGCTAGAGGGCGCCAGCGAGCCAGTCCCCTGTTTGTGTATCCTGAATGGGGATTACCTGAACCTTTTTCTTTATACAGATCTTACTTTTGACATTTTGGGAGGAATGCTCTGTGGGATCCGTACTAAAGTTTTGTTTAGTTTAGTTTTATTGAGCTGCAGACGAGACAAAGGGGAGATTGTGGAGATTGAACACGCCTCTAGTCAAAATGAAGGAGGATTTCATTCCATGATACAGATCTCGTGTAGGGACCTGAATGCTTTGATGAAACTAAAATCATATAAGTCCTACATTAAATAGTAAACCACTCTTAAGATGGAGTGCAAATATATATGCAGATTTCTGTAACACTTCATACAACCAATTGTCAGTAGATTTATTGCAGCGGGAGCAGCAACATGCTCCCAAAAGTTTAAACAAATGAAACAAAAAAGCTGACAATCTAAACTGAACTATTCTATGTAAACAACTAAACTTTTTTCTTTTTTTTTTTTTGCAACTCAGCAATGAGCCAATAACATACCCAGGTATACAAGTAGCATTTTAGAAAGAATTTAAGATAGTATAATGGCAACTATGTTAGGAGATTTAGAAATAATTATATTCAGTTTTTATTCACATTTTACAAAATTCTCCAACTCCAGGCAATAGTTAAAACACTGTTCTCTTTGTCTCTAAATCTTCTGCAGCCTTTCCATACTGTGAAAGGAAATTTTGTCAACAAACGGACATTTTCCTACAAACATCTGTGTTTTTTGTAAAGTTAATTTATATACAGAGGCAAGGCTACACCAAATGAGTTGTATAGATTTAGGTAACTTATTATGAGCTTCAAAATGAACTGTAATACAAGATTCGTAGGCTTTGAATGTCTTCGCTGATTTTTACAATTTGCACTTCTCAACTTCCTTGGGCCCAGTTTGGTCACGGCTCTCGTACCTCCATGGAGTCTCCACCAAGTTACATTACACTGTCTTCATGCTGCATATGGTCATGTTTGGGCGATCCAGAAGTCTATATTTTCCTTTTTAGTTTGCTTCTATGCTTTGTCTGGTTGTAGGGCCCAAGAACATCACTGTAGAAAAGGGTCTGTATTAAGTTGTATGATAAATGAAACATCTTCTCTTCTCATTCTTTTAATTTATTTGGGCTGTAAATATTGATTCTGTATTATACCCTTGCATTGCATTGGAAGACCTAATATTGAACTTTTGCTCTGAATTAAAGTGGTTTTAAAGGGCTTTGGTGATCTGTTTCTACTGGCTTCTGACTTGAGGGAAAGAATAGACAAACCGACAGGCAAGAAAGGGTAAGTCACACATGGAAAATAATAATAGTTGCCATGCCACCCGGGCTAAATCCTTTTATCTCAGATTACCAGAATGTTTTAATAGTCTGTTTATTGGCACAGGTGGAGTCCCAAGTTGCCACTAAATTTGAAGGGACTGGAGTGTATGAAGTCTTACAGTTCAGACAGACCACTCCTTTTGCCTTCATAAGACTAGATTTGAACTTACTTTGACAACTTTGCCCCGTTTTGCCTGTAGCCTCCAGTAAATTGTTCCAGACGGGGTGCTATAAATCCTCTGATCTGTTGCAGATAGCTGGCACAAGCAGCTTTGAAGGTAAAGTGTTACAGGACAGTGTGGTCAGGGCAAGCATCTGTCTTATCACTTTTGATGAAAATGTTGATAATGATTGTAAAAGCCAGCAATGCTTTGGGGACGACTAAAATTCCTGGAGTAAATAAAAGTAAGAAAGTCTTCGTTACATTAGTGGTTGTAAAAAGTCGCAAATCTATCAAGAGCTTGATTGACGACATGCCTGGGCCCACTGTGTCCAGGAAGTCTGTCTACGAAAGGTATTTGTAACTTACTGGACAGTGGGAATGAACCCTGTCACAATAATTACTATACCAATTTATCCTTCAATAAATGAAGCTGCTGAATCAACATTATTGGGGTTCAATATTTATCATTTACCTTTTTGCACTTGTTTGGATATTTTTGTGTCGTACAATAAGATGTGTCGCACTTTTATGACAAATCATATTGACAAAAGTGTTTCATTCAGCGTTGGATTTGTTGAAGGACATGTTTTTCAAATAAATTGTACATTTAGAGAAGGGGTTTACTGGGATTCTAATGCTTTAGTGTTATTGTAAAGTAGTCATGTCCCATGTTTCATTCGCAAAGCTCTAGAGCCCAGATATACATTTTTAAAGAGTTTTTCTAGTACGAGATTAAAGAATACAGAAAATATTTGTTCTCATGAGGGGGAGTTAATATCCAGTAAATATGCTACAGAATTTCTGTCCTAATCCACATAAAATTGTATTATCTGGACCATTACTGACCATTCCTGAAATGTTCCTGATAAAAATAAAAAATGTACCTAGGGTTAACGGCATACTTTCACACCTATTTAAAAAGCATTGCCCAGGTCTGCTTATTACATATTTGTCCACTTGGATCCTTTCCTTTCTGGCAGCAGAGAATGTTTTGGTCTTTTACTGACCCATGCTGCATGATTTCAGATTCCGGGCATAGCAGCTGTTTTAAGAGTCACATAAAAGTGAATTTAAGCTGAAATAAGAGTGGACAAGGTGGCGGCCAGCAAAAGTCCGTCTCCCTCTCTGTCTCACACACACACACACACACACGCGCCACACTGACCAATGACCTGTTTGATAGATGTAACTGGGGGACATAGAGAGTAGATTTCCAGAAATAGAAGGTAGTCTGGAAGAATAGACTTTAAATAAGGGCTTTCATCGTTTTGTTTACCTCCTATAACTTTCCCAGGAGCTTAGTCTTTCCGTTCCGTCCCTGTTTTGTATGGTTTAAACCGTTTTCTGCCTCTACACTGTAAAGCTTGATTTATTTCACGTGTCTTGCCATCCTCTGCTCATCTTCCTCTCATCTGTAAGATATTTCCGCTCGAAGGATGTGCCCAAACTACAAATACGGCAAATCAAACACATATTGGACAATTCAACAGGATGAGAGCCTTGTTTCCCTGGGTCCATACAAGTGTCATGTTTTAAGGGTTATGTAGGCTACACTTGTTGGTCCCCATAGGCGCTGTCAATCAATCAATCATCTGCCCTTGGCTCTTCCTGGGGTAATGATATGGGTCCGATGGTGTTCTCGGTGTGAGAGGTGGCTGACCTAAAAGAGAGGATCCCAAACAACAAACACAGAATACAAGTAAAAGTGAGGAATGTTTGGTGTGGAAGGCACAACTCCCCTCTGTACTTTTGACTTTTGACATGTCTTAAAACTTCAAAGGAAATGATTGTGTTCATATTGTGTAAGACAAAACCAGGCAGGACAAGCAGCAGAGTGTAACAAGTCATCATTGGGGTATAACATTTTATTTATTTTACTAGGTAGAATTTGTTTTTTTTTTAAATTAGATTATTATTACTATAATCATGATATTGAAACAATCATATTTACCTTTAGAGAATTCAATAACATTAAAAGTCCACCACCTGCTTGTCTATATGTTACTCCAATATGTTACTGCTTTGCCTGGCAACCTGCTGTATGGGATAAAAAAACATTTTGTTTCTCCTTGGAGGGAACACATGAACAAGTTACAAGTCATATCTGCAGAGAGGCGACTCCACTCGCGTGTTTTTTTTTTCCATACGGTGTAACATTCCAGGAGAAAAAACAAAGGGCTTTACAGTCCATTAAAAACAATCCCACAATATTACCCCCACCTGACTCACACAACCAAACAACCCACCCACAGACACAGTCACACGCACCCTCCCTTACGCTAAACACCCAGGGGCCCTGAGGAGAGATGAGACGCCAAACCTCCACCAGGGGTCCATGAACCACAGCCGACCACCGCTCCTGTTACAAAGAGTAGAAGATCAGAGAAACACTGAAAATCGAAATAACTAAAAACTATATATGAGCAAAACTAAGACTTAGAATATTGATGAAATGAATAAAAACGTTGGGGTAGAATAAACTAGAACAATAAACTAAGTAAGCCAAAAAATTTGAAATATAATAAATAAATAAAATAATGGCGTCAATCAAGGAATGGATAAAGACTAAGTTGCATTAATTTAAAATGATTGTGTCAATTATGTAATTATTTCACCCTGGATAGTTACCCCTGAAAGAGTCCAAAAGTAGATTAAAAATTAAATGTATGTTTGTATGCAATTAATTTAAATGGAAAAATACTATTAGACAATAATTTAACGGCCATCCAAGTGATGTGTACAATTGTCACACTTTCTATGTTGGGGTCAGCATCAAGTATCGAGATGTCTTTTGCCTTTCGTGACTTTGCAGCCTCTTTGTCTGCTTGCATCATGTTTTGGCCCCCTACCAATATGAAAGCCAATACTGGTTCTCGAGATGTAATCATGTACAACTCGAGCTTGCTTGGCTCGTCACTGCTTGCATAGCTAAACCAAAGGCAGCAATACCAGAGCATTTTTGACAGCAATGATGCTGAATCAAGAAACAATCGAGATGGAAAGGATTGGATACATATATCTTTCTTCTACTGATTCAAATGTGTAGTTTGCATAAAGTTTCTGAATATAAACTTTAGTTAACTCTGCGACACAGTACAACAATACAATAATAGACAACATTCTTTTAAAAACACTAAGGAAGCTAATGGAATGGAAGCTGGTGGAGATAATGCTGTGAGAGAAGCACTGACATGAATGATATAAGGTTATCTTTTACATCTTTTTCAAGCCTATTATGACATTGCCTTGTATATCTTCTGCTTGGGGCTGACACATTGAGGACACTGTTTGGTAATATGCCTAATAAGTCAATAATACAGTGTAAACCTTTGCCAAACAAGTTATTTCTTACTGTAGAAGGTGGATGACTTGACCCCGCATGGGAATGAAAAGAAAAATGCAGCAGGTTATTAGCTTTGCAGAAAAACAGCCACTCAAACCCAAAGGGACATTGAATGTTTTTGTCCTAACATGCAACAAGTCTCATCACTTTTTTCACAGTGGGACCCTCCCCGCCCACTGCCTCCCTCCTTTTCACCTCAGCCCCCTCCAGATTGTATAAATATCTGTGAGCTGGTTGGGAGAGCTCAGAGTTACAGACTTGAAGAAGTAGATGCCTTGAACATAAAAAAAAAAAACACTAGACAGACTTTGGAAGATTTGATTTTGGCTTTGCAAGATGTTCCTTCTTGTTGTGCTGAGCGTTTGTGGTCTCTTGATGCAAGGGGAGGCGCAGGACAGAGCTGCAATGTGGAGGGGGAATGACCAAAATGGAAGATGCCAATACACCTTCACCGTCCCAAGTCCATCTGAGACCAACTGCCCACAGAACGGAGGTCCAGAGATGGAGGGATTAAAGGCAAGACTCAGCCTGTTGGAAGTCCTGGTAGCCCGGCTGAGTGGAGGGGAGATAGGTACCCCGCAAGTGTCTCAATCCAAAGCCCAAACTGACCTTCAAGACTCTCTTAACAGGGCAATAGGTGAGAGGAACCTGCTCCAAGCCGAAAATGAGCGCTTAGAGAGAGAATTGGAGGGACTTCAGCGCAGAGTGGAGGAGATGAGACGTGAGGCGGAGAGGCTGAGGAACAAACCGTGTCCTGCCCAGACCCCCGCGGTGCCACCCAGCTCCCCTCTGCAGGATAGCACCCTTAGGAGACCCGCAGGTAAAGTAACACTAACACACTCATCGACAGCTATCATACAACAAATCTTAATGACATTTACAGAGAATAACATTTAGGCGCCTGTCAGCATGTTGCCTGTTTTAGATGCATATGAGACCTTGGCACAGTTTATATCTATTTAAAGATGGAAGAGACAGTGACTTGGGATGGGAAATGCTGATTGAAAATACACGCCCACCTCACACCCCCTTGCATGGATAGCTTATGCCAAATTGTATGTAGAAGGCTTTAAGATACAAATATATATATATAAAGAAATGGTATCACTTTATAATACTTTAATTAGCCTTAATAAACCATGAACAAGGACTTAATTCATAATGAACAAAGAATAGTTCTGGATTAGTAGAAGAGCAATTGCTCTTAAACTACTAAACTAAGTATTTGTTCATGCTTTATTAAGGCTTTTAAAAGAGTAGTTACATGTATTTTACTGGACTGCCTTCCTTGTTTTTGGCTCGTTGCTGTTGTTGTTGTTGTTGCTTTACTGAATGAGAGATTAAGGGTTAATAGAAGCATAGAAGTGATGACACAACAGACGTGCCATATGTGAAATACCATGCTGCATATACATTACTCTTCAGTGCAATTGCCCGCCAAATTGAGTCCACGTGCAGCGTATTCCCCCTGGTGACATTTCAAGGGGATTACCGTGTATATGTGTTGAGTTTAAGCCTATCTGTGTGTGGCAAAGTGTCCGTTTTGATGGCCCCATAAGTCTGCAGTGACACACGTCTCAAGTTACAGAGCTTGCTTCCAGCCTGCTTTTAGTCCTGAGAGGTCCTGCTACAGTATTTATGTGCTGGACCCTGGTTTTATTATGAGCGGTGGTTCCCTGCTGCATGGCGAGGAGGGCGCGAATACTCCCAGGAGGGTCTGAAATACGAGTGTTCTGGAAGTGGAGGTTCCGTGCACCAGGGGATCTTTTGATGACGCCAAGCCCGGCCACAGAAACCCCCGGGTGGATCAGTGTTGGGCAGATTTGGGCGGATTTGGGCGGGGGCTAGAGCGGCCAAGAACACTATCCCTCCAGAGGTTAGAAGGCCAGGCAGAGTGAAGGAGTTATGGCCCCTTCGGATGAACTCTGGTATTCTGATTGCAGTGGCCAAACACCCTCTGAATTAGACTGTCGACTAACAAGCCATCCATCTCGATTGCTTGTAAATCACTGAGCACTTCTTTCCTTTTGGCTTTTGCAGTCCGGGGTCAGCTAATCATCTGCTTCCTGGCCTGCAGTGTTTTATTCATTTGGAATATTTTATTTAGATTTATGTTAGAACATTGACAGTTCTCAAAAGTCAGTCATTTCTTCTGTACTGTAGGCTACGATCTCCAAAGGACAGACGAAGATGAAAATGCGCTCACAAAAGAGCATGACTTATGCATATGCGATGCTGCTTCTCCATGTTGGTTTGCCAAGAATGTTCCAGAGTATGGCATTAATCTATGTTTATTGTCCATGGCCAAGTTACAGGTCAGAACTTTGGAAAGGCGAGCCCACTCACAGTAAGAATGCATGTTTTTAGCAACAAAGAACATCTGTAATTGAATAAAAATGCAAGATGAAAATGTGTATGCCATACTGCGGAACATTCCAGGCACAGCAGTCACATCATCATGGAGACAAGCGGGAAAGTACTCACTTGTACTCAAATGTATGGGAAAAAATAAAAGTAGCCGTAAAACATTGATTGTAATAGTAGTAACTCGAAGTACTTATATTTGAATGTGAGGAGAATAACCCTGCACCTTCTCCTTTTCGGGACATGACACAAACGCTTGAAACTTTCTGGTTGCATTGTAAATCACACAAACAGCAACAGACATGAGGCACCTTTCCAAAATGTGGACGTTATTCTTATATTAGAAAAACATTTTAGCGGATGCTTCCCAGATCTCTAATTTGCAAAACCGACCCAGCAATAAAAAACAAAGTGAAAGACATGTAGAGCCAGACTGTAAAACTACTACAAGTTTGGCCCAAGACTGTGGAACATCACTGAGCTTAGAGATGTCCCCCGCACAATTAGCCTGCTGTTGTTTGGGGAGATGATGGGCTGTCTTGACAACTACTGCTCAGTGGTGTTCACAAGCCAGAACACATGGCTGTTGTTTACCTGCAATAATGATGAATGGGTGTATCCCACGGGAGTAAGCAGAGTTAAGGTTAACGCATTAAAAAGGTTGTAAAAACACTTTGAAAAGACTGAAGTGATTTACAACGTAACAAGTAACAATAGAGGAACTATTTACTGTTTCAACCCGTTTCCGATTTCTTTTCTTTCTCTACTTTGGCAATAAAACTTCCAGCTGCAAGCATTTTGTGTTTTCTCCATCATTAGAAGTCATTACGCTTCTGTGCAAACTTCACGTGAAGCAACAAGAAGCACAATGCATGTACTGTACAGGGGAGTGCGTTGAGACACTTGCTTATGGTAACGCTGAAAAGGTCATCAAAAGACTGTTGTGCTGGAAACAGTTGCAGGCTTGTAGGATTTGTAATAGCGATAGATGCATAACATATTAACCGTATTTGAAGTAGTAGTAGTAGTAGTATGATACTAACATTACCAACTTGTTTTCGAATAAGCTTGATAGTTGCTATCGTGTCAGGAAAGTTCACATTTGTTCCTGTTTGTCTTTTTTTTTTGTATCGATACTTGTTCAAGCGTTTCGATACTAGTTTTAGTATTAGTTCATTTATTTCGTGTCTGATTTTTTATACTTCAGACAACCGTAGTAGTAGTAGAAGTTGTAGTAGTGTACTCTTGATCAATACTTTAACCTATAACATGAACAAAAGTGGCGCTGAGATGACACACTCTATATATATATATATATATATATATATATATATATATATATATATAAAGTTTTAGAGTGTGTTCACTTTTGTTCATGTTACGTGTAAGCATTGTGTGATGAAATGTTCTCTTCCATCATTTGTGTTTGACCCTAAATGTTCTGGTGGAACATCTAAATGAGAAACTGTGGACACTTTTGGGGACAAAGTAGAAGGAGCACTGAAAGATTTATGAAAGCCGGGGTTAGTGCGTGACTTGTGAGTTTCAGGGGGATAAGGGCCAGGTTGAAATAGTAAAGAACCTGGGAGGACAGGTGTCAAATGAGTTGTGCGCACTGCTCTTCGACCAGTCCAGCGCCTGTCGGACTCCGGGGCAGCTGGGAATTTATTCAAAGGAGTATGTTTATTTCAGCCACATTCCCCTTTGTCAAGTGCCACTGTCATTACCACAGCCTGGACTCTTACAATGTCAACACTTATTCACTGAAATCCACTGTGTACCAGACAAAATTATTATAATAAATATTAAAAGTATACAACTTGGTGATGTTATTTGTTAAATATGGCAGGAGATTGTTTCCAATAGTATTAATGGTTCAACAATTCTCTGAAAATAATCATTATAGTTATAGATTCACATTGTTCTTCATAACTCTTTTAATTTGTCATTTCACAAACTAATAAATACTAATACTAATACTGTGTTTCATTGTTATTTCATAGGGTTTGGCTCCATGTCCCATCTGATGACGAGGCCCAGCAGACAACAGGGAGACAGCAGCAGATTGAGAGGTGACAACACCACTGACATGAAACATCTAATATACAACAGTTTACATGATTGTGTGAGACAATCTGGGTCGTTTGTACACTAGCAGAATGACAAATAAAGTTATTTTGCCAAAACTCTTTCAGGAGAGGCACACCAGACATCCTCCTCCATATGGACCTGGTGTCACAAAGGCCAAAACTGTTCACTTATCTGAATTTCTGTGATGTTTTTTTTTTTTTTTTTTTTTTTCTTTCTTCTAGATTCTGCATGGCAATATGGATCCCTCGATTTTCAAGAGCTCAAGGCTGAAGTGACAGAGGTCCCTGTTCCCGGTGGCACTGAGGACGGCACTGGTCGGTAGAATTGATAGCAACCGCCTGTAAACATACGTAGTTAGAAGCAATAGATACACCATTCAAAACAGTGGCACACATTTTTGCATCTGAATGACAGCCAACTCTGCTCAAGTTATGTCTATCTGCAAACTTAGACCTCGACCTCAAGACAAATACTGCTTTTAATACTCCAACATTTACGGTGGCAACATTGAAGATACATTAACTGTAAAACAAACCATTTGCACACAGGAAAGGCTATTTATGATGCCACGTCAATATATATTAGTTCTTTTTATTGAGGTACTAAATCTAGTGCTACATCCTAAACGTTCAGAGAGGATATTATTTTAGGAAGTGATAAATATAAAGCGTGTCTTATCGAGTATCCTGTGCATCACAGCCTGTGATGAGTGCAGCGGCACAGCTGAGGTTTCGACAGTATTGACTTGATGCTAACAGAGTTGTCAGGCAGAATAAAGTGATCTGCTTGTCATCAGCTTCTTCAACTGGACATGAATATCTCCATGACAAGTATAACGAAGTAGGAACATCAGTGAAATGTCTGAACTAATAAGGAAAAAAGGCCAACATGCAAACTCTGAGTGACTTGGTAAATTAAATAACCTTCATGGCCCTTCATTCAGTATTTATCCAACAAAGCCAAATCAAAATTGATCTAAATTGTATGAGGACATTATCATCAAAAATCAATTAACTCTTCCACGTCCTCGTCTGCAGGTTGTGGTGACCTCGTGTCAGTGGCGGACCCGGTCACCCACAGAAAGGCGGACAACATTGCAGGGAAATATGGAGTCTGGATGCAGGACCCAGAGGCGATGTCTCCTTACGGCCCCAACATGGTCTGGAGGATCGACACTGTGGGCTCCGAGGTCAGACAGCTCTTTGGATACGACGACATGGATCAGCTCTCGAAAGGGTTTCCCTCAAAAGTAAGTTCCACAACTAGGCCTATTATTATGTTAGGCTTCCTGTGTTGCAACAATATCTCTATAGGCCTTGCATCTGTATTTTTCTATCTTCTGCACCATGTTTTCCAACCAACTAATGTAATGCACTCCTTCAAAACATCAGTCAATCTCCTTTTGTCCCTCACTCTGTACAACATACTATATGAAGTTGGCCCAAATGACGTTTTTGAACCTTTAAAGGACACTCAAGGAACAACTCACACTCACCAAAATACATACAATTATAGTAGTATAAAAACTTCTTGGCTAGAGTGTGCACATCTCTATTTACCGTGCTATGTCACTGAATCAAGGAGATGAATGGGTTTGTATTCCACCGAGGATCAGTTTTTCATCTTCCTTATACTGTCCAAAATATACAATAGGCTTATTAGCGTAGGTGTTGTTGTCTCAAGAATCAATCTTTCATTATCCCTATCAAAGGCCCTAATTGCGGAAAATCCCCCAGAAGAAAGGCTTAAACTATTCTCTTTAAGAAAAAAAATGGGGATTGTAGTCTGATTACCTGCAATGCTTAGTCTAGACACTTCGCCCATTTTGCCTATATTTATGTTTCCCAAGCAGAGGTACGCAAACTATTACCAGAGGGTACATACAGGGGATTCGTTTCGGATTTGAAAAGGATGAATAAAAATGTGCTTTGTAGTCGTAATATCAAAATACAACTAAAACAAGTAAATATAATACAATTAACTGACAATATTGTCCTACGACTATAAACAGACCTATTTGCTTCGTAGGCTACTCAAGCTTTTGGGTAGGCCTACTCCAGACACAAACACACAGAGGTTGGGAACCACTGCCACAGACAGAAATGTGTGATTGCATTAGAAGCACAACATAAATGTAATGCATGTTCTGTGGTTGCTGTAGGTGCTGCTGCTGCCTGACCCTGTGGAGGGGACCGGGGCCACCATGTACCGCGGCTCTCTTTATTACCAGAGGCGCAGGAGTAGGACCTTGATCCGCTACGAGCTGTCGTCGGAGAGCATCGCGGCCCGTCGCGAGCTGCCCCACGCCGGCTTCCACGGACAGTTCCCGTACTCCTGGGGCGGATACACGGACATCGACCTGGCCGTGGACGAGCAGGGTCTGTGGGCCATCTACTCCACCAGCAAGGTCAAGGGGGCCATCGTGATCGCGCAGCTCGACCCCAACAGTCTGGAAGTGAGGAGAACCTGGGAGACGAATATTCGGAAAAACTCCGTCGCTAATGCGTTCATGATTTGCGGTAAGCTGTACACCGTGGCCAGCTACACGTCACCGGACACTACGGTCAATTACGTGTACGACACAGCGACCAGCCAGGGCCGAGCGGTGTCCGTCCCGTTCAAGAATAAGTATCGCTACAACAGCATGATCGACTATAATTCGGTGCAGAAGAAACTTTTGGCTTGGGACAATTTCCACCTCGTGTCCTACGACCTCAGGCTGGGGCGCGCGCAGGCCAAGTGAAAGTGGCAGAGTTTTGGCTCTTCAAAGACTCTTGGGTAATTGTGGGTAGGCGCAGTAGCTGGAAATCAGGTTGAGATCGTAAATTCAAAAGGTTTTCAAATCTATTTTTTTTTTTTTTTCAATATTTTGCTGTGGCAAGGTCCACACAAGTATTTGCAGAGTCATTATTTTTATACTGCCCGTTTTTTGTGTGTCGTTTTGCGTTTCTTTTGATAAGCTACATGCTCAAATATTTAATTTAATGTTTGCCATGACGATACAACGTGTTTCTGCAACAATTTATGCTTTTGCTGAACATGATAAAACAGCATTGATATTGCATGTCCCTTGCTAACAGGGCTATCTATGTCTTGTTGTGAGTGTTTTGTACCACCTAGTGTTCACTTATAGCCATTGCTGTATGGCTTCAAATAAACACCACAAAACTCAGTCTCAGTTGTATATCATTATTTTTTTTTTTATTAGTTTCTGTAACCAAACCAAGAGAATGTAAATAAGACCGTACATATTTAATACAGCGATGAAACCCTGTACAAAGAAAAAAAAAAAAAAAAGTCTCCTCCTTCCTCCCTTCCTCATCCCATCGTGGGAAAGAGGCCTCAGGGTGCATTTGTTTGCACATATCTGAAGAACCACGACCCTGACATTAGAGCGTTGTGGTTGGGACAGCCAGCGGAGGTGAGGCAGAGACAAAACAGCACTGATTGCTCTCATCAGCAAAACAACAAAATGCAAGTGTCCTTTAGCTCAAACACTTAAAAAATGGAGGCTTCGCATTTCATCTTTTGTCAGCATTCCATCAGATTTTTACGCGCCTCCAAAACAAGGACTGAGGAACGCACTTTACTTTTACCGTTTGAAACAATCTGACATTTTAAGTCCTCTAAATAGCCCTAACTTTAGCTAAGGGCACTGAAATCAGTCGATAGCAGCAGTTCTGGTGCTGTACAGTTACAAGTGTGTCTGTGGCAGCAAAAATGGGTGAAAGCAGTGACAGGTGTGGGATCGTAGCCCTCAAAACGGCTTGATTTAATGATCAAATCTGAAAATGCTTACATTTATATCTTCCAAAAAGTCAGCAATCAAAAGGCTGTGGCGCCATCTCTGCGCTCCGTTAACCTTTGGCTAAATATTCAGGAGAGAGGGCTACAAGCTTTCCTGTTCATCTCAAAACACACCAACATTATCAGGCAAGGACAAGAAAAGGCAAACGCTCACAGGCAGACTCATCACATCCAATCACTACTGCTATTTCACATTTCCATTCTGGCAAAACAAAAACAACTGAAATTGATTTGATGTCTCCATCGACAGTGTGAATAATGAAACCGTTACATGAGGCGAGTGTGGGATCGCTAAATTATGTTTCTTTAAACATTGTTCAGCTACGGAAAAACAAAAAACAAACAGTCCCATTCTTTTGTTAACATAACAGGTCTATCCTAAATATGCGTGATCCTATTGTTGGGAAAATATAAAGAACAGAAATTGAGAGCTATAAAATGTCAAACTCAGCAGCAAATCTCAAATTCTCTGTTTCCAACACTCTCCTGATCTACTCACAGTAGACTGCATAAAAACAGCTGGAGCAGCTGTTTTAGTCTAAATATGATGGAAGTCCAATTGGATGTCCCTCCAAAACTGGGTAGATTTAGGGGAAAGACAGAAGAGAAAGAGGGTTACTGATGTGCAGATGAATGCAGTCCCCCCCTGCTCTGCACCTCTCCTGGACTGATCGTAGTGTTCTCCCCTGCGTTCATGTCTTCTCCAGAGGCTGCACAGAGCTCTATTTGCCCTCCTCTGGTTTGATGGCCTGTGGTTTAATGGGCCCAGTCCGTATGGGTTTGGTGGTGGAGATGGGAGGCTTGTCTGGTTCAGGACGCTCGTTCACCTGATGGTTCGGTGCAGGGACATCGATTGTGGGCTTTACCCCCTGGTCCATACGAGGCGGCTTGTTCACTGGAGGAGCCTTGAGCTGCTGCTGCTGCTGCTCTGAGAAGAACTTATGAGTGGACTGCAGGACCTCCGCCCTCTGCTTTGCCTGAGGGGACAAAGAGGAGAGGAACTTTAATTATAGACCTAGGTGCAGACTTTTATTTCTAATTAACCTAAATGTATTGCAATAAGATATTTAAATGTCAACAAATTAAACTTATTACATTTCAGATCTTGAGTTCTAATTGCATGCAGAATTTGCTTACCTTTAGGTCCTGCTCAGCCTTCAGCGTAGCCTGGTTTCCTCTAGGTGCCAGTGGAGGACCAAGTGGGCCTCTGGGTGGGTGCTGTGGGTGCTGGCTGTGTTGTGGATGCTGTTGTTGGTGTTGTTGGTGTTGGTGTTGGTGTTGTTGGTGTTGGTGTTGTTGGTGGTGTTGGTGGTGTTGGAGCTGTGGATGCTGTTGATGTTGGAGCTGTGGATGTTGGAGCTGTGGGTGCTGTGGGTGCTGTTGGAGTTGTGGGTGCTGTTGGAGCTGTGGGTGCTGTTGGTGTTGTTGGTGTTGTTGGAGCTGTGGGTGCTGTTGGAGCTGCGAGTGTTGAGCTCGAGGGTGAGGCATCAGACCTCCGCCAACATTTGGGGAGCCCATAGGGGGACCCATGGGAGAGCGCTGGACTCCACCCGTAAACGAGTTGGCGTGAGGAGGGCGAACAAGGGGAGAGACAATGTTCGGCTGAGACATAATCTGAAATGGGACAAGCAAAATTGAAGAAGTGAAAGACTGCCAAGAAGTATAACCCCAGTGAGTCTGCGGTAGTCATCTTTCTTTTTTTAAATACAGTTCATTTGTGCTACCTGTGGGTTGAACTGTCCGGGGAAGTGCTGTGTCATTCTCATTCCAGCGGAGCTCGGCTGAAACTGCTTCTGGTAGAGCATACTGTTAATCTTACTGGACTGGCTACTAGGAGACGTCGAGCTGGCCCTGCAACGCAAGAACATTATTCACGTCAAGAGCTCTACCGGTACATATAAACTGCATTATCCTGCATTATTTCTCTTAGTTACTTGTTATGTTGATAGATTATGTTTTCTACCTGTATGGGCTGGAGGTGGGGGTCGTACTCCTGGCACTAACAGGAGGCGTCCCAGGTTTCACATCCATCCCAGTGCCAAACAGCTTGAGATCCATGTCCATCTACATCCGAAACATTGGATATTAATATGGCAGCAGATACAAGGTTTAGGCCGAAGCAGCATGTGAGCAGTAGTATGGTGGTACCTTGCTTGTCGGCGGCTGCATCATGCTGTGGTTCGGGCCCATGAGGTTCCTGTACTGCTGGGACACTGTGGGTTGTCTGTTCATGTTTGGAGGCTGTGCCTGAGGAGGAGTAGGTGGCAGCGCTAGCAGAGGCTGACCACCCCCAGAGCCAAAGTTTGATAAAGACAACTGAGAACCAGGCAGAGGGACTGTCACCTGCAAGAAAGTGGATGTAGGTAACTTTAAAGTAAAATTATGTGTGATGCCAACTGCTTATTAAGAGCTGAAGAACAAAAATGTACATACCTGTTGCATGGCTGAACTGGGTGATTGAGTGTTACTGTAGTAACTACTTTGGCCATGCTGCTGTACCTGCCCCGAATACATGTTGGAATGCTGATTCAGCCCCTGTCGAGCCTGAACAAAAGAGTTGTATGAAGAGCAAATGTTAGTCTGTATCAATCTTAAACCAAAAGTTCTCAACAGGTGTGGCATCGGGACCCATCTTGAAGTCCAAATTCAAATAAAAATCTTAATTTTGATAGTATAGTAAGTTCCGTTTATTCAAGCATATGAGGCAGACTATTAAAAAAAAAAAATAATAATAATAATAATAATAATAATAAAATAAAATAATAAAATAATAATACAATTGTCCAGTGACCCATTTTGGGTTCCAAAACCAGTTGAGAACCAGTGTCTTAAACAGAAGAATCCAATCACTCACCTGCAGCAAGTGTGTGTCAATGAGCTGGGAGCCCCCCATGCCTGAAGGCTGGTTAAGCTGAGGCTCAAATAAGATGGGAATGTGCTGTGTGGAGGAGGGCTGCTGATAAGCCAAACTGGACTGAGGTTTGCCTAGGTCCTGAGCCTGAACACCGGGGTAACTGTGGAGCGAAGGCCCTGACAGCATCATGGAGGGCTGGGAGAGGCTGCTTTGCATGAACGCTTGCTGGGACCTGAGGGGGAAAACATTTGAATTGGGCGTCAGCCTGACATGGCATTAAGAATCTAGAATACAGCGGTGCATAGATTTTTATACAGATTTCCAATGTAAATTGAACGTACGTTTACACAATCATCATAAAAAAGTACCAGAAATTACATTATATCCAACATATACGTTTTATCATCTAAAATGCCAATATCAGTTATTATTGGCCACAAAATACAAATGTATATTTGTGACAGTTGGAAAAAACAACAACATTTCTACACGTTTTGAGAAGATCCAAAAAAGAAAAATGTTGACCATCCAAAAACATCAGCCTAACAAAAATCTTATTCACATGCTGTCAAGGAGAAGCTGGTGTTTTACCTGTACGGCTGCAGGGAGGAACTGAACAAGTCCTGTGGCTGAGAGACCGGAGGCCCTGTGTTCATCCCGAGCTGGGCCTGGTGTGTGTGTTGATGTGTGTGTTGATGTGTGTGTTGGTGCTGAGGCTGGCCCTGCAGTGGGGCGTAAATGGGGATGGGGATCTGCTGAACCGCTGTCGGCTACAGAGCAAAGGGACCATTTTTAATATTTGAAGAGAAACAATGTAAGAATTTAAGTGACTTTGAAAACTCACCTGTGAGAGACCAGGCTGAAACCCTTGCTGCTGCGCCAGAGACTGAGGCGCCAGCCGAGGGTGAGGCGTGCTGAACAGGTGGCTCGTGTCCATGTAAAAGGCTGGAATCTGAGCTGCAGAACCTAGCAATATAGAAACATTTGACTTGATATACATTTAACTACCATTCCTGGGTCACTGTACATCCTGACATGTGCTTACCGGCTGCAGACTGGGAGACGTACACCTGTGGGGTCTGCTGTTGGGGCAAAAGCGGTGGGACACAGCCAAGCTGAGAAAAGCTGCTGCTTGATGACTGCAGCTGCTGAGGCTTCACTTTACAGATGTTGGGAGGGTCTGACGCTGTGGTGGTCTTAGTGCTCAGGGAGGAGGTGGTGTAGGTACTAGAGCCTGGAAGAGACAGATGAACATCGGACACTGTCAAGATTACTTAAAGATTATTGCAAGAAGTTGGTATTATTTGGTGGACTCCCCATGTTTATTATTTTTGTTTAATGAACGGCATTGCAAGATGAGATGAAATTGTGTGAATCGTGACTTAAGAATTACCTGACAACGAGGTGCTGGGTGTAACCGAAGCCACAGGAATCTGAGGCATTGAGGCTGAAGAGAAAGAAGAGTACGAGGATGCACAAGACGTAATTGGAGAGGAAGAGGAAGTGACCGGAGAGTTTTTCTCTAGACTAGGAGAGTTTTCCCAAGCTTTGCGAGCTGACTCCATCTGAGAATAAAACAGATGGTCAAAGATTAAAGAGAGAAAGTAAAACATTTTAGTAAATAACCCAAAATAATGAAAATGCTTGTATATCCACGTACCTTTAATGTTAGATCAACAGTAGCAGGTGAAACTGTGCTGAGGCTTGAGCTCTGCTGGAGAGTCTCTCGTCGGGGAAGAGGCAAAGAGTGGGGCAATGCAACCTAAATATAAGACAATAACACATTGGTGGCTGAGCAAAGGCTACAACATTAAAAGTGCTGCGATTTCTTACATTAGCAACCAAACTCTCTTCCATTTTGTTTCCTCCTGTTGGAACACTGTCCGCCAACGAGGAGGATGGGGTTGTGTAGTCTGTTACAGACTCCTGAAGACGAACATTATAAAAAGGTGAACGTTTGATATATGCACACACCATACTACAACTGCAATGATACTATACTAGTTAAATCATTCTGAGGCGGCTCATTAAATTACCTTTGAATTGCTGGTGTAGTCTGCAGAGGGCACTGTGATCATGCCCTCAATGTCTCCTCCGAGCTCAGCGACAGTGGAGTCGCTGGTAGGAGGGCTGGGGTCTGTGGCTCTGCTAACTCCAGGCCCTGGAACAACCCCCTCCATCACATCCCCCTCTCCTCCACGAGCATCTTTGGCTTTTCTGTTTTTCAGGGAGCGCTCTTTACCGATGGGGCCTGGTTTGTACTCCTTGGTTTCCACATGTTCCATTTCGGGAAGCTACAATGAAAAAAGGTATCATATATTTAAGTGTTAAAAACGGGATATTATCGCAATACACTTTCTGCAACAGTACCTTCTGTGTCTTGATTGGACCAGCACGAGGTTGTTTCTGTCTTTGTTCTTTGGGCGGAGGAAGCTTGTTGTCAGATCCAGACTCTAGTAAGACTGGGACACCATCACTGTCTGTGCTGCCCGCAGATGAAGGCGCGCCAAACTGAATGCTGTCTATTCCCAATTCAACACTAGCCTCTGCACCAGACTTCACGCCCTAAAAAAAACAAAACAAAATACTGAGTGTGTGCATCAGATTAACAACCCAATCAAGAAGAAAAAACACTTACCTCTGACGCCACTGTGCCTGTGAAGGAGGTCAGAGGTTTGTTCCAGGCACTCACAGATGGGGGCTGAGGAGGGCTAATCGGACCAACTGTAACAGAACCAGCTTTTTAGAACAAACTTTAAATGTAATGCAATTTAAATTTAAATAAATGAAATGACAAATGTTTTAATTGCATGCTTACGCTTCTTGACATCGGGGAGGACCGTAGAACCAGCTACTTTGTTCTCCCACAGTTCAGTCCCCAGAGCACTATGAGTCGGTGCTGGGGCAGGGGGGAGGCTTTTGGAGCTGAAGTCCACATTATTCGAGGTAATGGAGGGTATAGAGGCCACAGCAGCTTCCAGAGTCTGAGGTGAGGCTGCTGGTTGGGCGGGGGGCAGGAGAGGGGGAAGCTGGGGAACCGTGATAGGCGGCTGAGGCTGGGGCTGTGTCGGAGGAGGCACAGAGGGTTGTGAAATTTGCGGTGGTTGCTGCTGCTGCTGCTGGGATGATTGCTTTTTGGCAAATCTGGGTGGCAGCTTGCCTCCACTTCCCCTGTTCTTCTCCCCTGAGCCTTTTTTACCCCAGTTCTGCAACCATACAGTTTCATATAAAGCCCATTTTTCAACCACCAAATGTGACTACGGCAGTTATTCATTTTCTCACCTGAGTGGTCTGCTCTTCCTTCTTCCGCTTCTCTTCGTCTTGGAGTCTTTTCTGTTGCTTGCGAGAGACGACCTCCGTAAAGCCATCATCATTTGTGCTGGACTGTGGGTCGTCTGTGGTGGTGACCTCTGGGTGGTCATCAATGATTACTACACCTGAAACATAATGCTGTTTAAGACACTGTATTTAAGACATAATTGACGGCGGTTAGTTACCGCATTTTTGTCGTTCCAAGGTTCTTTTTTCAGATATTTCTCGTGTGATTCTTGGCATTACTTTTGGCATTTGTCGCTTTTGTCGTCGTTTCAGAATTTTTTGTCAAAGTTGCAATTTTTTTTATTGTTTTGAATGGCAAGATTTGTCGCTTTCCAGGTCAGGGTGTTATTGGCTCTTTTAAGCTTTGTAGTAGTTTGTAAGTATTTGTTCAGGACTTTTAAGGTTTGTAGTGTTGTAGATCTTTCCCGTACTTTTAGAATTCTAGTATTTGTCGTACTTGCAGTATTTGTAGTACTACGTTATAGTACTACATTGTACATTTTTGTACTTTTAGAATTCTAGTAATCCTACAACTTGCAGTACATTCAGTATTTTCAGTACTACATTGTCGTACTACATTGTCGTACTACATTGTCGTACTACATTGTCGTACTACATTGTCGTACTACATTGTCGTACTACATTGTCGTACTACATTGTCGTACTACATTGTCGTACTACATTGTCGTACTACATTGTCATACTACATTGTCATACTACATTGTCATACTACATTGTCGTACTTTTAGAATTCTAGTAATTGCAAGTTTTTTTTTTAGGTTTTCTTTCTTGGGTTTGTCTTTTTGTAGATTTCTTTTGGTACTTTTAGAATTCTAGGTCATTCTAGTACTTGCAGTGTATTCAGTACTTTTAGTACTATGTTGTTGGTTGTAGTAATACTTTGTAGTACATTTTTGTCTTTTTAGAATTCGAGTAATCCAGTACTTGCAGTGTATTCAGTATTTTCAGTCGTATGTTGTAGTACTACAATGTAGTACTACATTGTAGTACTTTGTTATAGTACTTGGTTATAGTACTAGCACTACGTTGTAGTACTTGTTTCGTACTGGTACTGTAGTACATTTTGTACGTTGAGAATTCTAGTAATCCTATATAAGGCAGTACCAAATCCAAAAGTAGTCTAGACCAGAGCCCCAGGTCTCAGGACGCATGTATAGCAGTAATGCAGTAGAAGTACATTTAGTACTACCTTCACAATAAAAGCACATTGAAAGTTCAATGCAATTTAATACAGATACGGTCAAATTGAGGCACTTTTTGAGAAAACAATTCCACTGTAGTCAACACAATACTCCAACGCCTTCAGTCCCTCACAGTGCTACTACGGACTATTACAGTAATGCAGTAGAAGTACATTGAGTACTACCTTCAAAATAAAAGTATTGTAAAACAATGAATTTGGGTTTTACACAAACGCACTGTAAAATAATGTTTTGGGCATTTTCACAGTAAAAGCACTGTTTTTTTTTACTTTTTTTTTTTTGTGAACTTTTTTTTTTTTGTTTCGTGGTTTGTATTTCCGCTTTGTGTATTTTTTTTCTTTAAGAGTTTTATATTATTTCTGTGTTCTCTTTTACAGTTACTGTATTTCTAAAAATGTGCTCGTTTTTCTAGTACTTGCAGTCTATTCTGTATTTTTAGTACTGCGTTAGTACTATGATGTAGTACTTTTAGAATTCTAGTAATCGTAAATTTCCAGTTTTTGATTTTTTTTGTTTTGTAGATTTTTTTGTACTTTAAGTTTTTGTGCTTGTAGTTTAAGGTTCGTCGATAGTTTCTGGTAGTTGTGAATTTTTCGCCAACATTTTTTGACCTCCGCCGTCACACGCAACGGCTTGTTGCCATTGCAATTTCTAGTTATACTTGGCATTTAGTTATAAACTTGCACATACATTGACCCTTCTGTCCATTGTAAATTGCAATATTTATTTATAACCATTTTTTTTTATGGAAAAATGGCCGCAACATTTCTGAATAATCAGGAGTCTGTATTCTTCAAATAAATGCAAGTATAGGAGTTACAATGAACAAAATGTAAAATGATTATATATTTATGTCATATTTATGTCTTAAGTTGCAGAAAGTGTCCCGTGAGTACACCACAAATGTACTTACTAGCATAATTGTTCAGATCAAACTGAGAAAGTGCATTCTCTTTAGGCTTCTTAGCCGCCTGTTTGGCCTCATCTTTGCGACGAGCCGACTGTTCTTTAGTGGGCCTTTGTGTCTGCCCTCCAGCTGCACCGCCCTCAAGGTTCTGAGGACTGCAATAAAAAAAATTCAAAAACACATTAGGCCTGGCAACATATCCACAGGTTTCAGAGTGACTGACACACACACACAAAGTTTAAGCCAGGGGTGTCCAAACTAGACTCCAATTTTTGTTGGCCCTCATGTATGTTGGCCCAAACAATAAATAGTAATTTTACAGTAAAATTGGAACAATTTAAACATTTTTATGTTATATCAACCTAATATTAATGTTCCAAGTCTTATTAAACTGTGTGGAGGCTCATCAAAACTATGTCAAATGTAAAATGTTGAATTATTCACTTTCATTGTCATATCGTCTGTGGCCCTTTGCTCTGTATAGGTTTCAAATTGCGGCCCTCGGTGAAAAAAGTTTGGACACCCCTGGTTTAAAGAAGACACTGCCACATAAAAAAACTGAGCATTGACAACGCACTACAAATACATAATTTAGAAAGGTACATAACAAATTAAAGGCAGTTTTAAAATGTATTGTTGAACGTCATCACTGCCTGTGGGAACAAACTCCTGCTGGGGCGGGATGTAGTGCGTTTGATGGCACAATAGCACTTCCCAGATCGAAGAAGTTCAAATGTGTCACTGGTGAGACGATCAGACAGGTCATTCATTACTGATAATGAAAGAAGTCTCCATTTATAAATGCCCTCCAGGACAGCTCCACACCAACTGTTCTGCAGGTCGAGTGGACCACTGTGTAGAGATCTTTTTTCTTTGACTATGGCGTTGGTAAACAACACTGTTATTTGCGCATGTGAGGACACATTCAATAGCACAACAATCAAAGTTTAAAAAAAATCTTGTTGTCTGGAGTCAAATCTGTCAACCTACGTAAAAGGAAAACCCATTGTCGTGATTTTTTAACAATTAGGTCGTTCAAAAGAGTTAAAACCAAAAATGTAGTTTTCAGCAATTTATTATATCTACAGGCAGCTGTACAAAACCAGGAATTGCACTTACCCTTTTCGCCCAGGTTTGGCACCTCCCCTCCTCTCTCCTTTAGCCCCTGGGTAACTGCGTCCTGGTTTTGCTGCCGTGTTTCCACGGCGACTTGGTCGTTCAGTTGGTCTTTGACTGGAGAAGCTCCGTTTAGCAGCAGGAGCCATATCCCGCTTTGGAGTCAGTCCTCCATCATAAGAGCTTTTACTGGGAGTCACAGAGCCCTGACGAGGCGCAGGCACTGGGGAACAGGCAGCTTTGGCTTCATTAGCAGCCTCCACAGTTCCTTTACGTTCCTCTCGCTCTCTTCTTTCATTGAAGTCACTGCTCTCTGAAGCAGTTTCCCACTCCTCATTGGCTTGGTCAGAGGAGTTTTGGTTGGACAAGTCAGGGGATTTGGTGCCAACAGCTGTGACAGTGGAGCTGCTAATATCAGGTAAAGAGGCCTCCACAGAAGAGGGCAGATCCGTCGCTATGCCAGCAGACGACAAATCTGCAGGAAGAGTGATTGGAGTCCCAGGGGCTCGGGACAGCGTTGGGGAGAGGGAGGCAGGGGCACTGCTCAGAGCGGTCCCAGCAGTAGGCCCTGGGGGTAAAGATACTGGAGGACTTGAGAGTGCGTCTCCGCTGCCCAAACCCCCCGCCTCCCGCTCCTTTAACCGCCGGAAGCGAGGCGGTTTGTCCTGCCTCGGGGGTCGGGCAGGCCTTGATCTGCGGGGTCTCTCTCTGCTGCTCTGAAGAACTCCATCCACAAATTTCTTTCCTTCAGATTTTGGGGGGCGCCTGTCTCCTGCAGGATGGTCATATCTTGAGGAGACCTCTGCATCCTCAGGCCTGAAGGTCTCCATGGGTTTAGAGGGCCACTGAGAGGACGACTCTCGTGGTGGTCTTCGAAGAGGGGCTGAGCGAGGACCTCCACGCTCTCTGGTCCCACCCCTTCGGCTGTACAACCCCCCTCTTCCACGACGAGATGGCTCTCCTTTGGGAAGGAACCCTGGTTTAGGCCTGCCATCATCCTCCCCTCTGATCCCTCTGTCGCCCATGTGCGGGGGGCCAAAGCCAGGTTTGTGGGGCCCTGCTCTGTTGTCTCCAGGGAGGTCTCGCCTGAGGGGGCGGTTGGGTTTGGTGCTAGGCTCTCTGTCGGAGGGTCCTGTGTCACTGGCAGACTCTCGTCCTCCTTCACTTTCAGAATCTGTGTCTGAACCTCGGCGGCGTCTGCGTTTGGGCATAACTTCCAGGTCTGAGCTTTCACTCCGTGTTTCACTCTCTTCTCTGTTACGAAAAGCTGCAGCACCTCCAACAGAGGGCAGGTCAGAGCGGACTCTGGGCTCTCTGTAAGGATATTCAGGGCGGCTCCGACCACGGCTACCTCTACCTCGACCACTGTATGTGCCCCGGTAGCTCCTGCCTCTTGAGTAATACTCGCCCCGACCGCGCCCTTTAAAGTCAGGGGGAAACTCCCTGTCTCTGTCAATTTCTTTGTCTCTCTCACGGTCCCTCTCTCGGTCCCTATCGCGATCTCTCTCCCGGTCTCTGTCTCTATCTCGCTCTCGCTCTTCTCTGCGATAGGAACGAGGGGGAAGATTAGACTCTTTTCTGGAGGGTAATTTTGGTTCAGGATGTTTGTCATGGCTAGCTGGTTTGTCAACCTTGTCTTCCTGCGAAGAGGAGGTTGGGACACCTGGTGAAGGCTGAGACTCTCTGCTCCTCTGAATTACAGGAATGGGCTCTTCCGCCTCAGCTGTTTCTCTCTTCACTTCGCCCTGAGTTCTGCCTCCTTCAGAGACAGCAGCAGCTAAAGTAGGAGCTTTGACCGACAACTCTTTTTTGGACCTGTCCCCTCTGTCCCCTCTCTCATGCCGCTTTTCCCTCTCCTCCCTCTGCTCCCTCTCCTCTTTCATATCCCTCAGTACAGGTTTCTTTATAGGTCCAGATCTGCGGAGGGGCCTCTCAGTGCCTGGGCCATCCCTGCGGCCAGGGCCACTGCGCCCACCCCAACGGAGCTCCGCCTTCTGTTTGCTCGGAGCTGGTAGAGGGAGTTTCTCTGGTTTGTGTAGTCCATCCACAGGTGGTGTCAACCTGCTGCTGGTCACCACCGCCTGAGGGTAGACGTCAGTCTGAGGTATTTCCTCTGCCCTTTCCCCAGAGTCTTGCAGCTCCAGTGATTTAGCTCCAAGTGGTAACCCTTCAAATCGGGGCTCTTCTACCTTCAGCGAATGACTAGAGCCTTGAGAAATGCTTCTCTGCAGCATAGCCTGCCCTAAAGCCTCCACCTCCTCCCCACTGGGCAACCCTGACTCTTCGTGGTTGAAGCCTGTTCCCACAGGGATACCATCTAAAGGTCCAGGTGCATCATCAGGACCCTGGCTGAATGCAGACAAGGCCTCTGTAGAGTCCCGGAAGAAGTTACTTTTCCGAGAGTCCAAAGCACTATGGTCCTGGGGGTACAACGTCTGCAGACCTCGATCTAGATCCACACCAGAGTCCATTCTGGACAGAAAGTAACATCCAAAATCAGCAAGGTTTGTTTACATTTCTATGAAAAATCACAATAGTATGTGGGATTACCTTGGCTCCTTGGTGTCATCACGTCCCTTTGGAGGCGTTACAGAAGGCAGAGGCTCTGTTTGTGGATAAGGGTCAGACCCCCACACCATCCTAGAGTCTGAAGGCAAACCATGTTCACGCATGGGTCGGGACAAATGGTCAAACGAGTCCGAGCTTGAGCTGGAGTTGTCTCCAGGATCTCTACGGACAATCTGTTTTGGGGCCATCCTCCCTATAAAAAACAATTTAAGAATGTTTTAATGCAAGCTTTTCCCACTATCATTACAAAATGTCATATCAACACCATCTTACTACCTGTGTGAATGTTAGTTGGCATGTCCATGGGAGGGCGTCCTGACATCAGCCGAGGGTCCATGTATGACTGCATCATTAACCAACGAGGGTCAAAGCCCATAGAGGCCAGGTGCTGATGGTGAGGACCCATGGGCTGGTACATGGAGCGGTGCTGCTGCTGTTGCTGCTGTGAGGGGACAGAGCCACTAGAGGGAGACACTGAACCCCCACTCTGCTGCTGCTGTTGCTGCCACTGCTGCTGCTTCATCTGCTCCTTTGAGGACATTAACATAACATTGTATGTGATTTTATGTAGTGTATATTTAATCAAATTTGTTGTGTTTCTTTGCTGTTGTAACTTTGAAAAAAGCAACATTTAATACAGCACAAAACTGAAATTAGAAGAAAACCTCCAGATAATATTTACCTGTTGTCTAAGAAAGCGTGGTGGTAAAGACTTTTGAAATTGTTTGGAGTAGCCTGAAGTTAGAGACGGCCTCATCGCGGCTGCAGCTTCTCCCTCCAGCTGTGGAGGTGGCACAGAGACTTCATCTGCACAAGGAGTGTCCATGTGAGGAAGAGACAGAGGAGGCTCATCTGCTGGCAGACATAAAGGGAGAAAATACAGTTGAATAAAAAGGTGAACAACATGTTAATGCCATATCAAAAATAATGCTGGGTTGTTCACCTCTGCTATCCTCAATACTGAAATAGTCTTGGATAGGCCCTGGTGTCCTGTCTGCTGGCATTTCATCCACAATTGGGCCAACTTCAGTCATGATGTCTTCAGCCTCATCCTGAGGCTCCACGGCTGCAGGTCTTTGGACTGGAGAGGCAGCCTGTCGGACCAAGTGAACCTCCTCTGCATTTTCGTCGGTCTCGAGCTCAGGTTCAGTTCTCTCACGCTCCACTCTCTCCGGTATAGATGGCGGCACTGGGGTCTGAGATTGTGAATTTGGGATCGCAGGTATAGAATTAGAAACAGATGTTGAACTGTCCTCAAATGAGACTCCAGTGTCATCACTGGTGGACTGTGCAGGTTTGCCATCAGACTGACGCTGCTTTTCATTGAGGCGTTTCAGTTTTTCAGCACACGCAGCGAGCCGCTGCTCCTCCATGCGTCTCTCCTCTTCCTCTCTCCTGCGCCGCGCTCGCTCCACGGCTTCAGAAACCTCAGGCTTTTTCCGTTTCTGACGCCATGCCTCAGAGTCTTCATCCGCAACAGGTGCTGCTGCAGTACCCGCTTTGTTTGTACGCAGAGGGGCTCCTCCAACCGACCGGCCACTCCCCTGGAAGAGAGATCAGGTCATGTTACAAAAATCACTTTATTTAGGCAGCTGAGGTTCATGATCCAACTGATACACAATTAACTATATCAAAGTAAGAAGTAGTCATTTGTCCCACCTGGTATTCCTGTGGAGCTCCAGATTTATTGAATGAAGCCACATTGCCAGGAGAGGGCGTGCTGGGATCCCCACAGTCACCGCAGGGACCTTTAATGACAGCACGTCCATCCTGTGAGTCCGGATGCCGCGACCTCAGACGCTCAACCTTCCCCATCCACTCCCTAAAGAACCACAACTGTTAGTATAGGTTTTCATGTTTTAAAGCAGATACACAATAATACGACAAAAACAGCTAACCAGTTTTCGCCTTTGTCCTTTGATTGGTTTTCATCATCATCACTAAAGTTTAGCTTTTCAGTGTAGTCAACTTCCATTTGAGCACCTATAAACCAGAAAAGGAATAGCAGACTGAGATTCTGACTGAGTTCAAATGAATGGCAAATTGCATCTCCATATAATGACCTGCCCAGCCTTCGTCAGCATCTGTATCCAAGTTGTCCAACTCCTTCAGTTCTGTGGCACTGATAATAGAAGGCCGGTCTGGGTCCTGAACCCAGTTCTGAGGCGGCGGTGGCTGGGCTCGTCCTGGGCGTGATCCCCTGAAAGTTGAAATTTTATCAAGATGGTCAGAAAAAGCCAGAACTGAATACATTTTTTTAAATTAAAACACTTTTTTATTTAGGGCTGCACAATATTGGAAAAAGTGCGATATGCAGGTCAAGTACTGCAATATCGATATTGCGATATTTGGCGCTCACTCAAAATGTTTCAGGATTTGAAAATCAGATTCTTTTTTTTTTTATTTAGGCTATGCACTTGCTTTATTAGCATTTGGTAAAGGTAGAATTCTATTATAATTAGTATTAGCATTCATTACTTTTACTGTGGACTGTAAGCAAGTCACTGTCCATTTCGAACTGTGTTCATCGTTGTTAGTGCTCTTTACCCTTATCACTGTGACTGAGGATGTGCTGTAATGACATGATTTGAACTTGTACCGTGCAGACAGCAATGCTTTGACATCACTGATTTCCAAGCATTGCCTGCACTTTTTTCAGCATACACACAGTAAAGGGAAAAGTGCATCAACTTTTGTCCCTGTGATTATTAAGGCCATTCCGACATTTCTTGCAATGACATTGTAGTGAGTGCACCGTTAATTCGTCCCTCTCTGGCCTTGTCCTTCATCATATGAAGCAGTTTGTTTCTGTGGCATTTTGATCCACATTAGCGGCGGGCTATGATAGCACTTCTCCACTTTGATAGCGCGTCTTATATAGTGTTTTTCTTTGTCAAGCGTCTTCTCTTCTAAACCTGTAGCGTTAGTCCCATATTTCAGAAATGCAATGCTTTGGAGGTGCGATGTTGGTCCCGATTTGTCCATCCCTCCAACTCTGCCTATCATATCACACCAATTTCACAATGATGATCTTTTTTTGATATATTGTTCACAGCCCTAGTTTGTATTGCCATTTACTTTGGGCCATCTTGAGGTGCATTGAATCTGAAGTTTCCTTGTGCAGCTCCAAAGGACATCTGAGGAGGATAGGCCTGGAACATCTGACACACAAAGCCAAAATGTAATTACAGCAGAACATGAAAACAGTGAAACACTGCTCTAGGACTTACATAAGGTGGCATCATGCTTCTGAAAGCAGGGTCAAAGTGCGTTGGCATCCCAGAGGGAAGAGGCTGTCCCCCATTGACTTTAGCCTGAGGAGGGCCCGGGGGTGGTCCTCTATCCCTTTTGTCCGATGACACATTCCGAGTGGGCTCGTCAGCTTCCACAGAGGGTGTTGAGGAATCTTGGCCCGCACTGCACTCCTCTGGAGACCTGCTTTCCATCTCAGAGGGGCTGGGAGCAGTGTTCAGATTTCTCCCTCCGCCCTCACGCCAACTACCAACATCTACAAAAAAAATTTAATTAAACTTTTTATTCTGAATGTTGACAAGTTTCCCTTCCACATACACATTTCCTATAGTACAAAACAGTCCATACTTTGAGGTCTGAGACTGGGTCCAGGTCCATAAGGCTCTTCCTCTGAACAGTCTCCTTTCTCAGGGTCCCCAGTAGCCTGTAAGCTCGGAAACTCCTGGTGAAAATGGCTGCTCACACGAGGAGCACCTGCATTACAGTAAACTTCATTTAAAGACAGCATTTTGTGACAATTTTGCATAAACACAGCAGGCAAGATAATCTACCGTCTACACTCTGCTTGCTGTTAGCCCAAGACCGACTCCCCCCTGTTGGAACCTCTTGCACTGCTGGCTTGGTTGGAGGTGGAGGTGTTTCTTGTTGTCTGGAAAAAATAAAAACAATATCATGAAATACTAGTTCTTTATCCCATTCTACTGCTCATGGTAAATGATTACACAGCTAGACATCACTTTACCTTTCTTCTCCTGCCTCGTTTCGGGATGCCCAGCCGCTGCCGTCCTTGGGAACGATGTTAACGTTGGGGTCGTTTCCCTTGTTCTCTGCCTTCAGGCTGGGCAGGTTGGCTGGCGGGGGCATGCGTCGGCTGATAGCAACTTTGCCCAAACTCTGGAGCCCATGTCTGGCAGCAACTAATACCAAAAAGCATAAAAAGCTTAATAAAAGCATGCATAACATGTTTTTAAACAGTGTAAAATAGAAGTGCTACAGGACTTATCTTTTTTTATATATATATTTTTTTTGATTCAGTGAATGATAATTAACAACATTCAGAAGCCCATTTCTTGTAAATTTGTTTGCCTTTATGAGCTTAATGTATAAATTGGTGTGAAAGTAGTGGGGCACTTGAGCAATTGACTTCTGCATTGTTTAAATAACAAATAATAAATAAAAAAAAGACAGCTTTCGCACCTCTACTTGATAGTTTCAACTTACCAGCAGTTTTCTGGGTTTCCAGAGATTTGCCTTTATAGGTGTTGAAGAGGCTAAGGGTTGCATACTTGGTTTTGCCATCCTTTGCCTTGGTGCTCTGCCCTGACTTCTCTGACATTTCGCTGGAAACTCATTGAGTCTGGTCCTTTGGCCGCGCCTCCAGAACCAGCCTCTTTTATGATCCGGTAAAACAAAAATGAGAAAAAAAATCCCATCATTAGTTGTAGTTCGACTAACCTGCAATCCAAATACTGCCATAAACAACTTCAAAACTGCAACCATAGCTATGTTTACATGCACACAAAAAAACCTGTTTATTATCACATTTCTGGATGTTTAAGACTATTGAAATAACATGGACACCACAAAATCTGGGGTGAGTAATCAGAGAGACCATGATCATTTAGAAATCAGACGAATTTGCTTTTAACATGCCCTTTTAGTAAGTCCAAAATCTGATAATGAAATGTGTATGTAATTTGCTAAAGTAACTGCAGCCTATGACACACTTCCAAATCAGTTGTACAACTTTTCAGAAACAAGGCAAAAGCATATTTAATTAAGTCAGTCGGCTAATGATATCATTACATGACACCCTTATGTAGTCATCAGGGCAAGGCGATAAGGCCTAAACTGTTCATCACCATAAAAGTAATTGCTGATATAATTGATGCTAGACCATATATTTTAATGGTGTAATCTAAAATATTTGTACAAACTTGTTTAAGACTTAGTTATACATTCTTCTCCCACTCCTTTAAGACTTTTTCAGTAATTAAAGTTTGTATACTTTGTAGATCCTCCAGAGTTTAGTGTTAATGTTTCTCTAGCCATACACGTTTGCGCTGAAAGTGCCTAAATCTGTCTGCCTAACTACACAACTGCGATGAAAATCATCTGCAGTGCACACACTATTATATTGCAATATTCCAAATTTCATATTGGCCCAAAAGCAAATAACGAGATCTCATGAAGGATTTGATCTGACCCAGCCCTAGTAGTCATGACTTCAAGAGCAAACTTTGCTGAGCATTATCACAGATGCTTTTCAGGGGAAAACAACAATAATGATTAAATAAAACAAAAATAGCACACGTGCAACTAAGGACGATAAGCATATCTGTGTTCTATAATACTATTTTTCTTTCAATATGGGCATCAAAAACAGTTACAGGGATAAAAAAGATAAAACTACCTGTAATTGACCCATTTTGGTTTAAGTATAATTGTGAATGTATCAATATTTTAAAAATCATTGTGATGGTAGGCACTAGCAGGGATTCTTTACTCCACCGAGTCATGAGAATCATACAAAAACGAACGAAGCCATGAATGAAGCTGTTGCTGAGCAGTGTCCTTTACGTCACAGATACAGGAGGCCTCGTCTCCAGCAGCACAGGTGGTCAGTCTGAGCCAGACAGATGTAGAGACTTGAGACAATTGATCAAGTATTGATCTTGGATGGAGTGGGTCAAAGGAAGGGGCCAGATGTGACTTAAATCTTCACCAATGCAATAGTCCACCGAGCCTGACCTCAGTCATCATACACACACAAAAATTATTTCTTTTCAATTAATTATGACAAACAAAATAATATACTATCAGATCACAATGTGACATAATGCAAAGAACAATATTATAGTACACTAAGGCGTTATTGTGAATAAACATTTTTATTAACTATGCAACCTATGAAGACTGAGACAATATAGTCTCGCAGATGTTTCATGAAGAGGAGCACAAAATGTGTCTTTTCACGCAGGATTTTTCATAAAATGACGTTTGCAGAGTAAAAGTGAGGATTTCACCCCAATATCACCAGACCACAAGAACCATAGAAGTACATTTTCCGAAAGTAAGGGCAAATGAGGAGCCCTAAGCACAGACAGGCCAAGCACAGCGGCAATAAATGAGCTCCAGGAGTCCGCAGACAGGCCGTCCCACTGCATGAATCAGAGCCGGTGGGCTGGGAGGCTCACACCGGTAGCGCCACAGGCCCAGCAGCTCCGAACTATCCTAGACTGGACACAAAGCCCCCCAAAGACTAACACAAACTACGTGACCATTCAGCAGCCCTGTCATAAACACATGTAAGGAACAAAGCATGTGAGCATAAAAGCCAGCAGCTTCTTGCAGTCTGGCGCTAACAGTTTCATTTCTGTGCAGACGCCATCATCACATCACTCTCAGCCCGTCAGTGGTCAGAGCGTGCTAAAGCTAACGCTGCAGGGACACAACACCTGCAACAGTGAACAACTTCAATCTGGCGTCCCTGCACACTCACCTGCCACCGCCGGGTCTCTCTGTGTGCCTGTGCCGCGGCTATGGTCTGACTTCAGTCCGTTTTGGGCCCGGTTACCACAGAATGACTGTGTCTGGCCGGCGGATTACAAAAAGCTCGCTAGCCCGCTGTGCTAACCCAGTGCGGCTAGCGATAGTTAGCCACTTAACTCGCTACAGTGAACTACTCTTCACGTGCACAGGTTTTGTTTAAGCTGTGCAAAGGTTGAAGCCGACAGTCTCTCTTCGCCCGCTCGATTGTGTGCGGGGCCCGGTCTGCGCTCCTCCCGGGGGTCACTGTGTCTTCGTTATCTCGTGCCAGACCGCTTCAGTTCAGTGAGGCCCCGCTCGCGCCGCGGCCTGTCGCACAATCAAAGATGGAGACTGTGTTGCCAGATATGTTCTAGATCCCTCTCAACAGCATCCAGAGAAAGAGAGGAGTCCCCAGCAGCCCCTTGTGTTAAAAGAAAAGTTACTGAGCACTTCCAATTCACAGTGCAGTGAGCATGTTGCACTGTGCATCCTGATGTAGCACTTTACTCAATTAACTAACTATTAAAAGGTGTGTGTATGTAGGATAACTATGTAGGATAACTTTTCTGGTGGACGTGATGACAGTCCGCCACCTGATTGTATCATCACTTTGTTTGAAATGTTCCATAGTACCGCATTAAATCTTTCTTACATTTAAGCCTATTTATACTATATATGTATATTAACTGATTCATCAAATATCGTTAAATACGTGAATTCTATGACTGGGTTCACCTCTCCACAGAGCTGAGCTGAAACTTGGCCAGGTGTTATCACATGGAGAAAGATACGTTTAATGCCATACGCTGGAACATTCTAAGGAAATCTATAACATCTCTATGCAGAAAAGCAGGTAGCAGATTTTCACCCAAAAAGTTACATCGTGGGCTTTTAAATATCTTGAATTATTATTGGATCAGATGCCTATTTAAAACAATGTACTGATTTAATAGCCTAAAGTTCAGCAGTATCAATAAAATACATCTCAACATTAGCTGTCGGTGTGGTAGGTTAGGTTACACATAAATACAGTAGACTATTTTTTGCTGCCAATAGCCTATCTTACTGAGAGGAACAGTAACTATCATTCAAGACAGAAGGTATAGGCTATAATCACACTGTACATTGTAAATCTGGCAACCGTCATGATAAACAAGACATGCGTGAACAATTCTTGTTCCGGCCGTGGTCCACCGTGACTTCCTATCTGTCTCTTTGAAGTCCAAACTTGTAGCTGAGCCTTGATTTAAAGAATTATGAAATCGCACATAAGTCCAATTGGCTAAAACAGGTCCTAATTGTTTTTTCTTTTTACTAAAATTATGCCCTCTAAATTGAATTCAAAAAGTCAGTGCCTATAGAGATTTGGGCATATGATACACATGCTACACATGATACAAAAGCCAATTGTGTGGACCTTGACCTATATTTAATTACCCTAATAAAACTCTTTTGACAAGATTGTTGTAATTCTTAAAAAGTTCAGATGATGTCATAGGCAGTAAAGGTAAAAACAAACAAAAAAAGGGGGGATTTGGGGGGGGGGGGGGGAATTTGTTCAATTAAGTGTTTATTTTAGACGAGGTTTAACATAATATTTACCGGTATTGTACAATATTCTGTTGAAGTGATCTAATTTGTAAAACTACGTAGTTTTACAAACTAAATCAGAGCTAATACTGCACACATGACGATGGCATTTGAAGCAAAATGCATATGTATCATTTACTGTAGGTAGGCCATATATTGTGATAATACATGATAACTTGTATCGTATAAGATTTGATCAGGACTTGATATATTGTAGCATTTATGTAAGCGGAAACTAGTGAAAGCCTTTCTAAACTAGTTATTTATATGTTAGGGTAGACTATGCCTATGCTCTAAAACAGTGGCATGGATCATTGTCAAATACTTTATTGTCTGAATAAGAAACTTTTTATCTTGTCAGGCAGTGCACTGGGATCTTGCAGCAGAGGTAACATGCTGCTCCAGTTCATATACACAGCCCATCCCAAACCAACGGTCAAAATGAGGGGCCACCATGCCCTCTGTGGCTCGGGGTCATTGCATGGCCTGGTCTGCATGGGCTGAACGACTCTATCCATCTGGGTCAAGATGGCCTGTCGTGCCCCTGCCCATTTCCCTGGTCCTCTCAGGCGGTACTGGTATGGAGTAGCAGGACCAAACACTACGTTAGACCATAGCCTGGGGTCAGTCAGCAGCAACTTTAGGAAGTTTGGCATCGCCCCAAACTGACTTGCAATTTCATCCATGTAGGCAACGTAGTCAACCTGGATCGTGTGCCGCTGACTGGCAACATACCTGCAAAATACATTTACCACAAGCTGTAGATTTGATCCCAATCTTAAAGGTGCACTGTATAACTTTTCTGGTGGGGTCTCCATGGAGACCTGTAACATGGCCTGGTAGGATCGACAGCATGTGACGAACCCCCACCAGAAAAGTTACACAATACCCCTTACTTACATAGTTACATATGTTAATTAACACGTGCTATCGATAGAAAAATTAAAGAAAAATGGCCAAGGACTATCAGCATCCAGTGGAGTTAGCGTTTTGAAGTTGCATAAGACATTGTTGACATTTTGAAAGTAGATACAATGGCCTATTTGTGTCTTAAAAGTGAAGAGAATAATGTCAAAAACTCAAGTTATGCCTTTGAAAGTAATTGTACCCTTCAAACAAGGGCTAGAAGTCTAGAAAGCAAACTGCAAAGATTAAGGTTGTTCCCGAAAGAAATTTTGTCATGCATGCAAGTTTGCATGTCTATGGGTTGATGGGGAAAGCCAGAGCGACGAGAGGAAACCCACCCAAACACAGGGAGAAACATGCAAACTCCGCACAGAAAGGCCTGAGAGTAAAAAATCTTCTTGCTGGGAGGTGAGCGTTAGCCATTGTGCCAAGGGCACTTGGGAAGTTAATATTTATTGAAAGTTGATAGTTCTTCAAAATTCTTCTACTTTAAGTGTGAAAGCATACACTTTAAAAACTAAAATCTCATCTGTTTAAATCTTATTTTTGTACTTGTACTGTGCATTTAGTAAAAAAAAAAAAACAACTACCTTTTAGCCATTGTATCCGCCTTGCATTTGATATCTCTTTGCATGGCTGAAGTTGAAGGCAGCTTGACCAGACCTGAAGCATAATATAACAACTTGTAAATGTTAACAGTTAACCACAATTAATATAAAATATATAAACATGATGTCACCTTTGAAAACTCGTGTGGCCCATCTGGCCTGCATCTCAGAGATAGGCATGATGGCCCCCAGCGGTTGCACTAGTCCAATGATGGCTAGTGTGGGTTTGTCCACGTTAGGTGGAAACACATACTTGAACAGAGACGCTTTATTATCAGACACTGAAACAACTTGGGACGCCAGGAATGGATAAGAGAACGTATAGCCTGTAGCAAAAACCTACAGTAGAAGAATCAGATATTTGTTTGTATGGTAATACCATTAACTGTTAAATAACTTCAGAAAAAACACATGGGGAACATAAATGTGTATCTACCACAAGATCAATATTTTCCACAACACTTCCATCTTCAAACTCAACACTGGAGCCGTGAAACCTGCGGATGTTCGGTTTGACCAGGACTGTCCCCGAGAGGATGCGATTGGGCAGGTCATCATTCACAGTGGGGTGCTGACTGAACAGCCTGAAATAGGTAATAATGTAAAGGCTAAGCATTTCACAATAAAAGTCCTTTGATTTTGTTAGGTTTGTGGACATGTCCTCATCTACGCTTACATTTATGTTTACATATACAGTCATAAGGGAGGAGAGAGTGGAATCCACAATGGGATCTGAGGTTATATTATTACAAGTGAGGAAAAAGAAGTATCCACCTGTGTTTGGGTTTGAGGTTGTACAGACTGTGGTCAAATCTTTGGTTCAGTTCTTTTTCAACCAGAGTGCAGAAAAATCCATGAGGAAGCCAGCTCCGGACTAAACCAAAGACTCTGTTAAAATTCATATCTAGAGGCATGCCGTAATTTCCAACTCGATTCAAAATCCATGCTCCCCTTCGAGTGCTCAGGTAAACCTTTTAAAACAGAATACGCAGCAATGTTATTTGAACTTTTAAAATAACAGCAGACAGCCATAGTTTACAAATGTGTAAAATGTTTAGTGTTTGACTGGTATCTGTTTACTACAGCTGCTTAGAAATGTTTAATTCAAATTAAGAATTAAAAAATGTATTCCCCCTCCTTGAACTGACACCTTAACGTGGTGGAGGGGTTTGAGCGCCCGAATGATCTCAGGAGCTATGTTGTCCGGGGCTTCAAGCCCCTGGTAGGGTCTCCCAAGGCAACAGTCCTGGGTGACGGGTCAGACAAAGATCGGTTCACAAGCCATTTATGATCAGAAGGAAAACAAGGCCAGTTACGTCGCCCGGACTGGCGTTACCGGGGCCCCACCCTGGAGCCAGGCCTGGGGTGGGTGCTCGACGGCGAGCGCCTGGTGGCCGGGCCTTTCCCCACGGGGCCCGGCCGGGTGCAGCCCGAACGAGTGACGTGGGGCCGTCCTCCCGTGGACCCACCACCTGCAGGAGGATCCGTAAAGGGCTGGTGCTGAGGGATCTGGGCGGCAGTCGACGGCAGGGGCCTCGACGGCCGGATCCCCGGGCACAGAGACTAACTCTGGGGACATGGAACGTCACCTCGCTGGGGGCGAAAGAGCCTGAGCTTGTTTGGGAGGTTGAACGGTTCCGACTAGATATAGTCGGCCTCACCTCCACGCACAATTTGGGCACTGGAACCCATCCTCTCGAGAGGGGCTGGACGCTCCACTTCTCTTGGTGTTGCCTACGGGGAGAGGCGGCGGGCTGGTGTGGGCTTGCTTATTGCCCCACAGCTCAGCCGCCATGTGTTGGAGTTTACCCCAGTGAACGAGAGGGTCGCCTCCCTACGTGTTCGGGTTGGGGACAGGTCTCTCACTGTGGTGTCGGCCTATGGGCCGAACAACGGTGCTGAGTACCCGGCCTTCTTGGAGTCCCTGGGAGGGTACTGGACAGTGCACCGACCGGGGACTCCGTTGTTCTACTGGGGGACTTCAACGCCCACGTGGGCAACGACAGTGACACCTGGAGAGGAGTGATTGGGAAGAACGGCCCCCCGATCTAAACCCGAGTGGTGTTCAGTTATTGGACTTCTGTGCAAGTCACGGACTGTCCATAACGAACACCATGTTCAAGCACAAGGGTGTCCACCAGTGCACGTGGCACCAGGACACCCTCGGCCGGAGGTCAATGATCGACTTTGTTGTCGTGTCATCTGACCTCCGGCCGCGTGTCTTGGACACTCGGGTGAAGAGAGGGGCGGAGCTGTCAATCGATCACCACCTGGTAGTGAGTTGGATCCGCTGGCGGCGGAGGAAGCCGGACAGACTTGGCAGGCCCAAGCGTATAGTGAGGGTCTGCTGGGAACGTCTTGCAGAGCCCGATGTCAGCAGGGTCTTCAATTCACACCTCCGGGAGAGCTTCTCCCAGATCCCGGGGGAGGCTGGGGAGATTGAGTCCGAGTGGACCATGTTCTCGACCTCCATTGTCAATGCGGCTGCTCGGAGCTGTGGTCGCAAGGTCTCAGGTGCCTGTTGCGGCGGCAACCCCCGAACCCGGTGGTGGACACCGGAAGTAAGGGATGCCGTCAGGCGGAAGAAGGAGGCCTATCAGGCCTTTTTGGCTTGTGGACTCCTGAGGCCGTTGACGGTATCGGCGGGCCAGGCGTACCGCAGCCCCAAAGAAATTCTGGCAAACCGTCCGGCGCCTAAGGAGGGGAAGCAGTGTTCTACCAACACCGGGTGGAGACCTGCTGACCTCGACTGGGGATGTCGTCGGACGGTGGAAGGAGTACTTTGAGGACCTCCTAAATCCCATTGTCACGTCTTCCGAAGAGGAAGTAGAGACTGAGGACTCGGAGGCTGACTCATCCATCACCCAAGCCGAAGTCACTGAGGTTGTTGGCAAACTCCTCGGTGGCAGAGCTCTGGGGGTGGATGAGATACGCCCCGAGTACCTAAAGTCTCTGGATGTTGCAGGACTGTCTTGGTTGACACGTCTCTGCAACATCGCATGGCGGTCGGGGACGGTGCCTCTGGACTGGCAGACTGGGGTGGTGGACCGGAGGGTGTGTTCCAACTATAGAGGGATCACACTCCTCAGCCTCCCTGGTAAGGTCTATTCCAGGGTACTGGAGAGGAGAAATCTGACCGATATTCGAACCTCGGATTCAGGAGGGGCAAAGTGGTTTTCGTCCTGGTCGTGGAACACTGGACCAGCTCTATACTCTCCATCGGGTGCTCCAGGGTTCATGGGAGTTTGCCCAACCAGTCCACATGTGCTTTGTGGATCTGGAGAAGGCTTTCAACAGTGTCCCACGGGGTGCCCTTTAGGGGGTGCTGCGGGAGTACAGGGTCCGGGGCCCTTTTGCTCAGGGCTGTCCGGTCCCTGTATGACCGGAGCAGGAGCTGTGTTCGCATTGCCGGCAGTAAGTCAGACCTGTTCCAGTGCGTGTTGGACTCCGCCAGGGCTGCCCTTTGTCACCGGTTCTGTTCATTGTTTTTATGGACAGAATTTCTAGGCGCAGTCAGGGGTCGGAGGGGGTCCGGTTTGGGGAACACAGGATCTCATCTCTGCTGTTTGCAGATGATGTTGTCCTGATGGCTCCATCAAATCTGGACCTGCAACAGGCACTGGGACGGTTTGCAGCAGAGTGTGAAGCAGCTGGGATGAGAATCAGCACCTACAAATCTGAGGCCATGGTTCTCGACCGGAAAAAGGTGGCTTGCCTCTCCAGGTAGGTGGGGAGTCCTTGCCCCAAGTGGAGGAGTTCAAGTATCTCGGGGTCTTGTTCACGTGTGAGGGAAGGATGGAACTTGAGATTGACAGGCGGATCGGTGCAGCGTCTGCAGTGATGCGGTCGCTGCATCGGACCGTTGTGGTAAAGAAGGAGCTGAGTCGAAAGACAAAGCTCTCGATTTACCGGTCAATCTACGTTCCTACCCTCACCTATGGTCATGAGCTTTGGATAGTGACCGAAAGGACAAGATCGCGGATACAAGCGGTCGAAATGAGTTTCCTCCGCAGGGTGGCTGGGCGCTCCCTTAGAGATAGGGTGAGGAGCTCAGTCACACGGGAGGAGCTCGGAGTAGAGCCGCTGCTCCTCCACGTTGAGAGGAGCCAGCTGAGGTGGCTCGGGCATCTGTTCCGGATGCCTCCTGGGCGCCTCCCTAGGGAGGTGTTTCGGGCATGTCCCACTGGGAGGGGGCTCCGGGGTAGACCCAGGACACGCTGGAGGGACTATGTCTCTCGGCTGGCCTGGGAACGCCTCGGGATCCTCCCGGAGGAGTTGGAGGAAGTGACTGGGGATGGGGAAGTCTGGGAGTCCCTGCTTTGACTGCTGCCCCCGCGACCCGGCCCCGGAAAAGCGGAAGAAGATGGATGGATGGATGAAAAAATGTATTCTATTGTTAAACATTTTGACATTTTTCAAACTAAACTGTAAAGAACCCTGTAATAAATAGTTTCTTATTACTTACATTAACATCTTATGTGGCTTATATACTGTCATGGAAAAATAAGTCTACAGTAACGTGTACCTGCTTTGCAAATCGGCTCAACTCTACTGCAATGTCTCCTCCAGAGTTTCCTATCCCAATCACCACAACCCTCTTATTCCTCCAATCCTCAGGGGTCTTGTAGTCTCGACTGTGGAAGTACTTTCCGGTAAAAGTCTCAATCCCTGAAAAATGAGGAAAGCAAAATATTGCTAGACACTGATGTTACAAAAGGCATTAAGGGGGTAAGTTAGTGTATCCGTGGTGGGACTTCTTCTAATCATACTCGTTCTAGTACTGGATATATTCATTGCTCACCTCTAGCTTGAGTGCTGGTTTAGTTCTGATTTTCTTCCATCTCTATTTTTTGGATAGCCCCTTGAGATGAGTCATATAGTTTCATAGGGGGTCCAGTTCTGGTTTAGCACAGTCTAGCCAAGTTTAGCCCATTTTGGATTTTCTCTATTTTAGCCCCTACATCGTGCTCAACTAGCTTTGAGCAGATCCAAATATTAGGCCAAAATCGTACTTGCACAATGTATTTTTGGCCAATGATTAATTGACTCAGGATAGTGTAACATTACAAGTCTATACAACATTGTCCCTAAAACTGCATTAACTGTGCCAAAAGTAGTTTTAATCAAACATTATTAGCTATATTCTGATTTATCTTTATATTACTGGAATTGCTCTCCACCTTTAAGCAAGGAAAGACATATTTATAGATTGATTTTACCTGGGAAGTCATGAAGAGGCAAATGGGGTTGGCAATGGTGTCCAATGCATATCATCACAGCATCAAAAATGTGTCTCTCCTTTTTGCCTTCTTTGTTTTCAGTCTCAACATCCCATTGGCCTGAGCGAGAGAAGTCTGACCTCTGTTTTATGTGTAGCACTTTGGTCTGAATAAAGAAAAGCCATTCCACATTCAATGAATTAGGCTAATGATATTGTAAGATACAAAGGATTTTTTTATGATATTGTAATATACAAAGGATTTTTGTATGATTTTCATTTGAAATTCTAGAAAAAAAAGCTCTTAAATAAAGATACTGTGCAAAACCTGGAAGCGGATGTATTTGAGGAGGCTGAAGTGGTCTGCATATGTCCGGAAGTAGTCCACGATAAAAGAGTTGTGCATGTAGTTGGGATAGTGCCCGGGAATGGGAAAGTCACTGAAACACATCATCTCTTTGGATGTGTTGATGATAAGAGAGTGGTAGATGCTTGCCCTGTCCGGCTCCGAATTGTCCTGTAGTAACATGGGAAAATAAATAAATAATAATAATGCACAGGACAATAGTGACAATTTCAAAGTGCTAGAGTTGGGACTTGAACCAGCGTCCCTAGAATTCAAAGGCATGTGGTGTATCCACTTACACAGAACATCGTGGACTTTTCTTTCAGCTGCAAAGTACATGGCAAGTACATGGCAGGACAGGAAATAAAACCTGCAACAGTCAAGGGCCTGTTCCAAGCACGACTCGAACCCTAGGCTTCAGTGTGCCAGGCTGTCAGCCATTCCATCATGCTTGTAAAGTTAGTTGAACATGAACACCTGTCACTTATGTCATCAACACTTGCACTGCTAGTTTCGCACTGTTATTCTGTTCATATAGTATATTTGGATTTCTGGAATATTCAGTCAAATTAAATTATGCCGTACTTTATTTAGTTCATATTTTAATATTTTACCATTATTATTCATCATTTTAACATTTTCTGTAGTTTACCAGAGATGTTGTGTAGGGTGTAATGTAGTATACATTTGGAAGTCATACAATCAGCAAAAACCTCAACACTTATCTCTAAAGAAATAAGAATTACTACTACACTCTGGTGATTTAGGCCTATTGAAGACAATCTTCAATTGTTTACATTGATTGATGTAGCGACACCAACAACTCATAAAGTAATCAAAACCATTATTAATATGAATATTCAATGGTCACTGTGAAGTTGAGAAAAATCAGTGCGGTGCTCTGAGAGCGGCGCTCTGAGAGCGGGCCTCTGAGTGCAGGTTTGTAAACGCGGGCCTCTTGTTGCGCAATCTGCACCTATGCTCTTGCCAACCACCAACTGTCCAATTCTTCTAAGGAACTCACCTTGTACCTCCACAGCCCCCCGAGGTCATCACTGCTCTCGTAGCAGACCGGCTCAAGACCCTCGTCCAGGCAGCATTTGATCGAGGCCAGACCCGAAGCCCCCGCTCCAACGATAGCCACACGGCGCGGCATGTTTACTTCCCTTGTGTTTCCCAGTGTTTTCCAAAAGGCTACTTCTTTTTATTGCTGCGGGACACAGACCGCAGGAGCCTCCCTCAGCGACGTTTAGCCTACGGTAAACATCGGTGCTTATCAGTCAGACATTGATCATCAAAACGCTATTTATTCTGTAAATTTGCGTTTCAAAGAACTTACCCAGTGGCGTCTTTCAAAGTGCTGTTTAACTGCTAAAAAGTTTCCAGACGATAGGCGGAGTGGGCGCGTCCCTGCCCTGATATGGTCAGGAATGACCATTGACCCTAGAGATATGGTGACCAGATTTTTAAAATGAAAAACTGGAACCCGGGTTGGGATAGGGGGTAATCATTAAACTGTAAAAAGCGGTACTTGAGGTGTACATTTTTGTATTAATTCACAACTCTTTCACTGTTTAGTATATAATCTGAGATACTTCTATCAGTGGAACTGAGTGCATTTCTAATGTTATGGTTATTCTAAACCCAGATTTTCTCTATTTTGAATATTTTTAAAATATTCCCTGGTGGCGGGTCTAAAAATGGTCTAAACCCGGGACAACTTGGACATGTCTTGTATAAAACTGGGGAAAGTCAGTGATTTTGGATACATCTGATGGGACATGTGACACAGGGACAGGGCTAAAAACTGGGACTGTCCCGGGTAAATAGGGACGTCTATTTACACGGCCTTGAATCCATGGAAGGGAAAAGAGGAAAAGCAAACTGCAGCGGTATACGTCAACGTGAGTTACTGACCAGGAACTACCCTGAACTAAGAACCATGCAAGTGAATGCGTTCGTATGGCAGACAGAAATTGCCACATTTATGACATGAAATAGGAATGATGGTCAGGGAATTGACAAATATCAAATCAGTCTCACTATTTTGCGCCAATGGTCAAAATACTGCATTTCATTACACGAGTAAAAGTACACACCCGGTCACATATCACTCCAATACAAGTAGCCTAAAAGTAGTGAGGTGAAATTATTTTGTTAGAACTGCAAAAATAGTTATTTGACCTTTCAAATACGAACAATAAATCAACGACATTGAGCCCCAGCTTGTATGTTTGTTGTAACCGTGTTGAACTTTGTTCCCTCTTGGCCAAGATGCTCATGGAGAAGAGGTTTTTAATATCAATGAGACTCTCCTGGTTAAATAAAATAATACAAATAAAACGTGTACTTTTTAGAGTAGAAAGTATTATATTAATCTTTAAAATGCAGTAGAGTCAAAATAATAAGTACTCAACTGAAATATGACCTAAGTAAAGTATAAATCCCCCTCAAGTACAGTGGGCCTGCTGTAGTAAATTAAATACATTTAGTTACAGAGAACCTCTGATCCTATGTCTTAATGTATTCACTTCATGTTGTTTGCTCATTTTTTTAAATATTGTTTTATGGTCTGGGCAGGATAAGTTTAGCCTTCAGTACACCATCATAGACCTGACAGAGAACATGCCAGTTGATTTGTTTTTTATTTATTATAACTGTTTATTAATCAACCCTTGTAAATTGCTCCATCATTGGAGTTAAATCGCCATCTACGGGAGCTTAAATGTAAGTGCTATCTTTACAAATCATGTTCGTCATAGAAAATAATAGATGATTTGTTTCTGGATTTTAAAATTGAATTTGCTGACTTTCTGATAGTCTACGCTACATACTATTAGAAATGTTTTAAATAGTAGCCGGAAGAGACAAAATATGAATTAAAAAACTTTATTGAAGCACTTAGACTTTCTAGAAGGTATTGAAACAGGGTTTAAAAAAAAATTCCACCAATGAAATGTTTGACCAAAGTTGGGGTTTGTACAGTAAGACCCCCATTAACACAGTTCCTGACAGTATGACAGTGAACTTTATTTTGGACCTGAGTTATCTCCCTAACTCTGGTGCCACTCTGGTTTTGAAGGGCTGCAACACGCGTTCCCATTGAGTCAGGATGGCCTGGCGTGCTCCACTCCACTGCCCTGGCCCAGTCAGGCGGTACTGGTAAGAGGTGCAGGGGCCAAAGAAGACCTGCACAGCCAGCCAGGGGTCTGTGAAGAAGAGCCACGGGAGGTTGGGACGAGCCCCCACCTGCTCAGCCAGAGAGTCCATGTACGGGATGAAGATCACCTTCAGAGGATTGTACTCCGAGCAGGGAAACCTAGAGGCAAACATGTTAAACACTTTATGATTGATTAGCTTTATTTTGACAGAACACATAATAACAAAACATGAAACAGTAAAAATACAGAATATAAGAAGAATAAAAGTCAAAAACATGTTGCCATGTTTGAAAAGGAGAAGGAAGAAGTAGAAGAACTACCCCATTCTTCTACGTACACATTATGACCATGTCTCTGCCTATTTAAATATTACTATTGTCAGCAAGTATCATTTTCATTAATTATATTTACAACATAACTATCATTGCTGTCAATATTCCACCATATTGATTGGTTTATATTGTACAGAGTTCACAAACAAACTTAGTAATTCTATCTAGTGAGTGGTGAGTTCTTCATCCCTGTACCTTATAAAGACCATTTGCTTGTATTTGTTTTTAAACTGACCAATGTTTATGTCCATTCCACAGTCTCCTCATTTATGGTAGTACAAAAACCTTCCACTGTGGTTCTGTGTCATGGGATTTTGAAATGGAATGATTCTCACAAGTTATATCCACCTTTGTTTGGTAACACTTCGGTTCGGTTAGGGCAGCCTGATATGGGAAAATATTGCAATATTGTTTATTGTTTAATAGATCCCCATTAGCATTACTGCGTCAGATACTCTTCCTGGGGTTGTACTAAATTTCAAATATGTAAGAAAGTACCTACAACTCACAATCCATTAAAAAGAAATTGTTACTTTTTTACACAAACACAATACTTGCTGCTTTCAGGTTAAATACAGTTTCAAGAAATGCAATACAATAATGATGTGTTACTTTCACACATTGATTACAGGTACTTGTGAGTTCATACATGCTTTTTTACATAGATTCATACAGCTGTTTAAAATAATGCATTTTGAGTTGCTTTTGAAGCTATGAGCGCTGCTATGTTCCTTTATATTCTGTGGTAAATGATTCCATTCTTGCTCCAAACATCATTGTATGTTGGCTCTGAATCGTTTTACACTGCCTTTCTGCCTTGTAGCGTATTTTTACTGAAAGGAAGTTTTTGTTAGAACATAGATGGTGTATGTAATGTTTCATGTAATGTTTCTTTAAAAAAGTTTGCTTTTACAACCATCCATCCTTCACCCAAAGCTGTCAGAGTTGCTTGTTCCCTTTAGTAACACTTATAAAAGCGCATTTTAGAGCCACACATGCAACTTTGTTTTGCATCAACTGTAGTTTTCTAACATTAGTCAATGTGTATGTGTAGTCAAAGTGTTTGACCAGATAACCGCACAATAATCTAAATGAGACAAAACTAAATTTGTGTAGTCAAGTAATTTGAACATTTTTTAATCACTGCCAGGCTGCGTCCCATCTTAGAGACCACACTGTTTGCCTGATGGTCCTGAGAAAGTCTGTCCAGACCCCTAGAGCTTCACCTCCTCCACTTGTTTCACCATTGTTTTCTTCATTGAGTGATTCGGCTGAGGTTTGGATATGCGATATGACTCATTACTGCAGTATTATTGCAATATTTGAATATACTTTTTGACATTTCAGTTATATTGAAAGTAAATGTGCATGCCTAATTAATGTACTCGTCAAACTATAGCAAAAGATCATTTGATTTTGACAACTGGACTAAAGTAACTTCTTCAGTTCAGATTCTGAAAACAAAAGCTTTAAAACAATACTAAATAAAAGCTCATTTAAAACTTTAGGGTAATATATATATATTTAGTATTTGTCTATTGAGTTTGTTGCTATATTGATTATTATATCAATATTGCAATATCGATACTTTTGCATTATGTTATTGCAAAATGTATTGAAAGTACCATACTGTGTGTTGTATTTATAAGCAAATAAATACTGCAGACAGGGCTGGAGGTGGCCCAGTGAATCAACTGTGTGAGCAATGTGCTTTTTAGTTTTGAAAACAAGTAACATAAACTTAATACTGATTTGCAAACTTTAAATTTAGAAGAAATATTTTTTCTTACCATCGGGGCTTGATTTCTTTGTCTTTCTCAATTTGTCTTTTCATTTTTTCCACTGAAGGTAGCTTTATGATGCCTGTAAAAACACAAAGAGAATCACAATAAGCACACTAAAGGGACGATTTTTATTTATTGGCATGGTTCATACAGACAATAAAGAAGCGTTTTTATGTAGCCTACCTTTGAAGACCCTTGTAGCCCAGCGGCCCTGCATCTCGGCCACAGGATTGACGGCCCCTAATGAGTTAATGAAACCGACCACAGCCAGAGTGGGATGAGCTAGTGATGGAGGGATGATGTGTTTGTAGAGACTCCTGTCGCCACTTTGATTCTGCAGCTCCGGAGGCAGAAAGGGAAAGCTGAAGATGTACCCAGTGGCAAGGATTACCACGTCCACCTGGAAGTACACACCACGGCATAAAGGCTCACATCCACTCACATCTGTTTAACTGGCAAAATCTGTGCCAAGACGTGCCTCAAGGACGCCTAAGAGCTGAGCTACAGCGAGGCTACGTGTTAATTATGACAAGAAATTTTAAATTAGTTGAATTATTCTTTTTACTTTTAGACTATCTAGTTTTATATTATGAAAATGTCATGTTAATTTAGTCCACTAAATCCTTGATAATCAAACAGATGGGACATTTAAAGACTTGCTGCTTGGCCATTGATTTTGTGTATGGTCTGGTTTGAAGCCCTGATTCAACTTGGGTCTTGGATGATCTCCACTCATTCCCTTCATTCATCCCTGTTATATTTAGTCATAGCTTTGTTTAGTCATTGTTTTATTCATTATGATGACTTTTCCCCCCTGTCTTAGCTGCACGTCACAGGTATGTATTAGAACCACTTTTAGAGATCGTTTAGGTCTATTTTATGTCGATACCATCAGTATAATTCTTTAAAACATTCTTTTTACTTTAACTGTTTTAAATTGAATTTGATTTACTTATTACTGTTTTCTTCCTTGCTGTGTTTTCTCTATCTTTTGATTGTTCTCTGACTGTCAATACAGAGCTGCGTATCGTGATCGTTTTAAACAACATGAAGTCTTTAGAAATTGCCACGTTCTGCACTTCTGAACCTACAGACTGCTGTATCCAGGCTGAATCTGAGGAGCTGAAAATGTGACTTAATCATAGGACAGTTGTATTCTGAAATTGAAATTGTAATGCATTTTGTTATTCTACATAACATAATTTGAGTAAACTTTTAACACCAGTTTTAAGGGATATCCATGAATCAGGACACGTATCGTATTAAGTTTTGTGTATCAGGATTCGTATTGTATTGTGGACCCTGTATCTGATCGGTATTGTAACGTGAGATACTAGGCAATATCCAGCCCCACTGACTGCATTGCCTCTTTGTCTCTCATATTGTACTTCCTGATCAGGCAGCACTTTGTCAACCTGTTTTTGCCCTATAAATAAAGATGTATTATTACTTATTTTAATTTAGTTTTACTTACTTTACTTTATTTAAAATATGACATTGACGAAAACCATGCCAAAATATTTCTCTTAACATTATGGCACAGGCCATGCAATTAAAAAGGAGAACAATTCAACTCTTGACTGTATTTTATATTGTTTGTACATGGTCATTGTCTCTGGTACATCCTCAGCAAGGTTCACTTAGTTGCAGACCTGACCCATAGACATAGACAAATTCATTTATCAAAACATAGCTTGCTTGGGGCAGTGGGGTACTGAAGCGCACCCTATGACACAGAGGGCATTCAGTTTCTATACCTCAAGAAATTAACGCACAACATTCATTCATTCATCCTTTTCATTAAAATACCTTGTGAATGACGGTGCCATCATCAAAGACAACACTAGAGCCAGAAAACTCTTTGACATTTGGTTTAATCTGAACACGTCCCGAAAGGATTCGTACTGGGAGTTCGTCATTCACCACTGGGATCTGTGTGAAAAAACTGAAACACAATATTGTTGGCATCATTTAATGAAAATACTACATGTAAGTGGTTGATATACGCCATAAAAAAAGACTTACTTATGTTTTGGCTGGAGACCATATAAAGTGTGATCAAACTGCTCATTCAGCATCTTCTCTATCTTCTTATTGGCCCGGGATGGAAAGATGGTCGCGTAAAGCTGGTCCATACGTGAAATGGTAATGATGTCTAAGGGAAGCCCCCGCGGTCCCACTCTACTCGTGATCCATGCACCACTCCTGGTACTCAGATACACCTGTACACCCAGACAAAGTTATTCATTGTATATTATGATTATGATTCTGATTATTAATGTCACTCTTTCCTAAATTTTTCCTGCTACTTTTATCTAGAGATATTAGATATGAGTTCATACAGTTTTCCATTTTTGTTGTTTATTGCTAACAACTAGGTATGTGGCATATAATGAGGTGAAATTCTTTGCTAAAAAATTTTCAAAATTCTGAATACAGATATAATTTTTTGTTTAACATTATTAACATTGTTAGCAATTTGTTACCTTTTCCGCAACTCTACTGATGTCCACGGCAATGTCACCTCCAGAATTCCCAATCCCGATCACGACAACTCTTTTCCCCTGCAAACCCTCTGCATGGCGGTATTCCCAGCTGTGGAAATATCTGCCCCCAAAATTCTCAATACCTAAAATTAAACAGAATAATTTTACTTCAAATGCACTGGCTTTGTTCAAAATGATCATTATAAAATGTCTCATACCTGGAAAGTCTTTAAGTGGAAGATGTGGCTGTGTAAAGCGCCCAGTGCAAACAATAACCGCATCAAAAACATGGGTCTCCTTCTCTCCATTTTGTTTCTCTGTGTCCAAAGCCCATTGGCCCGTCAGAGCAAAATCTGGTGTCTGTCTCACTTTTTGCACTGTGGTCTGGCAAAGCAGGGAGAAAAGCATTAAAGATTAATAGTTTAACAAACAAAAAACAAAAAAATCCAAACCTTGAATTGAATGTGAGGCAGGAGTTTGAAGTGGTTGGCGTACAAGCGGAGGTAGTCCAGGACCTCAGAGTGATGCATGTTATTGGGCAGTTCAGACGGAGGGGGGAAGTCACTGAAGGCCATCATCTCTTTGGAGCTGTTTATGACCACGGACTGGTAGATGTTGGCCCGGCCCGGCTCAGGCTTCTCCTGGAAATGGACAAAATTATGAATTATGAAAATTGAGCTGCCATAAACTGTCGATATACAGAGGACGCACAATATCATAGGGAGCCCTAGAGCCCTAGAGTTGAACGACTTTGTGAATGGCAACATTGCAAGTGCTTTCAATAAAGCAGTGCTGTATTTGATTTGAACATATTTATTTTAAATCAGAAAAAACTGATTGGTAATGTTTATGAAATATGAAGTCAATCCTACTGCCTTGTCAAGCCTAGCATCTTCACTCCCACTTTGGCAATCACTAATCATTACTATACTAATAATACTTATACTATGTATTTGAAGCTTTTCAAAGAGACCTTACACACTATAAAATGTATACAACTTTGCCACTAATGGAGAATACAAGACTGGTTAAGAAATGGGTCAATACAAGACTATGATATAAAGGATTTTTGAAACTAGGACCTCTAGAACTCCAAACATGGGCATTAGGGAGGTACACTTGAAGGACTTGAACCCAAAATAACTGGAAACATGCACCATAGGTGAAATCCTCCAGCTAAGGAAATCCTGAGCAAGCCTAGCACAAAGATCTGGAGATGGGCCCCGTGCACTGCAGTGACCACAACTCTTGAGGAGATGCCCCAGTGGCATTGAAGGATGGATCAAATGCAGAGGAAAGAATTCCCTACAGGGACAATAAAGACTAATCTAATCTACCCCTATTTCCTACACAGACTGAAACAAACATGTACTTCTCACCTTATATCTCCAGAGCCCCCCAATATCATGGCTGCTCTCAAAGCACGTGGGCTGCAGTCCCTCTTCCAGACAGGTTTTGACACAGCTGAGACCTGAGAGACCAGCACCGATCACTGCCACACGCTGAACCATTCTGGACAGGAACAAGACATTAAGAGGATGATGCACCAAGATGCAAAAAGTAGCTGCTTACTTGCTCCAAAGTAAAAGCATCCTCCTGCTGACAGTTTGATTAAATGTATGACGTATTTCTTCGGAACTTTTTTCTTTCAAAATTGCTGGTTCCATTACCTTTTTTATCGGTGACTTAAACATTAAATTAGTTTGAAAATATGAGCCAATATAATGACTAACATGAAATTAAGAAATTAGTACATCAAATCAAATCCATCACCATAAATGACTAAATTAATGAAAATATATTGTAAACAATGCAAGAGTTGAACAGTACTTTACCACACCCACCATCCCTACTGCAATTTTCACTGTGGTGCATAACTGCATTAGATATTACTTTTAAAACCAAATCAAATCAAATGCTTCCTACCGCTGAACTAGTGTAATAGAGTCCTAATAATGAACTTAACTAAACTTGGTCATCACTTCACACGTTCATCAGCCAGTTTTAGAAAGTTTACTCACGTATATCTCAGTGCACCTTATCCTAGGTCAGAGACCCCAATAGTGAGAGCTGCAGACTCTTCACCAAATTTAATGTCCCTTGTCAATGAGCAGGGGGCGTTTCTAGGGAGTGGCCAATGGTGGCCCTGAAATCTGATTGGCTACCCCAAGTTCCACCCCACTCAGAGGGGCTGAGGCAGTATATTGAGATATATTGAGGGTTGATAACTATTTGTTTAATTTTACCTAGGATGATGCACCAAATAAATCATGAAACAAAAAAAAAACCCAAAAAAAACGACCTGGCCCAGACCTGGCCCAGACCTGGCCCTGGTGCCACCCTTGGGCAACCCCAGTGACAAAAGTCTGGACAAGCCTCTACTATGATTCACTTTTTAGCACGTAGGCTTTATTAGACTGCTGAGCATGAAATTAGGAGGAGAGAGGGGAGAACATGCAGTAAATTGTGGGGGGAGTGTTCTGGGGTGACTGAGTAGGCTGAACTAACTGCGGTGGTTTAATATGTTTGAGGGAGGAGCACATGAGAGGAGTGTCCACATATATTCAGTACTTTGAAGGTTAGGAAAAATACAGACAAAATTGTAACAACCGCAATAGTGGATTTAATTTTAATTCTTTTTTTAAATTCATCAATCCTCACAAAATGTTTATTCCAATGCATGCTATTGTCGAGCCACACACGCTTACACTAAAACAGTTCATGCCTCTTATATGCCATTCTTTTTATGAATCTCAATACTGTTACAATACAATTTTATACATTATTAAATATTGTCATTGTGTGACAAAAAACACAATCTCAATATGTGAACCGCTGGCACAAAGTCAGAAATGTTCAGTCATCTAACACTGCTCATTCATTGTCACCTTTGTCTCATATTTTGTCATTATCGGATTCAAAGTCCAAGCACAGAACTGATTAAAAGACCTAAACAAATCTGCTTGTGTGTAAATTTATTTTCAGGTACAAATGCAATCACCCACTGGAATGGATTATGATTAGCAGAAGATCCCATTTGCAGCTACAAAAAACAATTACATCATACAATCATTAGATAAGAATGCTTCACTTTTTTGGCATAAAAAATATATAAACTTCTCCTATTTTTTATCCAATTCAAAACCAAAAAAGCCTGTCTTATCAGCAGACACTACAAAGTGTCCAAGGAATGTGTCAAATGTCAACATTCTGCTTTTTGAGTAGATAACTGGATAACAGAGAGACAGCATAAAATGGTGCATATTTAACTTGGTTTAAGCATTGCAGTGCACGCGGGGGCAGGGCAGGTTTTTCTGTCTTCTTTCAGAAACACATATGCTTAGATAGCTTTTAAGGGTATTGTTGTGTTTTAAATGACATTGCAACATCCATAGGCCTAAAGCATTCATTGAAATGTGGATAGGTAAAACTACTTGCTGATTATATGTTGGATGTCAAAACGGTGCAAATGAGCACAATCCAATGTGTTTAAATGTGATTTTAATGCATCTTTTTAAAGCACTTTGAATTTGTGCACAAATAAACTTGCCTTGCCTTACACAATTTAGGTGAACAAACACAGGCAAACACTAAGAATATAGACCAGTGGTTTTATTATCTCTATACAGCTCTGTCAGACGGAGGACCATAGCCTCATGAAAATGCTGCATGATTAAAATAAGGTAGATAAATACCATTACTATAATAACAATTAAAAATCAAACCATAGTGAGGCATTGTCTTTAATCTTGTTGTGCACAAAAGCACCCATTAGCACACTACCTCCTATTGCTAACAGCCAGAGAGGAGACCACGCAGGGGCATTGGCGTGTGGGACTGCTCTAGTGTTAAAGGGGTGGTCCACACGGTCCCACTGTGAGAGGATAGCTTGCCGTGCCCCTGACCACTGTCCCGGACCTTTCAGGCGAAACTGGTATGGAGTACAGGGACCAAAAAAGACCTTCATCCACAGGACAGGGTCTCTTAGGAGTAGACCCACAAAGTGAGGTTTCACTCCAACCTGTTGGTGGGGGCAAAAGTGATTGTCATGGATTTGAATTACACAGTTTGAATTCAAATCTATAGAAATAAAGATTTGTATTTCATATTCTTATCATAAATAAAAAGCATTTACACAATCTGAGTATAATTACAGCACTGAACCATAATTTAAGTCACTACAAGTTCAGCTGAAATGTATTCACCTTGTCAGCCATAAAATCCAGATAAGGAATGTAATCCACCTGTAAGGCGGACTGGAGAGGACAAGGGTAACTGCGGCAACACAAAGCATAAAGGCGGACGTCAGCAATACTGCGGCGGATCCCTTCCTTGTTTAGTGACCTTTAATTAACCAGGAAAGTCCCACTGAGATTTAGAATCGATTTATTTATCCATCTATTCATCTATTTCTATCCATCATCTATAGGATCTAGAGCCTATAGCACATGTTTTTAGTGGTAGGGGAAATCGGAGCACCCGGAGGAAACCTACACAGACACAGGAAGATCTTGCAAACTCCACACAGAAAGGCCCACCCTGCCCTGGAGTCGAACCCACCATGCCGCGCAATATCATAGTAAATAAACAGGCAATATTCTTTTACAATCAGGTTTTGGACGTGGAGAAAGTATTTAAAAAATGCATAGCTATTATTACTTAACAATGTTTACACATCAAAAGGGTTAGGGTAAAAAAAAAGTGTGACTACTGTTACATCAATTTGAGATATTCACCTTTTCATGCTCCTCTTTCTTTCTGCCTTGATGACACTTAACATTTTGTCTTTAGGAGGAAGGTGCCCCAAACCTACAGAAAACGTTATTTTATAATGTACTGTATGTGCTATATGTGCAATGTTTTCTTTTTACCTTGAAAAACTGCTGTAGCCCAGCGAGCTTGCATCTCCACCACAGGCATGATTGGCCCTTTTGTTTGGAAAAGGCCCATAACCACCAGAGTAGGTTGTTGCAAAGATGGAGGAAACAGTCTCCTAAATGCAAAAAGGTTCATTATGTTGACCATAATGGATATACTAAGTTTGGCTTCGTGCTTACTTATACAAAGTCAGCTCTCCTTTGGGTCCCTGTGACAGAGACTGGGGCAATAAGGAAAATGTTGTAATGTATCCAGTGCAAAAAATTACAATGTCAGTTTCCTCCTCTGTATCATCCTCAAATACAGCTCTTGACTTGTTAAATCCTTTAATATTTGGCTTCATCACCACTTCCCCAAGCAGGATTCGGTAAGGGAGTTCATCGTTAATCACTGGTCTTCTGTCAAAAGCTCTAAAACAAAATATGAATGTTAAAGTTTAATTTAAAACAACTAGAGCTGCACCCATTACTTCAAATATGATCTTAAGTAGGCCTAAACCGGGGGCTTGATAATAACTTCCCTCAAAGCGCTCACCTGTGTTTTGGCCTGAGCCGGTACATGCTGTGGTCGTATTTGTGGTTGAGGGCCCGCTCTGTGATCCAGTTGATGAGACGAGCGGGGAGCAGGCTCATTAGACTGTTGTAAAACCTGTTGATACCAGTCATGTCTAAAGGAAGGCCATTGTTTGACATCCTCCCAATCACCCAGGCCCCTTTACGTGTGCTGAGGAAAGTCTGAAAAAGCCCCCAGAAAGATCATTTGCAATTACCATTAAATATCAGATCAACGAGGCATAACACTGCGACAACCTGAGTAGAGATATCATGAATCACGCATATCATTCACATTGTACCTCTCGTTCCATTTTACATAACTAGAAATTGTTGCTATTAACCTTTTGCTTAAATAACACCCTCCCCCAAAATGATGCATGCTATATTTTTTCCATCAGGACTTTACCACTTTTCAATCAAAATGAGCAGATTTTTCTTCCTCACTCAATAGATACAATTGTGTTTTTGTCATCTGTCAGAAGCCATTATAATGTCTGATTTGTGTTTCAGATCTACTCCATTTCATTTCACCTTTTCTGCAAATCTACTGATCTCTACTGCGATGTCGCCTCCCGAGTTTCCGATGCCCATCACCAGGACCCTCTTCCCTCTGAACCTCTCTGCATCTTTGTACTCCCAGCTGTGGTAGTGCAGGCCAGTGAAGGTCTCAGAGCCTAAACAGATCATAGTCTGTGACAGTAATGTGTTTGGACCAGACGTGGGAAAAAATACCCCAAAAACTGTGCCTGTGGAGCTGACATGTACTGCTACTTTTAGACAAATATGTTAACACAACAAAAGCCACTAGTGGTATCGTGTGCTAGCCTTTGTCACTATGGTGTTGTTAAATCAAAGACAAGTCCAATGTGATCTCAGGCCTTCACAGACGGCAGATGCTTTTAAAAAACGACTTCAAACATTCTTGTTCACATACTTTATTTGAATGCGGTTTTAAATTCTTGTTCTTTTATTATTTTTGTACACACGTTGTGACTTGCCTTCAATAATTATGCATAAATACAATTTCCTTTGACAATTTATATTTTCATTATCATTATTATGATTCCTAAAAGAGTCCATAACCTTCTAAGTCTTTCCCCAGCCTGGATAAATAGAAAAGGAGGTTTACCAAGAGGGCATTGTAGTATTGTTTTACCTGTAAACTCAGACATGGGCAGGTATGGCTGGGTATAATGGCCTGAGCACACCATCACAGCATCAAAAACATGGTGCTCTTCCTCTCCGTGCTGGTTCACTGTCTCCACGTTCCACTGACCACTAACTGCAAAGTCTGGTCTCTGCACCACACGCTTCACTGTGGTCTTAAAAAACAATGTATTTACTTTTGAGAAAAGTTTATATTTAGTGCTGACAGTATCATGACAGATGTAATATAACACAAATGTAACATTTAAGCAAAGCAAATGTACAATAGTTCTAAATCAGGGATGTCTATGGCCCAGGGGCCAAATACAATGTTTGGGCATTTTTTATGCAAATTTAAGTCATTCAACCAGTATAATCTCAATAACATCACATTGCATTCAAACAGACTAAAAGTAATGTTCAAAGCCTTACTGAAAGCCAGTGTCTCCTGTCTCCTGTCTCCCTCACCTGTCTGAACGCATTGTACCACAAGTCTGTGGCCCTTAGATTCAAATATATTTCAATATTCATTCATTTTGGACACTCTTGTTCTCCAGATGTTTGGTGCTAGTTCAAGTGACAGCAGATGTGGTCCTACCTTGAAGTGTATGTATTTGAGCAGGTTGAAGTGCTGTGCGTACAGTCTGAAGTACTGCAGGAGCAGAGAGTGGTGCATGTAGTTGGGATAATGATCAGGCATGGGGAAATCACTGAAACACATCATTTCTTTGGACGTGTTCACTACCAGCGAGCGATAGATACTGGACCGCTCAGCCTGTGAAGACTCCTGGGGGTGGAACAAAAGATCTGTTACAGTCAGGTGTTATCCCTACAATATGTGCAGATGTGTCAGATATGTAGCACTAACCTTGAAGTTCCACAGACCTCCGATGTCATCACTGCTCTCAAAGCAGACCGGCTCCAGTCCCTCCTCAACACAAATCTTGGTACAGACCAAACCAGAGCTGCCTGCTCCAATCACCGCCACCCGCCGTACCATCATGTACCTCTTAGGACACCAGAACAGACACAATGTTTTTTGTCAGCAAAACAACATGTCTTGTCTCTCTGTTGTTTCAAACAACTGGACCTATGACCCTCTCTATGCCCTGAATCCAACTGTGGACCCAGATCCTCACATCATCAAAATGATATTATTGCATTTGTTGTTTAGGAGATATGCAAAAATAAACCAAAGTTACATTCTAAAAGCTGAAAAAAGAGCTGACAAAATAATAAAAATAACAAATTCCTAACAAGCATTTAAAGAGATATCTCTGCACTTGTAGTTATTCTACCCGTCACTTTTCTTTCCATACTTGAACTCCAACCAAGACATTTACAGGTTTAGCACATTTCTGATACACAGAGGGTTGTGACCGAGGCATATTGTCACATTGTGTCACTTTCTCTCTCTCTTGCAGAGGACTCATGTTACAGCTGTTACATCATTATGCTTTCCTCACTGACTTTTGGATTTATTGGGTTCGTCGTTTTTTGTTTGTTTATACATTTTGCCCAGCCTAATCCACAGAGTCCTGCCTTTACAAGTTTAGTTGTTTGCGAGCCCTATTGACCAATGTGAGGAGTTTGGTCAGATGTTATCTATTCTATGCACACGAAGATTCACATGACCCTTAAAGGAATGTGCAATAAGTGAAAGAGGTAAGTAGTACATTTTGGAGAAATTGTACTTTCAGGGTAGTTTTCTGACACCTAACTTTCACTTCTACTTGAGTAACATTTTGTTTTAAGTAACAATAGGCATGTTTTTACCTTACCTTCAGAAACTGCCATTGTTTTTTTTTTTTTTAAATATCATTTTTTTTCTGGAAAAAACAGAATCTGTGCATTGTTTGTATGATTACATTAACCAATAATTTTTTTTGTTCTCCTACTTGAGTAATTATGCACACTTCTACTTGAGTAATATTGTAAAGTAACGTTACTCTTACTTGTGTAACCTCCTTCACTTAGTTAGGGTCATCTTTGAGACAGAAGTCTACTTCAGCTGAGGAGCGTTGACTCTAAACTGTCTCACGCTGAGGTCACGTTGTCGTGAACGTGTATAACCCCGTCTCAAACGCTTTGAAGACAATGGCCAAGTTGTTTTCTAATCTTCACTTTCGCAGAAGTGGTTGGATTCTCTGAAACACTCACCTGAACCAGGAAGTTGATTCAGTGAGTCTTTGCTCCGAGGCTCAGTGTGAGATGGACTTCACCCTGCGCCTGGGCTCAGGCTGATCCAGTCTGATCGTTTATAGGTCAGAGGCCGCCGAATCTATTGACGAAGCCAACATCAAAGTATTTCAAGATCTTGCAGATCATCAAAACAGTCTAACAACTTCCAACAACCAATTAAAAAGGTCCTTGCCTTTTGGTTTTCGTTAGTGATATTTCACCTAGAGGCAAACAGAGGGAACTGCACATACGGCAAAGCGGACACTTTTGGAAGTCCATTTGTATCACAAATTCATATTGTAAACATTTTCTATTTGTTATATTGATTACCAGTCTGCGGACTTTGAACAAAATTCGTTTCCATTAATTTAATAATAATCTGCTAGAAAACAAATGTATGTCTCTAGGGCCACATTTGCCCCAATTTAAGATGTTATCATGGTTAATTAAAAACTGTACAGCTGTTCAGGTTTGATGAGCAGACAAGCCGACTTATCTATATCTTCTAATTACTCAATTCAATTAGAGGTGGCTTTTTTGTGTGCTCAAGAACATACCATGAAAACTAGGTTTGTTAGAGATTAGCAAAAACTTTCAAAGTTCTCGTCTGGTGAAGTGTTTGGCATAAAGGTGTTTTTTCTACACCCTCTGTCGACACTTCTCGCTGATCATCCTTGTTCATCCAGACCAGCGGACACTTGGTCTCCACCTGGTTACATCAAAAATCTTCATGGAGACAAGCAGGGGGACGCGGACCCTCCACCAGAAAAGTAACATGTTACACAGATGTTTACAAGAGACAGATAAAGGGAAAGTAATAATTCACAGGATGGAAGGTTAAGTAGTTCAACAATTATGTATATTGTATTACATTTTAACCAGGCTGTTAGTGTGTTTGTGTGCAGCTGAACATCACATCAATAATTGACATGACAACATTACTGCTTAATTCAAAGATTTAGTTAAAATGTATTTAATGATGTGAAGTGTATCTCAGGACTGGACATTGATTTTGTACTGCGTAAACTTTACTACACACAATGTGTCAACGTGATTATTTGAGTTATGTTTAGACTTCATTTTGCTCACATGTTTATTTCTTTGAAATTACACTGCAAGAGTTCTATAGAGATTCTCAGACATGCATTTAGCAAAAAATTTTAAATGATGTATGACTATTTGTATCAATTCCATCCAAGGACATATCACACCCAACTCATTTTCAGCCACAGCCCAATGGCCTAAAGAAAGAAAGGCCTCACTCATCCTGCCATATCATTACCAAATGAATTTTGATGTGCCTGTCCTATACTGAGTTGCGAAAGATGACAGTGAATGAGCACATTCGCACAGTATGAAAAAGGTCAGACTTAAATAACAGATACAGGCTGGTCAGCAGAGAGTAGACTTTGACCAACTCAATGGAAATTTCCATCATTCCTCCAGAGCAGTGGATTCTTCCACTGTTGTCACAAAGGTTTTGTCCTTGTGGCTATATAATAAATTGATAATTTTAGGCTAAAAGGTAAATCAAACTTTTTACAAAATTGTCTCACAGCCAGAATTGACCAAACAGCCGAATAATAATATTGATCATTATTAATATAATATGAATAAGTGATTAAAACAAATGCATGGTTGCACTTGCTTTAATTGTAGCATGGTTTCTGTATAAACATACAATATTTTTTTATAAGCTATGAACTTCAACCGATAAATCCAAGTATTGAGCTCATAGGTACACTGTGTAACTGCAGATTGATTTGATTCAACTTGACTCTTAGCCCAGATCCTAGTGAAGATGACAGAGACAATTATGCCTGAAATAAAATATTTTATCACCAGGGGGCACACTCAGATAACTGTTCAAATGCACTGAAGCAAATGGAGTTTTAGTGCTCTAAAAATCCACAAACAAATGTATGGTTTATTATTCACATATTTCCACTCTACGAGGTCATTCATGTGCAACTACTGTTCAGAATCGTGTTAATGACACCATTTGTGTGTCAATAATGATTACAAAAGATAGTAATGACAAGAGGCACATATAAAGTAATGGGATTACATGTTTAAAAAGCTTTACCTTCCATACAAGACTAAAGATTAGAGCAAGATAAGTACCCTATACAGGATGAAAATTAAGATTAGTTAGGAGTTTAAATCTTTGCATATAAAACATCATCATTGTAAATCACAGCCTATAAAACAAATAAGGCACTTTCACAATTGTGTTTCAAAAGCTTATAGGGCGAATCTTTGAAATCAGACAGGGGATGGTGTCTGGCTTGCGGTTATGAACATAAAACACAGATGCTCCTACAGCCATCACAGCCATAGTCAGCTTCATCAGTCGCCCAATGTAGGACACATCCTCTTCAACCTGAATTAATAAATACAACGGTCAGAAATGACATGGTACTATTGGAGAAGTCAATTTAGTTCTATTCTGAACCTGTCTTGTCTTGAGTGCTTGGTACATGCGATCAAACTGGGTGAAGATTGCCCTGCGTGCGCCGTCCCACTTTCCCGGTCCTACGAGGCGGTACTGATAGGCAGTGACAGGACCCCACAGGACACTCTTAAACAGGGGATAGTCTGTGAAGAAGAGCCACAGCAAACTAGGCCTTGCTCCAATCTCCCCAGCGAGATCGTCCATGTAGGAGACAAAATCCACCTGCAGCGGGGACAGCTTGGACACTATGTAACTGGGAAGAGAAATTATACACAATTCAAGTGATGGTCTGATGTCACACTTCAGATGCCTCAATTGTTGCTTGGTCTAGAACAGGGCTAGTCAACATAAGGCCTGGGGGCCAAATCAGGCCTTCCAAGTGATTTAATTCGGCCCACAACCCATTTTTAAAAAAATAAATAAAAATCTAATCTTGTTTACTGATTTAATTCTGGGTTAGCACTAGTTTAGACCTGGTTTGGTCCTGTTTAGTCCTTGTTTAATTCTGCTTTAGACCTGTTTAGATTCTGGGTTAGTCCTGGTTCAGATCTGGTTGGTTCTAGTCTAGTCCTAGTTTAATTCTGGTTCAGTTCTGGATGGACACTTTTGCAAAGCAGTGTTGGTAAAGCATTTTGCATGTTATTTCTCACAAAAATCTATCAGTAGTTAGTATTATTATTATTTTTTATTGTATTAATTCAATTTATTAAAACAGTGTTGGGGATATTTTGTGCGACTCAAAATGTAGTTACAGTGGCGTGTTGTTCCTTGGCCCTCGGGAAAATTAAGTTGAATTGCCCTGGTCTAGCTTATATAGCTTTAGGGCTTTAGGCAACTTTAAATAGCTAAATTCCCTTTTCTCCATGGCTCTAGTCTGCATACCTGCCTCAGAGCATGGTCTTCTTGGGTCAGATTCCTAAGATTTCTGTGGGGAATTTACATGTTCCCCCATCAACCTAAAACATCTGCAATAATTGTGGATTGTCACCAGTGATATTTATTGATTTAGACTCATATCTCAGTGATATTTAGTCCATATTGTTCTACATAGAAGTCTAACCAATGTCTTTTTATTCTTACAAACTCAATGAACTTGTGTGGAGCAATGCAGTATTAGTTAAGCAAGTAGAGCTTACTTATTTTCAATGTCCTTGGTGTCTTTCTCCACGGCTTTTACCATCGCCGGGGTTGGAGGAAGCTTTTTAAGTCCTGTAAAGGCATGAAACAAAACAGTTAGATTGATAGACACTTAACGTATTTGTTTACAGTTCTGAAGTCTACCTTTAAACACTTGTGTAACCCAGCGTGCCTGCATTTCTGCCTGAGGCATGATGGCTCCCAGGGCGTGGATGAATCCGACCACAGCCAAAGTGGGGTGCTCGAGGGTCGGGGGAAACACATGCTTGTACAGACCAATGCGATGGCCAGTTCTGTACATCACTTCTCTGGGCAGATACGGGAAATCATAGTTGTAGCCCGTGGCAAAAACAATTATGTCAACCTGCAGACAAGAAAAATGGATTTACTTTACTGTCTGCTACATACACATAGTAAACAACAAATATTTGTACTTCTTGTGTACATATTTTATTCATGGGGTATATTACTTATTTTCTTTGTGTTTAATATGGATTGTTTTAATGGTAAGACTTGATTCACTGCATTCATAGTTCTGCTTTATTACTCTGTTTTAATGTTTTGCGATAATAGATCAACTTTTTTTTCTATTTCGTGCACTACTGTGTACATTTGATTGAGACTCAGTTTAATATGTGTGGATTGTTTGTGAAGTTTGTGTCGATCTGTAAGAACCTTTTCGACAACAGAGCCATCGGTGAATATGACGTTGGATCCAGATATTTCTTTGACATTTGGTTTAACAACGACGGAGCCAGACAGAATCTTCAAGGGCAGTTCATCATTTATCACAGGAATCTGACTGAAAAGTCTAGTGGAGAGAAATGGGAACAACAGGAGGTTAATAAATCATAGCGACACAAGAATATGTATTTTGTGGTTATAAGAAAAGTATATATATTGTCTATCAAGGAGTCTTCAGTGCATATTTTTCAATTAATCTGGTTAAATGTGTAATAAAAGCAGAAAACAAATGTATCTAGTAGTCAACTAATTAGAAAAATGTATGTATGACTACTTAACTACTGAAAATAGATACTTATTTAATAATATTAATATTTTACTTTTTTTGACATGCAGTGATACTCACCGATGCTTGGGTTTCAGAGCATACATGGTGTGGTCGTACATGGCATTTAATTTGCTCTCTCCAATCCAATTCAAGACCCTCATTGGCAGCAGCTGGAAAAGGATGTGGACGAATCGAGTGTTGTATTTCATGTCGACTGGGAGTCCATTGTCCGACACCTGCCGAATGACCCATGCCCCTCGACGAGTGCTCATATACACCTGAGGAGGAAGAGAAGAGGGGAATAATTTCACAATAAAATGAGGAGCTTTGATTGAAAATAGACGATTTAACCTGCTTTGCAAATCTGCTCGACTCCACTGCAATGTCTCCTCCAGAGTTCCCGATGCCAATCACCACCACTGTCTTCCCCTCCATGCCTTCAGGGCCTTTGTAGTCCCAACTGTGGAAGTACTTCCCCTCAAATTTCTCGATTCCTATTGAAACATAGCAGAGTCACAATGTATGTTTTTAATAGTGATTCATGCAGTAGTTAATTCGAATCAGAATTACTTTCATGCATCCGCAAGGCAAAATTATTTTTGTGACAGACATGCAACCAAATCAAAAATTTGTATCAGAGTAATAATATAATACAATAAATGTGTCATTATAACAGATAAAACCCCAGTAACTTTACTTAATTTATCAAAAATATTGTACCCTCACAAGATATTTACATATTAGCATGTTCCTGTACAGTTTACTAAACAATTTCTGAGGAAACTGTGGTGTTTTGAAAAAAAATCTATTTATATTTTTGGTGTACAAATTGAACACATTTTCTATATTTATACTTGATAAACATCTTATAATATGATAAATAATGTTTTTGTCTATATTTTTATCATTCATTATGTTCACAAATACTCATAACTTTAATGTATTAATTACGTTTAATTAATCAGGATAAACAATTTGCCAAAATAAACTCTATGTGGGCACTGATAGTGATTGCAGTCTCTGTAAGTGTTACCTGGGAAGTCTTTAAGAGGGAGATTGGGGTAAGTGTAGTGACCAGAGCAACAGATGACTGCATCAAAGACATGTCTCTCCTCTTGTCCATCTTTGGTCTCTGTGACAACTTCCCACTGTCCCGTTCTGGTGAAGTCTGATCTCTTTTTCACACTTTTCACAATGGTCTTTGATATATAACAATGAATTCATTAGTGTACTATGCAACATTAATGGCTTTTCCATTTGTTCAATAATTGTGTCAAATCAAAACTCACTTGGAATCGGACGTACTGCAATAGTTTAAAATGTTCGGCGTACATCCGGAAATAATTAAAGATCTTGGAGTGGTGCATGTAGTTTGGGTAGTCAGCAGGAATTGGGAAGTCACTGTAGCACATCATTTCTTTGGAGATATTAATGGTAAGAGAGCGATAGATACTGGCCCTGTTTGGCTCTGACACCTCCTGTAGACAAATATGATATACAACATAATCTGAACGCACATTGAAGGAGACCATGTGGCGCATTCTCCACTTGCCCTGAACTTCCAGAGCCCACCCATGTCGTCGCTGCTCTCAAAGCAGGTTGGCTCCAGGCCTTCATCCAGACATTCCTTCACACTGGTCAGGCCAGACGGTCCAGCCCCGATCACTGCCACTTGCTGCACCATCATGGACCTGTAGTACATATATATATATATATATATATATATATATATATATATATATATATATATATATATATGTATCATGTATATATATATATATAAATATAGATAGATAGATAGATATAGACACGCAGACACACAGACAAATTTGTAAATGTAAATGAACCTGAACAGCGCCTTTGTCAGCAGAGAGTAACTTTAGTAAAGCATCCCCTATTGAAGTACAAGAAGTAGTTTCCGGTAATCTGTGTTTTACCTTGTTCTTTGAGTTTGAGGCTGCACACGGAAGGCTGGGTCAGGACAGGTTTTTATAGGTATAACCTGGAACAAAAAGGGGTGTGTATGAAAGTAATGTGACCTGAGCTCAGTGGAGGTATCTCAAACAGGAGGTTATGTCTTCCAAGGCAGATACATTTTGGCTTTGATTCAGTTTATAGTTTACTGACAAGCTTTTGTTTGTGGTTCAATCTGTAACTCAGATTAACGTGTTATCAGATTGGATAACCTTAAAAAGTCATTTGTTAACATCCAGTAGAAAAGGTCCAAAATTACACAAAGCTCATATGAAATATTTGAACATGTGCATCAAGAATAATTGGAGTCAAATTTACTGCTGTGAGTACAAATATATTATTATCAGAGATCAAGCACTGTAATTATCAAAATAAAACAGCAGAGCCACATTAGACTGAAGTAATTCTCCATTTAATGAAAAAGTTACAGCTGAACTGAATACAACACAGTGCAACTTACCAACACAATACAACTTACATCGATTGACAGCAGGCAGATAATAACGTTTTGGTATTAAATAATAAGGCCAAAATAGGAATGTCTTCATTTGAAACACTAGAGAAAAAAAAAGTCCAGCACAGTGATTTTTTGTCTAGCAGCTAAACCCACTCCTTCAGGTTCAGGTCTCAAGTCGAACGGACGCCAGGTTGTTGCAAACTGGAGGTGTGGACACCTAATGACACCAATTTTAGATGGACCCTTAAAATTGTAAAGCAATATGGGGAATCAATTCTTAAGTGTAGCAGTGACACGACATTTATGTGGCATGGAATGGAAAATAATTGGTATTATAAAGATTTTTATGGACTACTACAACAACAGAAAGAAAAGTTAGTTTAATTTTAAGTTAGAGTTAATTTGAGATTTGGGGTGAAGTATGAATTTAATGACTGTTTATGGATAAAAACGGTTTCTTGCAAAAATATTTGTAATTGTGTGAACTCCGGTGATTGTCTGTTCTTGTCAGTGCACTTAGATACATGGTCAGATTGTAGAGATACTTAATAGATTTGAGAGCTTTTGCCGCTCCCCCTTTTAGTCGATTAATCGATGCACAGAGCATGATTTTAGTGTTGATCGACCTTAAATGAAACACTAGCTTTGAAAATTATATTACATTTGAGAGGAATAATAATAAATAAAAAGTCCAATTTGGGAATGTTCAGGAACTGTAAGGCACTCTTTATCTTACCATGTATTTATCAAGTAAAGGAGCCAAGCAAAATGCAATTAAACTGCATTTTAAATTCACTGCAGCTCTTTCAAATGTCCGTGAAGAAAGGAGGCCGATCCACCGGAGTCTAGCCAGTGCCATGTTTATGGTTAAATCATGCTGATAAAAATTAGTATTAACTTAAATTAGTAAAAACATATTTGATCATTCTTATTTTTCAATACATGGAATCAACTTCAATTAAAAAATGAAACTAAAACAAATAAATACAATTCTCTATCCACTCACACCACCACAATAAATGAATCTTAAAAAACTGTTAGTTGCTCAGCATTCCCAAACTGTAGCGTAGTTATTTTTACATCAGAAGCCAGTGCTTTCCCATGAGCTGTTCCCATAAACATCGAAGATTAAAAGAGACAGGTAACTAAACAGAAAATGGGCATTAAAGTCATGCTAGGACCGGTGTAGGATCAAATGTTAATGCTCCAGTCCATGCAAAATATGCTCTGAGAAGCAAATCTTAATTTTGAAACATACATCACAATTAGAGGTGGGCAATAGTTGGAAATTTAGATATCATGAATGTGGTTTCGAAGCCAAATTTGAATGAGTATGTAATTTAAAGATAAAAAAAAAAAAATGCTACCAAAGAGCTAATTAAAACATAGTTTTTTAAAAAGTTCTGCGCCCTGAAGAAAACTCGACAGGGCTGAAACACGGAAATCCTTGGTAGGAAAATTATTTTTTTCAAATATGGTAATATTTCCATTCTGTTGCAATACATTTTCCAGACGTTTCACATTTGTCTGATAATGAAACCTCAACTAATTGAAATCCATGTTTTAACACATTTTACATAATATTGTCTAAATATTGTTATTGGAATATGCCAAAAAGAGAGAGAAATTCATTTTTGTCAATATTGCCCAGTCCTAATCACAACTGATTCAATCACAATCACATATATTCCCAAAATGATTAAACCATAAGGCCGGCTTTCTGCAGCTTCTTTCGCTGTAGCTATTTTTTGCACGTAGAAAACCTTGCTTTTTTTAACCATTGGTTTGACTTTTTGTATCTTTATTTATATTTAAGAAATATCTTCCCTAAACAGTGACAGCAGCATGTGACTGAATGATTCAACGTCTGTTAATTATTTGATATGATTGAAAAAGTGTCAAAAATTAAGACAATTATATTGGTTATTGCTAAATGTACTGATTCTAAAAAAGATTCACAGTTTGTACTTATAACTATATACAAATATCAAAATTATAGGAATGTTAATGTGTTGTATTATCATGGTCATCGAAAGAGTACAAAAGTGTGTGGAGTGTAAAAAATTTAAGATGTTGAATACATAACGCTCTCCATTTCTAACATTTTGCCTCGTTTAGGTTTGGGTCCGTCTGAGGTGAAAGCGCTCCAAAAGGTTTTAACTATAAGTGAATTCTGATCACATTTAAATCCATTTAGTGTTCATATAAAAAAAAATATATTTGTTGCATGCATCAGTGCTCACTATGCCCATAACTGTTACACAAGGGGTGGCCGATATGGCAAAAACTATTATCTTAACGCCTTGGTCACAATTAAGCTTTTATCACTCACTGATTTCACCAACAGCTTCTCCAGAGAGTTTAGCCAAGAGTGAAATCACCAAAAGGATCACAAAGATCACAATCTAATTTTGAACTGTCATTTAGCCCACCCCTAAATCATCACTCTCTCCTCTTTTCCTTACTTCTTTAAACTGTTACAATCATAATTTAACCTTCTAATTGATTATATTCCCCTTGATGCTAATGTCAAACTATATATCCCAGCAGCCCTTGCAGCATTTGTGGCGAGATCCACAACATTTCTATCAGATTGTATTGACAGTATCCCATCCAGAAGCCAAACATCACATCAGTCACATTATGTCTCCCCAGCATCACCCTGCTTAGACCCACAGTCCCGACCCAGAGCTGAACCAGGACCCTCAGAGGAGCCGCCAGAACTAGGTGGGCCAACAGGAACCGCCCGCACATTGCAGCTCGAGTGGCGTGGCCCGAAGGAAACGAATATCGGTCCACGGAAAATGTAGCAAACATGTCCATTCGGTTATGAGAAGGGCGACGCCGACGCACAAGGGCCTTAACGATGCCCACCAAAACCAGGTCCAACAGCAAGCCTGCGGAGACACATACATTACAAAATTACACAATAGCAGTCTTATTAAAAGACTGTTTTGTCTATGCTTTTGAAAACTAGGTCAAACCAGAAATGGAAAACTGGTTCCAAATTCTATACTACAATGCTCTTAGAAACATGATGACAGTGTTAATAATGATAACAGTGCTTAGGTCAAGTTGAAACAAGATTAGACAGTTGTGAAATTGTTTACTAGTACGACAGAGCAAGAAACTAATGCAAGAAATAGTAATTTGGCGCAAAGTACCACAATGAAAATTGAAAATACATACAAACTATGATAATTGTTTTCTATCTAAATCTGTCCGTTTGTGGGTTTCAGTAAATTTGTGTAACTTTACTGCTGATATTGTACATTTATTTACATAATGTGTTGTTGACTGTTCTGAAGTGAGTGATGTGTGAGCAGAGCTTAAGAAGGACTTGCAAAGTGATGAGAGGCTGACAGCTTTGCTTTACAAATTGCCCAAAGTAATTGCATTGGTTTAATTTGACGAGAGAGCGCCCTCTAACGGCACAGATGTGAAACCATACACTTGGCACTGGGTTGAGTGTAAAAATTCTTTAATAAGAAAAACCCGATAAGTTCGAAGGCTGATCAAGGCTGCCCGTGTGCGCAAATACTGTACCCATGAAGAGGTTGAGCATCACTTCTTGTCCCGCGGCACTGTCGCTTTTGTACATACAGTACGCGGTACCGGCCAGCCACGGGATCCCGTGTCCGGAGATCTCTATCAGCTTCATCAGGGGCCGAGCGCTGCCACAGGACGAGTCCTCACAGGCGCACACACCGAGCCGCTTGGACATCCACAGGTCGATGGCCAAAAGCGAGCTGAGCGCAACCCGGAAAAAGGACGGGTTCAGCCGTAAGCCGTCCTCCTCGGCCTGACCGCTGGCGGAGCCCGTGGAGGAGCTGGAGCCCCGGCGCCGTGTGGGGCTCTCAGAGGCCCGCAGCCGGGCAGTGGTGGGGTCCGAGCCCTGCCGCTGGAGCAGACTCTTGTTCAAAGACACGAACTCAAAGCGGTCATTGGAGCTGCCGACCACCACCGGGCTGCCCCCGCTGCGACCCGGCGCTTTGCTTTTGGGAGACGGCATGGCAGAGTCCCTATTAAGCCACTGGAAATGACGCGGTGTTTGTGATGCTCCGTCTGTGATGCTCTGCGGACTGCTGTTTCTTTACTTATCTCTGGAACGTTTCACCATTCGTATCACGTCCGAATGTTCCGTAGTGAATCGCCATCTTTGTTATTCTGGTCGCAAAGGATCATGGGACATTGAGTTTTTTGTCACTAACATAATAATGAAGATATAGTGTACTTATTATTTTGTGTTTATTCTAATAAACACGCATTCTTTACAGTGTTTATTTTGCATAAGCAAACATAATTTTGAAATCAAAATAAAAACACAACATGAACTTATTTCTGATTGGTCGTTGGAGCAGGACGGCTCCGGCGTAGCCCCGCCTCTTTCCGGGTCCATTCATGTGATTGGGTTTATGGGTTCTTCTCCCACGTTTTTCCTGTGAAGAAGTCGCGTTATTGTTGCAGGGTCTGTGAGCCTCAGTGGACCCAACATGCCTGGGATTCTGCTCGGAGATGTGTTTCCTAACTTTGAGGCCGACACGACCATCGGCAAAATCAAGTTCCACGACTTTCTCGGTGATTCGTAAGTGTTCACTGAAATATTACGCCTCTTAAATGTGTGCATGTTATCGAATAATTTGGGATTTGGTAAAAAGTTGACCACGGATATGATATTGGTCTTAATCAGACATGTATATGCGATATCGAGGAGCTGAATTCTCATTATGATCAATTGCCTCCTGCTGTGTTCATGCACTTGTGACACAGTGTTACACAAGCGGTACGAGAGTCATTTGCTGTGTTCTGGTCTTATATTGTGATATACCGAATAAACGTCCATGTCGTAGTAATAGTCAATTGTGATATTACCTCTAAATTTGTTTAGAGGTATCAATTCAAGTATTGCAAAACTTAATAAATCCCTCACACAGTACACGATCATTCTTGCCCATTCAACATTGTATAGTTGATCTCAATTATATTATTTGTTAAAATGTTCAGCAACTGTTCAAAAAAAGTAACTTCATGTTACATCACTGGACATAACATATGTTACGTATGCTACTGGTCAACGGTCATCCCTGAATGGCCTCCAGACAACAATTACATAACTGGTGTGCAAAAAAAAGGTGAATGCTGCTGAAAGGATCACTTCATTTTAGTTGGTAGGCTTTTTGCATGTGGCATTTAAATTGAATGTGTGTAAATAAAGAACTGTAAAATCCTGTGAACATTCCTCAAACCTCCACATTAGTTACGCTCCGTCACGGTTGCTTTCTAATCTGCAGCACAAGTGAGTCAGGCCTTCATCAGATGACACTGACTCTGGAGGAGGCATGCTCGGCTCTGTTGTGACAATACAAATAACACAATGAAAAAGCAGAATAACATTTATACGATCAAACCACACAAAAAATAATTATTAAAAGTGACCTATTGAACTTTTCAGGTGGAGGGCATTGTCTCCATAGAGATGCCATTGCTTTGCCTGGATTTTTCCACACTAGGGAATTAAATGCATCCATTTCCATGTAGTCAAGCAGGTGATGCCACCAGGCCAAGTCAGATCTGTAGAGTTTTGTGTGTAGATTTTTATTTTTAATTTTTATTGGTCACAGTTAAATGTAGTAAAAACACCTTTTTTTAAAAAAAAAAATGTAAACTTAAATTCTATACTGTGGAAACCCCCAGGCATCTGGGGGATTTTCTCCCAGAAAGTAACTTTTACATCAGAAAAGAAGTTGCAATCAGTCCAAATGAGCAACTATTTCCTCAAATATTGAAGTTTCCAATAATATGTCTTTTGATAATATGACTTGTTTAGGTGGGGCATCCTGTTCTCCCACCCAAGAGACTTCACCCCTGTGTGCACCACAGAACTGGCCTGTGCTGCCAAAGTCTCTGATGAGTTTAAGAAACGTGGCGTCAAGATGATCGCGCTCTCTCTGGACTCCGTGGAGGACCATCACAAATGGAGCAAGGTATGGAGAGAAAACTCTTTATTTTAAATTTAAATTGGCTTGTATATCATGCTTACACGCAGTGTTAACACTGGCGTGAACCCCATATTGTAATAGGAGAAGTGAAACGAGAGGGAGGCTAGGTCAAGTATTCACTGGAGATTCACTAGGAGAGTTACTGTATGATCTTTGTCTGCTCTGAGCTAGTCCACTGTTTTATGGATAGAACTTTTTGTCCCAGTCGAGCTGCTCTTAGACTCACATGGTCAAAGATAAATCATTAGGCTGCATTCAGCAGCTGCACTCCCTTTAGCCTCCCGGTTCTCAAAAGCACCAGAACATTGCAAAACTTTTTGTGGAAGTTATTCTTTAACACTTTAACTCACTTTATTTCTATTGGTACTCGCTGGTCAAGTCTTTATGTGGAGCAACTTTTGTAACACCTTTTATTGTTGTACTTGACTTACTAATTTGAGATAAGGACAGGTGTTTAAACCTGGTTTAATTGTGGTTGGAATTTGTACTGGTTTAAGTTAGCCGTTTTGTCCTGATTTAGGTCTATGTCCTGTTTTTCTGTTTAGACCTGATTCCTGTCTTGTCTTTGTTCTCAAAAAGCCATCTATTTTCTATGGAAGTACTTACTGTAGTAATGTGTTATGTTAGTGTAGTGACCCCTGAAGGTAAAAAGTAAAGGAGAAGAAAAACAAATCTGACCGCGTATTCACCATTCTTGTTTTTCAAAGGATGTGATGGCTTTTCACAATGCATCAGGAAGCTCTCTGCCGTACCCGATCATCGCTGACGAGAAGAGAGAGCTGTCTGTGCAGTTGGGCATGTTGGACCCAGACGAGAGAGACACGGACGGCATGCCTTTAACCGCTCGCTGTGTAAGCTAAAATGATATGCTAAAGTTTTACTACCGTCAAACTTTTGAAATGGAAGATCTGAAGAAGGATGACATTACACTACGATCAAAATGAATAAAAATGTGTCAAGTTAAAATGTTGTGATGGCAAAACAGCCCAAATGGTGATAAACTGGATGAATGATCGAGGGTTCATGGGAGTTTGCTCAACCACATGTGCTTTGTGGATCTGGAGAAGGCTTTCGACCGTGTCCATCGGGGTGTCCTTTGGGGGGTGCTCTGGGAGTATGTGGTCCGGGACCGTTTGCTCAGGGCTGTCCGGTCCCTGTATGACCGGAGCAGGAGCTGTGATCGCGTTGCCGGCAGTAAGTCAGACCTGTTCCCAGTGTTGGACTCCGCCAGGGCTGCCCTTTGTTGCCGGTTCTGTCAGGGGTCGGAGGGTGTCCGGTTTGGGGACCACAGGGTCTGATCTCTGCTGTTTGCAGACGATGTTGTCCTGATCCATCAAACCTGGACCTGCAACATGCACTGGGACGGTTTGCAGCCGAGTGTGAAACAGCTGGGATGAGAATCAGCACCTCCAAATCTGGGGCCATGGTTCTCAACCGGAAAAAGGTCGCTGGCCCCCTCCAGGTGTGGAGTCCTTGCCAAGAGTTCAAGTATCTCAGGGTCTTGTTCGCGAGTGAGGGAAGGATGGAACGTGAGATTGACAGGCGGATCGGTGCAGCGTCTGCAGTGATGCGGTCGCTGCATCGGACTGTTGTGGTAAAGAAGGAACTGAGTCGAAAGACAAAGCTCTCAATTTACCGGTCAATCTACGTTCCTGCCCTCACCTATGGTCATGAGCTTTGGGTAGTGACCGAAAGGACAAGATCACGGATACAAGCGGTCGAAATGAGTTTCCTCTGCAGGGTGGCTGGGCGCTCCCTTAGAGATAGGGTGAGGAGCTCAGTCACACAGGAGGAGCTCAGAGTAGAGCCGCTGCTTCTCCATGTCGAGAGGAGCCAGCTGAGGTGGCTCAGGCATCTGTTCCGGATGCCTCCAGGGCGCCTCCCTGGGATCCCCCCGGAGGAGTTGGGGGAAGTGTCTGGGAAGGGGGAAGTCTGGGAGTCCCTGCTTAGACTGCTTGCCCCCCCGACCAGGCCCAGGACAAGCGGAAGAAGATGGATGGATGAATGATGGATCAAAAGTGCAGACAATGTATTCGTACAAATGTATTTTATAAAATCTGAATATTATCATGCATTAGTAATATTCTTAATGTGATCTATCAAACATTGATTTATTTGTTCTCTTCAACCTTTTTACTCTAAATTCCTTCCTTCCAGGTTTTTGTCATTGGTCCTGATAAAAAGCTCAAGCTGTCCATCCTTTACCCGGCCAGTACAGGGAGGAACTTTGATGAGATCATACGAGTGATCGACTCCTTGCAGCTCACAGCACAGAAGAAGGTTGCCACACCTGTGGACTGGAAGGTACAGTTGAACATTAAGACAATATGGTCAGGTGACTTATTTTCTTGTTATGGCAGCAGTTTATTATCATAAAGATATCACGCTGTTCAAAATAGGCACATATGCATATTTCAGTCATTTGCACATAGTATACTGATTCATTATAGAAAGCATTTTTAATCGTCCTCAGTATAGATTTGAGGGGGTGAAATGACAATATTTGGTGCTTCAGAAATTCCCAATATTACATACTAATTTTGATCACTAAGAAAAATGAATCCACCACAATCAAAATCTGACATATATTCAGGGCATACGTAAACTTAACCTAACAGACGTTTGCATTTCAGCCTGGCGATAAAGTTATGGTCATTCCCACTCTCTCTGATGCCGAGGCTGCATCTCTCTTCCCCAACGGTGTGACCACAAAGGATCTGCCCTCTGGGAAGAAATATCTGCGCTACACACAGCTCTAAAAGAAAGAGGAAAAACTCCATCAAGAACCTTTCCTTCTGCATTTTGTTTTATGTTGAGAAATGATTTAACAAAGCAAAAGAAAAATGTCATAAGTTTTTAGAGCCTTTTGTCTTCCCAAATAAAGACAGTTTTGACTTAAAATTTTGATACTCTGTTTTGAATAAAAGATGTCCAGTTAAAGTGTAAGCATTTCAATACACCATTAGATGGCCCTGCAATGCTGTTTATGCAGACCAAATTTCACTAGTCGACATGTATTACAATTTCTTGCCACTAGAGGGCGCGCACAGTATACGGTACTTGGTTTTCGTGACTTTTTCTGATGTGTAGGTTAAACTCATGGATATATTATATTAACTGCAGGTATATGACGGCAGGTTGTATTCTGTAAGCATCAATGACATGAGAGTAAGCAAACATAAAAGCATGTTCAATGTTCTTTTAAACATTCAAATTGGTCACCTTTTAAAATTAGACTATATTGTTAACAGTATATGAATGCCCTTTAAATTATGTATCTCTAATAACAGCTTTAAGTATTGTTCATAGAGTAGATCTGGTAATTGAAGACTCGGCTAAATTCTTGTGCATCCACAATAAATGGGCGTAACCTGGATGTTAGAGATGCAGCTTTGGGCCTCTGTAAGCAGCATGTCTCACCTGTGGACAGGGCAGAGGTGTAGATTTGCTCTTGGAGTTATTCAAGCCCCAGAGCTGCGTGTCTGAGCACAGTATTAGTTACACTGAGCACTGATCTCTCGCTGTGGCCTTGTATTCACTCAGGAATGTTGAGGTCAAACACAAGAGCTGGGAATCCCTTTGACTGTGTGCAGCTCTGGAAGTATGAACTCAGGCATGACTTTAAGCATTCTTTCTTTTGAGTGCAGGAAATCTAGAGAAGCTGGAGGAATTGTCAAAAAGTGAAAACAAAACACAAGTGAAGTTTATTAAGTATGTTTATAGACCCTGTAAAATACATCATCAGAATGGTTTCAAATATTAACTGACATCAAAGATAAAAACTAAAGATTTCTTATAACAAAAGTCTTTATAACAAAAAATAAGCAAAATGTTTGAATTTCCAGGTTAAAAATGTCAGCTATTTTGCATTTCTATAACAAAAGATGAAAAACCTAAAAACAAACAACAAAAAAAGTATAATTTGTATGATAAAATGTAAAAAATATGCAGGGGTCAATAATTATTCAGTATTTCTCAAGTAAAACCACCCAAAAAAAATCTAGATTCAGTTTTCAGTGTCTTTCATAATTTATTAAATAAATAAACAAACAAACAAACAAACATGTGATGTGCTTAAACCAAGCTCTGACATCACTCACATGTGTCTGAAGGGTTTTCATTTGCCAAAATCACTTTAATGTTTCATATTTTGTGATATTCTGAGGTTGAGCCCAGTTTTTCCATTGAAATCATGTCATTCCAGAATTAGTACTTTTTACAAACTTTTTAAGTGTATTAGTGCGACTGTCCTGTTGCATTACCGCTATTTGGTTACTGCTCGGTTATGAGAATTATTACGCAAAATATCACCAAAACTCCAACTAATTTACACTATATCATTATAATATTTCCTTTTCACGTTTCTCTATATCTGCAATGTGAACTGGTTGAACTTGTCCCCACTTTCTGAAAAGCCCATACTTTTACTACATGTTTATATATTTTACTTCTTTATTAGATTTGTCCAGGTCAAGTGCTGTCCTTGTTCTTGGAGACAGTACCTCTCTTATTTATACAAACATGCTGAACTCTGGCTTCTCTTTAAATGTGAGATGAAAATGATGTATTCAGTGGGTCACTCTTTGCCCCCCTCCCCCTCTTTGCTCACTCTTTCTCTCTCACCCTTCTCTGGTGCCTTTTTTGTCCTCAGGAGTCGTCCAAAATAATACGATGTAGACACAGAAAACTGATCAAATGCATTTCTCAGATTCCACACCACAATGGGCCGTGCCACAGCATAGCATGAGATGCGCTTTGGGTGTCAGGCTCTGGCTTATTAATTGTGCTGTACCAGCCCTCCCCTCCTCCTCATCTGTCACCCATGGGTGCGTGGTTATCCAGCTCGTCCTGTCACCCTCGCCTCGCCAACACTTCAGCTGGTAATACAACACGGGGCCAGCCCAGGTCTCACGGGGAACAACACACACCATTATAACAGCAGCTGGGTATGAGGGAGACACAGACCACAGCAATGGGCCGATACAGCAACAAAATGTACACTTTCTTTTATCAGTGTACTCTTTTTATGAGTCATATCTGTTAAATTAAGCAGAGCAATAATTTCCCACTGCTAACAGCTTATCTCCAAAATACATACAGTGCAGTCTTACTATTATCCAATTTACAAACCCCATTAAACTACCATGCAATTACGGTACTTTACAAAGTCCACTACTTTTCTCAAGTATCGCTATATGATTTTTTTTCTACATATTGATTATATGTATTATAAGATAACTGAGCTGTAGACTTGACTTGATAAAATGGACTAAGATTTGGGACTCAACAAGGACTTCAATGCCAGTGGTCTCTGGACTTAGAGTCTCACAAAAATGTGAGCTGTATTGAGTAAATTGGCATAATGACTTGAAAGAACTTGAAATTCACTGCAGAGGACTTGGACTTGACTGAACCTATGAGCCACTGACTTGGGACTTGACTTGGTCCCACCCCTATTTTAAAACTACATTCAGTCTTTTAGATTAATTGACAGTACAAAATAAAACGTCACTATTCCAAAACTATCTTGCTGTTGGATTAACCATACAGTTGTATCAAAGAAAATACACCTCACCACATCCTCTGCAGACAAAATCAACAGACCTGTCTTTATACAACTATCTCCGCTCACAGGTCGTCCCAGGACAAGACAAACTTATGTTTGTTCTATTTCGTTACAAAGATTATATCAATGTAACAACGTCCTTTTCCCTGCATACTTTTAATACGTTTACGTTTACGTGTACGATAAGCTTTTTCTCTTGTACTTGTAGTTAGAAGGGAAAGTAATAGTCAAGTTTGTTATTTCTTCTTAAATCAACATTCTGTTGCAATATTTTTGTAATGATTACTTAAATGACAATTTGACTGGGTGTTCCTTTTTTGTATGTACTCTCAGTGGACATTATTCCCATAGTGTGTGCCCGGCATTGACTTCATCACCTGCAGCTGCCCATGACCCACAGGTTAACAAGCCAGAGACCAGCACAGCCATAGCACACATCCACAAACGCACACAGTCCCACACGGAGCAGCCGCTTTGATGCTTTCCAGACGTCTCCCTCCTCTCTCCCTCCTCCCTCCTCTCCTCTCTCCCTCTCCTCTCTCTCTCTCTCCTACACCGCCTGGCACTCTCCACACACGTCCAACACAACTGCACCTCCCCCAGCTTTAGTCCAATCCTTATCTTGTTCCCATGCATGGAGAGGCAGAACGGTGCATTATTTGTTTAAACTTGACTGAAGTTCAACATAAGATAGAATATGCAAAGTTGCAGAGTTAGATTTGATTAGTGAAAGCAGAAATATGCATTCAACTTTGTGAGATGAATTGTCTTGAAGTATTACCTAAAATCAGTTTTTGAGTCCATACTTCGCTAGATGTTGGCATTTCTCTATTTCTTTGAGGTTTATCCAATTATAATCTTTAAAAACCTATCAATGCAATGTAAATATTACAAATAGAAATTGATTTATTTATTTATTTTTGTTAAAAAACGTTCCGTCATGTGACTGTTTAACTATGTGTTCAAGCTATAACTGTACCTCTACAAACCAGAGCTGTCCAGTTAATCAGATTCAATTGTTCTTGCTCCAATCAGTTGCGAAAATGTTGTCATAAAATCCATGGATAATCGCTCTACCTCCAATCTTGGACCAAAGACACTTGCCGAATCAAAAGTATAATCAAAACATTATACAGATAAAGTCTTCCTCAAAAGGGTAACTTTTGATACTACATCAAATCATTGTTTGTTTTTCCTGAATGTCCCATTTCAAATTCAACCAACATTAATGTCAACGTTACACTTCTTTAAAGCCAATTCTGATGCCAAGGTTTAGATCAACTTGAAGCATTAAAATATTGTTGTAGTATCTATGTTTGAATCCCTTTGTGTCGCAATAGTACTGTACAATAAGTCAGTGGGCCTGTGAGCTGCTCTAACATAACCCACACTCACCTACATTCCCACGAAGGACATAACGATACCGGTGATGATCCCGGTGCACAGATAAATGCCATTGTTTTGATGGCACCTCATAAATACAGCATGCAGACAGCCTATTATGGCAGAGCACATCCCAGCCAGTTATTGCGCTAAGAACAGGGTGATGAATGAGAAGGTAAAAGTGCTATTACTCTATGGCTTATCTGTATCCTTCACTATCAAACCTGTCTACCAGCCTGGCTTTTTACCCCTCCCCTCGCTCTCTCTCTTTCTCTATTAGCCACACATTGATCACGCACATGCTGGCATATCACCTGAGTAATGGCTAAGGGTGTCTGGGCTTTTAAAACAACCCTGAGCTTCATCACGGCGGCAGGGAAAATGGCTGCCAACATAATAAAGTGTCCTGAATGTGTGTGCTGTTAAGAAAAGACCTTTTTAACACAGGCCAATAAGACTTGTGAAGATTAGATTCATGCTTTTGTGAATCCTGTTTTTGGTTTCTGTAGTTAGCATACATTATATCCTTACAAGATCTATCACAACTTGTTATGACGTTTAATGCTCTTGATATGCGTGAACGTGAACATATTGGAAAGCGACAGATGGAGCTCAACCATGGTCCCGCACACTTTGAAGTTTGTCCTGGTTACTGGAAGTACATTTTGCCATAGAGATTTAGAAAAAAATATGTATTTCAAAAGAGTTTAAAGCCACAATGAAGGCTGATCAGCTATGTCAGAATCAGAATTAGGATCAGAAAAGGTTTATTACTATTGTCAGTGGACAACATTTGTGAACGTGTTTCAGTATGAAGGTGCAACATACAACAATGAATAATAATGTGGTTGATTTCAGTCCCAAAACACATGTAAAATAAAAAAAAATTGCAAAATGTTTTAATAACTTTTAATAACTAACTAATAAGTGTTTTCTAAAGTTTCCCAAACAGATTTTAAATTGCTGTATGCTCTTTTCTTACCCCATGGCTTTCAAGCATTATATACTGTACATATTTTTTCTGGAATCCCAATGGGTATCTGTTTGTCTATAGAGAAAAAGTTGTAAAATGTAAAGCAGTCTCTGGACCTTTCAAAATGACAAGTGCGTTTCAGGCAAAAGCATCAATTTAAACCTGCAGTTCCGGTCATCACAGTGTGGGGGGTGAATGTAAAAGAGGGAAAGTATCTGAACAACATGGAGCAGAGAGAAAAGCAGGGAGTATCTTGGTCTGTTGCTGTGTTTTATGTTGTGTGTCCTTTTCCACTGTTTATTTGTCTTTGGGTCGAGGGCAACTGGTGTAAAAGGGCAGTACTGAGGTGGTTAAACTCTGCCCCACACAGAGGACACAGAGGGATGTCTGAGTGTGTGGCAGCTTGGACAATCAAAATGTAAAATCAACAAAGTGCTCCTTATTCACAGGGAAACGCTAAATGTTGGAGATCATTACCATGTGTTCTGGGCGTGTCCTGTTGCAAAAAAATTGTGGAAAGAAATGAACAAGGCACTGCAGACTGTTTTCGACACCACCATTCCACTCAATTTCAGAATGATGTATTCAGGCCTCAAAACCACTGCCATGGACAACATAGATGGATACCTTTGGAACATACTTCTGGCGGCTGGGAAAAAGGCAATCACAAAAAAATTTATGTCACAAACTGCTCTGACGACTAAGGACTGGACCGACAGCATAAGTGACATACGTAATATTAAAAATCACATCTGGACATATTTTATAGAAACTGGACTAACACTTTAGTTTTGGACTTTATGTGCCATAACTTTATTTTCTAACTATTATTGTTCTCTGTTTTTATGTTGAACAATATTGTCAAAGCACATTACTAGTTTGTGAATTTTGCAATAGAAATGTTTCTGCTTTCTGTACACTATAGAAGGAGGACGGCTGAGTGAAGGGTGTGGGCTGTGGCGCTGAGGAGTGGGTGAGAGGGGAGGCCCCTTGAAAAAATCTAAACAGAGACAAAGATGACATGCCGTCGTTATAGCAACTGTTTAGGGCTTGGGCCGATTCTCCCCAAAAACATAATGGACTACTTTGGACCATAATGAGTCCAGTCTGGCTTTTCCTGGCTCTCACAGCGAGGGTCGTGTGCAGATGTGGAAATGCAGAGTGGAGAGAGCAACATGTGTTTTGGTTTAAGACTTGTTTATGTTCATCTAACAGTGGGAGAGCAGAGCCACGGTTAACTAGCAATTAAAGTCATGATCATAAAACCAGTCCCATTGTAAATAAACACTGCAATGCAAGGGACGAGTCCATTCATATAAAAGAGTGAACTAAAATATGACTTAAATGAGCATTAAATAAAACAAATATAAGATACTTAAGTGTTGCTCAACTCATGTAATCAATCATAACTTAAAGGCAAATGAGTCCATTAAAAAGCCATACTGTGGAACATTAGAGCCAAATAAACATATCCATAGAAAGTAGAAGTACCATAAAAACACCCAAAATGAATATGCTTTTATTTTTATCATCTTTTGGCTCAAAAGTTACATACTGGGGCAAGAGGAAGAATTGTATTTAAAATACACATACAATATTTCATTTCCATTAAGGATTACATAATGTAGTTGTTATGTTCAAGCCAAGTTGGGAAAATAATAATAAATACAGCCCCAAGCGGCAATGATCAACCCTCGCCACGCCGCCGCCACCCACTGCAAGAGGAGTTAGTGCCCTAATCTTCCTCCTTTTATCACACCAAATGCCGAATCAGTGGCGATATCGCGAAATTTTCAATATTCTGGGTAAAGTTTGCGGGTCTGCCGCACAGAGACCGGAGTACCTAAAAGAAACAATTGGATAACTTTTGATGCACCATTCCTCAAGATGAATTTCACAAAATTTAAGCTTGGTCGGGCAAACGCCCAAGTGTAAACATGTTCAAATTTCAGAGAATGAGATATGATTTTCCCATTGGAATAACATGGGAGATTTCTGTCATCGGAACGGCTATGCCGAAAGAAATATGACATGAGTATGATTGGATTTTTTAATCGGCACGCAAAAAATATATAATTTTGTGCAAAATGCTATAAATTTCTGAAGACAAACATTTTGTGGTCCCCATTCAAAAGGAAATGTTTTGGAAATTCTTGGCAGAATGTGCTGCTTTGCCGCACATGGACCGTTGCACTTAGAATAAAAAAATGTATAACATTTGATGGCCCACTCCTGAAGATGAGTCTCACAAAGTGTTTGGTTAATCGGGATAACGCCCTGGGAGGAGTTCGTAAAAGTAGAGATTTGGCGACTTTCCGTTTGTAATAATATGGGAGGTTTCTAGCATCGCTATGGCTATGCCGTAAGAAATATAACATGGGCCTCATTGACTTTTTTGATTGGGATGCCAAAGTAAAAATGTCTACCGAATGTAATAAAAATTCGAAAAACAAAATTTTTTCCTCCCAATATGAACATTAATTTTACTCTGTAGGGGGCGCTATCAAATCAAATTAAATTGTGACTGACTCAAATTTGACAATTCGGACTTTGTATGTGCAAACGGTAGCAAATTTGATATTTGGAACATTTCGGAAATTCTAGCTACATCTTGCGGCGCACAGAGACCATGAAAGGTGCTTTTTGATGCCCCACTCCTAAACACCATTTTCAGCTTTTTCGGGGCAACGCTATAGGAGGAGTTTTCTTAAAAGTAGTAGGAAGAAAAACTGGTGAGTTATGCTTAGCAATTTTTTATCCAATATGGCTGACATTTGGTTGGGTGGACGGCGTTGCCGTAATAATATTTTTTACTTCCCTACCGTTGCGCCAAATTTCATGATTCTACGATCGGATTTGTTTTTGGCCTTTTCCTATCTCGCAATGTATTTTTTGTACATTGGAGGCACTGACGTGCCAAATTTTTGAATTTTAGAAAAAGGAACTGGCCAGAATTTAGAGAGGCTAAATTTTTAGAGATTTGCAAATTTTCCTGACATGGTCATGGTGTGGGTCCCTGGTCACTGACGAGAATTTTGAGTGTGTGTTATTGGCCCGCCATACAGTAATAATGTTCAAATTTTGCATAACATGTTTATAAGCACTGAACATGCAAAGGAGCGCTTTACATTGGGAAAAAGACCGCGAAACGCTCGTATTTTTGCATGGGCGTTTACAAGTATTATTAATTATGAATGAATTATTATTATTATGTTACATTTTCCCACTACTAATTAGTATGCACGGGAAGTGCATGAGTGGAGGAGTGCGTTAGTGAGTGTTTGCAAGCGGGCGACCGCTTCGCACTTGAGTTGGTGCTTCACACAGCCTTATGGAACTAACAGGCCTCTCGCTAGCTTGTGGCGCTCGGGCCTAATTTAAAAAAAACAACAACTGTTGTCCATAAATAAGGTCATCTGACATAAATCATATACCAAATTGCTGTGGTACTTTCAGAATCAGAATCAGAAAAGGGTTATTGCCATTGTCATTGAACACAGTTGGCAAACATAGGAACTTGTTTCGGTGTTAAGGCGCAATATAAAACAATGAATAATAAAATAATAATAATAGCAATGTCTACAGAATTTCAGACCACAAGGACGCAAGTGGCAGATCGAGAAAGAAACAAATGCTTTCTGAAATGCATTCACATAAATATGTAACACAATGCATTTTTTCAGGCCCCATAAACAACAGCAATCCACTGAGTTTAATATTGGGGAAAGCATACTCCTTGTCTTGTTAGCTCGTAGCTCGCGGGGCTGTCCTCACCGGGATCCAGTGAATTTTTTGGCCTTTAAAAACAAGCTCTTTTGAAAGTTATTATGTTAATGGAGCTTTAAGCTGCATGTGCTACAGTGTAATAAGTCTCTATGTGTGCATTAAAGAGCTGGAGGTGTGTACAGTGCTTTTAAATGTCCGTACGTATAATGAGCTCCCATGGGACGGCCTTACCTTGCACCCCTGCCATGCCTTCACTCTCCCCTTTCTCCTCCCCTGCTCTGTTCCCTATACTTGGCCTTATTAACCTTAAACTTCCCCCATGTGTTTATTTAGGTACAAAAAGGAAAGGTAAGCTGGTATGCCGAGTTTATTTATACGTCCGTGTCAAAGTAAGGACAATTATGAAAGTAGAATGTTCCAACTCTTTGTTTTCAAACGTCGTCCACCTTGCTTTGATCCTGTGGACATTGCGCCGTAGAGCTTTATTCTCAACTTGTTTAACATCAGGCAGCTCAGCACCTCCAGCCCACTACAAACCTTTATGGAGTCAAAGTTCAGGCTCTGCCCTTTACGGTGGTCTGTGGAGGTGTGTGCTGCAGCACAGGGAGAAGACGAACAAGGACTCATCTGTAAATCAAAAAGATCTTGCACAAATTTCATCTAACATGAATAAATCTGTGTTCTGCTTCCTTTGGTTTTTAAGCACTCACGCAAAATACTGAACATTGGGGCAAGGTACCGGTAAGTGTCTTGCCCAAGGACAAAGTGACAGCAGAATTGGGCAACTTGCTTTATCTTCAAGGTGATTAAAATTAGTCATTTTGTACTCAAGAACTACATGAGTACTGGGTAACAGTTTGAACGTAAAATGTATTTAATGTAATGTAATTGGAAAGACAAGACAATAAATACTGTACAAAATCTGGAATTTGAAAACTGTAAACCATAACTCAAGTAGGTGTTAAAAGTATGGTGTCTAGAAACTACTCTGACAAAGACAGTTTCTTCAAAAGTAAATGTAATTGACCTGTCAGTGTCACTCTGCCCTCTCCAATCTGAACCTATTTGACTCTTGTCAAATATTTGCAGTTTTTCCTCAGATCAGAGATAAGCCTACCTGCTTTAGACTCAACCGGCTCAAAAAATGTCCATAAAACGTGACTTGCTTGAGTAACACCGGATAATTATAGTTCTGTGTGTCTGTTTTGTTCCATTGTTTGCATTCGTCTTTGGGACAGTAAGGCTGCGGTCTCTAGCCTGGATATGCTGTGATTAGAGTGTGGCTCAGTACAAGACATTTTTGGCTCTGTGCTTTAATATTGATTTACCAAACTGAAATAGTATAGGCCCTGCTGTCCCAAATGCCACCAGTATCTCACACGCCATAAAAGAGGTTTAGCAGAAAACAACTGTAACAAAGGCCTCTACAGTTTCGGTGCTTGTCTGTTCTTTATAAGTGCACTAAGTTGCATGTTGCTGAATAGGAATTTGACCTCACAGGGATTTCCCCACTGCTGTGTTTACTCACCATATCCCTCTGTTATCGCCTTGGACTAATGCTTTATTTCTATGTTCTCTGTCTATTTAGCGAGTGCCTTTTGGACCTTCAATAAAAGGATTACAATGAGGCTTTACCTGATCTGGGTCCAGCTGTTTCAGAACCATGATGTCTCACACTTAGCAACAATAAAATCAGACAGGCTCGATTTGCTTAAGCCCTTGAATAAATAATGCCGCTGGTGGATTAGTGTGCAAAAGGCCACTCTATTTTGGAGGTGACAATCCTCCTGAAGAATCTACTCTGTTATGACAGACATGATGAATGCATATACGGTATTGGCGCTAAAGGTAGTGGAGAAAGACACAGAGAGAGAGAGAGAGAGAGAGAGAGAGAGAGAGAGAGAGAGAGAGAGAGAGAGAGAGAGAGAGAGAGAGAGAGAGAGAGAGAGAGAAGAGAGAGAGAGAGAGAGAGAGAGAGAGAGTGAGAGAGAGAGAGAGAGAGAGATTGTCTTAAACATATTTATGCATGATTTAAGCTATTTTTGTTTTTTTAATTTCTAAAATATAAAAATAAAGACGTTACAAACCTATAATTGGACATTTTGCAAACTACCCATATTATAAAGTATTTATGTTGATTTTTATATCTATATTTATTTGAGGCTGGAAGGAACGCCTGGAGGTAAGGGCAGAAAGCAGTGCTGTAATTGGCTGTACTTGGGCGGACCCCATTTTCACTTTAAAATGAGTGAATATACTCATAGTACCAAAGGGTTTGTCAAAGCTATGACTTTCTGTTTAGGTGTGTGCCCTGCATGTGAGCAACCCCCCACATGGAAGCGTTGTGAGTTTGAATCTGTCTCTCGACAATTTGCTGAAATGTCCTTCCCCAGTCTCATCCACATTTCACAATATACTGTCCTGTCTAATAAAGCCTACAGGCCAAAAAAAAAGAGAAAATCAGGTACCCCAGCTTTAATATGTTTAACATCAACGCGTACTTTCCTTGAAATGATTGAATACAGTACTATATTATTTGTGTGTATCTAGTGGCCAATAAACAACATACTTTTATATAATTAGCATGTCTTCATTTACTGTGGGAACGACCGGTCTTGCGATGTGACTGACAGGTGGACAGACAGAGGCAGACCAAATAAGACCAAAGCTAAGACGGTTTGACGCCAGCAGAAATAGAGAGAGGTGGATGGAGGTGAAGGGCAAACAGCTCTTTAAACCGGTGCCCAGCTCTCAGAGGAGGTGCCAGGGTGACGCTCCCAGTGCCACCCAAACACTGAGCCTTTGTGTGGGTGCTCCACTGCAGCGTGACCCCTCCCAGAACAAGTTTTTTCATACCACACAATCACATGCAACAACAAAATGGAGATATATTTGCCATTATGTATCTAATATCGTCTTTACATATTTAACCAGGATTTGGAATCTCATTTTCATTTCCTGAAGCTTATTACATATTTTTTGTGGTACAGGGAGAAAAGGCAAACTTTGCCCAGGAACTTCTTGCTGTGCGACTGCAGCACTTTTCAAATTATAGACTACATACAAATAATATGAACATACATTTCTGCTTGAATTAATCATATCCAAAGCACTCACTGAGGAAAAAAATAAAAGTTATAGCCTGTGTCTCTGATGTGGCAGGTTACTTGGTCTTGTAATTGTGTATTGTCACTTTAATAAATAATTACTAACATTGCGCCAATACTCCTCCAAAAATGTGCTCAAGTATAAAAATGTCAATTAGTAAAGTTCCATTTTAATAACAAACTGGGAAATGTCTTCTAATCCAGAGTTTAGCAGCAAACCACATGGATTTAAACAGAAGTCTTTGTTTTATTGCATTCACAGTTACAGCTCTTCTGGGGCTGTTAAACACAACAGAAACAATGCTTTACTGTACCATGTAGAAATGCCTGCCCCTGGATGGAGAACCTCCTCATTGGTTGGCTGCTCAAGTGCTAAACAGTATAGACATTGGTTCTGAATTTTAATAAAAAGCTTTTTGTTAGACATTGTATGACTAACATCACACAGTATATTCATTTCCACATGATGGTGGCCTATCATTCTAGTAATAATATAATACACATTTAAGATTTTGTCTTTCAGCCATAATGCAAATATGTTCATGAATTTACAATTCATTGTATATATTTTTTTAATTGATTAAGTAGACACATTTAAGTCTTAAAGGTTGACTATGTAAAAATAAAAAAATCCCCCAAAAAAATACTTTTGAAGGATTTATTTTTGTGCTCTTTTCTACATCACCACAAGGGGCCACTGCTCTAATTTTCTTTGAAGAGTTTGTTCAGGTTCTCCCCTGTATGATCATGAGGGATCAGCCCTCCAAGTGTGACCCTTCTGAGGTCAGGCCACCTCCTGTGAACTGTACCAGGAACTTGTGGTGTGGTAGTAGAGAATCTGCCTGGGGATGAATAGATCATGTATCAACTGTCTCCTCTGAAGATTCAACCTGCGATCTACTGATCCACAGGCAGATTCTCTATCACCGTACCAGGCAGTACAAGGCAGTACAGTTCACAGGGAGGTGGAATGACTTGAGAAGGGCCACAGACACAGCACACTGCTCAGGACCATGTTGGACACACCTATTCACTGAAGCACACAGTTCCTGGTTTGGACCAAAGTGTTCCCATTGGCTGCTGGACACCACTACATAATCTGGATTTAAAGGCTTGTGATTTAGCGCGACAAAAATACTATTCTGGTCCTGAACACAAAATTAAATATACGTATTTATGAGCACAATGAATTATGAGGTTTATTTATGCATTGAATGGATATTGCCAAAGAAGTCAATTACATGTTTTTGTTTAAAGGAATTATGTATATAGCATAGATTTTCCTCAATATTACACAGTGCCCCTTTAGTTATACCCTATGACTATGTGGGGCAACTTCCATCCATTCACAATGCCTTCTTTATTGCATTGTTTTCTGTTGGTAAGTTAAGAGGGGAGCATAAATCACAGTTTGAAGGCACTAGAGGTTTGGCCCGGCCCTGGTCCTCCTCTGCTCTTCCTCTCCTGAAGATGCACCGATAAGACCAGACAATGCTCCTCTTTGAACACTGACAGAGCTGAGTGGTTTGACGGATGAGCGCGCAGCAGCAGTTTGAGACACGAGCTCTGACAGCAGCCTGTTATCAGCACTTTATGACAGGAAGTTAAGCCATGCACATGTCTCCGCTCCTGTCTCACACTCAACCTTTTTACTGTCCAAACATGTTATTGCAGGTAAACACAGACAGAAGGGGGAAATGATCTGGATACTTTTACTCAGGGGCTTTAGCAATGCATTGTAACGTAAAGTATTGCGAGTACTGGAAGGAACATAATATAATTTCAATTCACCACAACACAAAATCAATACATACATAAGGGCTGGAGAATACTACATTGAGTATGAAGTTCCAGAAGAAAATGTCCCATACATTTCCCCATAGACTTAAAAAAAAACAAAAAAAACAACTTCAGTACTTGTATTTCTACTTGTGTTTCCATGTGCATTTGAAATAAGAGTTAAGTATAGATTTCTCCCCCTTCGTTCACTTATAAACTTACTCACACAAATGCAGTAAAAGCTTATCGTCGGAGGGAGATGGAGTAGCTGAAAGGGCACTTTGCCATTTGGCACACAGCCACTTTCCATTTAACGTCCTGCATTTCTCCTTTATTTCACCCTGCGTGCATCAACTTGGTTTAGTATCCGACTTAGCATGCATTCTGATTAGACGAGACATCATAGCAATGCTTTTTTTTTTTCTATAGAGGTACCCTGATGTTTGTGTGTGGCCTGTTTTTTTAGTCTTCACTTGATGAGTTGGATTTGAAATGGGGACAGATGCGGAGGAGAGCAGTGGGAAAGACCAACAGCTGCAAAGAGCACGGCTACGATTACAATAGTTTGGCGCGAGTTCAGATTTCAGCTACCACCCGCCATTACTACGCCAAGGCTTTGTTCCTTTTTGTAGGACATGAATATTTTAGTACTCCTGGGTATGACTTTTGAAGGCTTATGTTGTCCATTTTCAACCTATACATTCCCATTGACACCTTCAAAAACCACACACTTTCTTCTTGAGGGCCAAATTTGACATGACAGCGAGTAGGAGGATTGGGCGGAGATAGCTGGTTTATCTCTACAACACCAGAAAGGAAAAAATTTAATACTGTACAGGATAAAGGAAATGGTGAGACTTAACTGTTTAGTGAACAAATCCGTTTAAATGTTTCAAACCTTCACCTGTTAAAACAAGTCTGTTAACCTTAGGGTGTGTTTAATGGTTCACTATTCATGCATTTCAGCTTCCTGTTTATCGAGACTGACCGTTAAAAATATTTAAAATAAAGAGGATATTTAGTTTCGAAATGTAAATAGCAAATTTGTCATCGCTCTGAAACTCATCGATTGTTATGGGTTGAAGTATCTGGCAGTATCAAAATTAGCCAATTGTAGAAATGGCTTTTTTTTTCTGAAAATGTTGCCATAAATGAACAGAAAATACATTTGCAGATACTATATGATGACTGGGAAACTAAATTTGCGCAAGCAATCCAGACACATGGACCTCAAACAAAGTGTGACCTTCTCTCAGTGTAGTTCTGTTCATGATAGACTTGCACAGAAGCTCAAAACACCATTAAGCGCTCTCTCTCACACTCCTCTTTTAGCTATCCCCCTGGTAGAAACCTGATCCTGTTCTTAGACCCAGTTCAAACGCAAAGAGAAATGTCTGAGAAACGCAATTTGCTCCTGAGGCTTGGCAACTCATACAGAACGGCCAAGCATAAGCAGAACCTAATGAAGTTGGTGGGAATTGGGATGAAAAGAAATTAGTAGTTTGGCGGATATGAAATATGTATGTGAGTGAGAGCACAGGCAGGTTCCCATAGAAAGAGTGGGCCACTATATACAATGAACTGTGCCGCTGTAGTGAGAGTGGAAAGATTAGGCTCTTAGCTGGGATGTGTTTGTGTGGCTTGTCTGGAAAAGCAGCTATTTGTTATAAGGAATAATGACTTACAAGACATTTATTATTGACAACAGGGAAAACAAGCAACAGTAACCCAAAAGAAAACAAACAGCATTTTCTGATCAAAAATAAAAGGTGCCGTATGTAACTGGTGTCTCTTGTGAAGGGTCTGTCTATTACTTGTCTCCATAGAGACATTTTCCACTGTATGACATTAAACGTATATATCTTATGGAGACAAGCAGACGACGCAACCCAGTTACAGGTCATATGTGTGGAACGGCAACCGTGCTCACAGTAAAAAGGCCTGTTTTTCAATGTAAGAATGAAAACACAATGCAAGATATGTACATTTAATGCTATACTGTGGAGCATTCCTGGCAAAGCATTAACATCTCCATGAGATGATTAGTAATGCATTTATATAATTTTGATATTTTTCCCCTTAAAAGTTCGGATATATATGCCTTTAAAAATATTTCAGAGGGTTATAATGGTGTTGTGCTGTTTTATTTCCTGATTAACTCCCTAGTTGTAAAGACCTATAAAAGTCTTGCTTCTCCAAGCCAAAGTATTGTATTAAAGTATTCCTTCAACATAAGTTTTTCATTAGATTTTTTAAGGATGCAATTATACTGGTGTCAGGCATCTAGAAAAATAAATCAATGGTTATAATAATGTAAAAGGTATCGGTCTGGATGTTAGTTCAAGGTTAGAACAATCAATTGATGTTTTATGTTTTGGATCAGTTCAGTTTTTGGAAATGTATGCTGCTTGAGAAAAAAAACTCCTCTATTTTCTTTCTCTGCTCTATGATTGGTATTGGGTATCAGCAGATGCTACAAGCCAGTATATTGCTATCAATATCGTAACTGAAACCAGGAACAGTACATCCCATTCTCTGGTGATATGTTATTGCTATAGGTTTTTGCTCATACACAGCCTGACATTTCAATAACTAAAATGCCGCCTAAAGTTGAGGACGTTGTTCCCATTTAGCCCTTCATCCTCTGGGAGGCTGCGCACTGGCAGGTAGGCACTCTTTCATTGAGCCAGAGCGCTTGCCAAGCCATAAAAGTGGCTGTAAAACTCAAGCCAGGACCGGCTCAGATGCTGTCCATATGGCTGTGAGTTTTAACAAGGACACACTGCTCCGCTCACAGCTGCCTCCTCTCTGGGGCTCAATCATGTCTATCCATTTTTTATAATCACATCCAGTTTTTAGTCTACACTTTTGTGAGAGCAACAGCTTTGTCTCAGCATGTATGTGAGCTGGCCGTGAGCTGAATTAAATGTACGCAGAACAAACCTTTCTGTAATGTATACATGTATGGGCCAATCCTCCCTTGCTGCTATAAAACTACTTGTTTGTAATTTGTGAAAGGTAAAGACATTTTAGAGTAGCCATTGAGAAGTCTAAGAAGCGAATAGACAAATTTGCCTCCAAATAATAAATGCCAATCAACGTTCAGTGTATTCTAAATCCAGATACAGTCCAAGGCTGAGCATCCAGTTAAAAAAAATAATGATCTAATTTCATTCTTACCCAGGCAAATATATATATATGTATATGAAATATTTCTTTCAATCCTGTTCACTCAAAGTTACTGTATATGTTATTTACACATGTTTATTGTGTTAAAAGTAATGTTAAGTTAAATGTAGTAAGTTGTTTTACCTTATCAAATTTCGCACCATATTAACTTGACTTTGTGTTACTATAACTTACTGTCTTCTCCTATGATGACTTCTCATGATAACTTTTTATGTACATATTTTTGGACTCATTGTACAAAGATAAGTTCATCTTTAAAAGGCAGAAATTGTTAGTGTGTTCATATTTTTTGCCATCAGGTAAATCTGCATCTTATTTGTTCCACTTTTTAGAAATCAAACCCAAACTGATGAAGACCAGCCTCCCTTTGACCATAATAGAATAAGACTGAGAATATCTGCCACAGCTAATGTCAAACAGAAATGCCTTTTGAAGTCCATCTCTCCAGCCCTGATTAGTCATTATTCAACAGCTCTATGTAGTCTTTGTTGAAGCCCGTGCCGCCTGCTCTGGTCCCCCCGGCCCCCACGCTCTCGAGCTGGTCCCAGGTCTGCATGCCGCCCTGTCATTATCCTGGAGCTCTAATTAACTACACACCTGTCACCAGCAAACAGGGTCAGAGCAGGGACACTGGGGAATTCCCTCCGAACACCAGGAGCCTTTTGGATCAAGACCCAAGAGCAGAGAAAATTTAGTAAAGAACATTTGTATTATTAGTCACATTATCATGACAATTCTACCAATAGCACTATAAAAGTAGAAGCCAAAGTTCTTTAACATAAAAATATGAGTGGGTAATGGTAAATCTCGCGATGTATTTGTTCAGTTTTTAATAAGGATGTAACAAACCCTTTACCTGTGATGTTGTGGTGGAAGTGGAAAGCGTGAGTTCAGCTGTGTTGGTTCTTGGTCCAGGTGTGTTGTCAGAGTGGTATGTTTGTGTACATGAGCAGGTACAGGGTTATGGAGTGTTTTGGGTGGATCAGTGTGAACTAACAGGGGATTTGTGGTGGTACGCATGACCATTTTAAACATACAGTATATAGCTAAAAATATTGCCTTCAAAACACTGTGAACCTCATAGACAAATAGAAAAATATAATACAAAAAATCCATTTTTTAAAAAAAGATAACAGAGAAAATATGATGTTTTACTCTTCACTGTTTTTATTTTGTTATGTTATTTTGTTATTCTTGTTATGTTCTGTTGATAATATTGTCTAATATGTGACCATTACGAAAGTATTTGATCAGTTTTGCGAATATTAAAGTAATGTAAAGTAAATAAATGTGACTCAAACAGACAGATTCTTGTTTATTTAAACTTATTTGAAGCAACTAAAATGACAAAAACTATTAGTGTTTAGGTTTATATTGTGACCTAACCTAAAATCCCATTTTGACATTCCTACATCTAAATCAGAAGATTTCATACAATCAATCATTGAGAATCATTGTATATTCTGCAACTAGTCAATATGTATTATTTATTACACATGTTAAGACAAACGTGAACAGACTGCTGCTGTGGAAATTTGCAGAAGTCAAAAACACATTTTCCCAATTTGCAGATACCGTATCTATTACCATTTGCACTCGGATTTATAATGAGATGTGCGCTGACTAAACAGAGAGAACAAAGTCTGCTGGTTGTCTGCCATGATTATAAAGGCAGGGTTAAAAGCCCGCAGTGACAGCCCTATTAGGCACTAATGGAGGCAGAGACAGCTGGGACCCCGACACACACACACACACACACACACACACACACAGACACCACACACACACAGACACACACACACACACACACACACACACACACACACACACACACTCACACATCACACATTAAAAGTACCACGCCCCTGAAGTAGCCTGTCCCCTGAGCTTTACCTCCACTGTCCCTGTAGTTAAAGATCTTTATGGGGGGAGAGGGGTGATTGGATGGGTTCCTGTCCTATCTGTCGTCCCAAGAGGTGTAAGCAAAGGTCAAGGACTGCCATTCTTCATCCCAGACAATCACCAACCATTCTGAGCAAGACATTTAGCAATTTCATTCTTAATCTAACCTCTGGACCGCACGGACAATTATTTATCACATTTCTTTCACACCCGTCTTTATCCCAGTGTATTTTTGTATATCTTCAATCAATTTTCAAAAAGTAAATCAGAAAGAAGCGAGTAAACCTATAAGCAGGACGAACCCTCAGCTAGAGTTGTCAAAAGTACTGATCCATATTGACATATTTACCGTATTCATTTGAGCAAATATCGATACTAACAAAAATGACTTCCTGAACAGTTTTAGATTGATCTTGATCTTTACCAGAACAAGATGAAGACCACATGTTAACTGGTAGGTTATTATAATTTTGTGTTGAAAGCAGTCTATTGTCTATAAAAAAAGATACTGTTTTTATCATGATTGTGGCATTGAAAGCAGAGTAACACTACTCAGCCAACTACATCTCAAAACAATTATAAAAATACACTCTCTCACCGCTCCATCTTGTTATCATTTCACCAATAAGCTATGTGCTGAATCCTTCCTCGACCTCATCTCAGCAGCAGCACCATCAGTGACTGACATCCGAGTTTCTCAGAGCTGATGTTTATCCATAGAAATAGTCAACTATTCATCAAATACAGATACAGGATTTATGAAAATGCCATAATACTATCAAGTATGATTTTCAGTCTTATAAGGATAAACAGTCTCTCCACCATATAACTTGTGCCTACATTTGAACAATAATACAATTAACAACATTTCCACTATAAAATCAACGTTCCTCTTCCTCCAGCCATTTTTTCCAAATAGTTCACTTTATTCTGTTGTCTGCCTTGGTTTGCTGTCATGTCTGAGATTTGGCATTCCCAATGGTGCAGGCCATGTAAAGTCCTAAAGGAGGTTAGAGCTGTAATACTATGTGACCTTGTGTGGTATTCTGGTATGTAAAATATGTAGCGGGACAAAAGCTAAATGTCTACAAAAAGGGGGGTTGTTAGCACCCCAGGCCAGGATATGAGCAGACACTGGAGGACTCTTTATGTGTGATGTGTGTATGTGTGTGTGTGTGTGTGTGTGTGTGTTGTGCAAGCGCTCTTTTAAAAATGGGATGTCGGGCTGTGGTAATAGAAGCGTACTGGGTGATTCTTGGCCGAATTAGTTTTTTGGTCTAAGAGGGGAGTAACAATTAAAACAAGGGAGCAATTTATAGCTTCCGCGTAACGGGGGGCGAAATTAAAACAAATAGACCTTCTTCATAGCATTGCCCTGACATTTAAACTTAACATCACATGGTTACTGGAGGTCCAAGCAGATGTCAACAATCTTGCCATACAGGTTCAATTCTTGAGTGAGACGCCTGTATAGGGGTCTATAACAGGCCATCTTGCATAATTATTCTGAAATTAGACCTAGACTACGGAAGGTCCTAGGAAAAAAACACACGTTAGCTGCGGAGATAAACAGTTCTATGAAGATTCTCGGGACTCGTAATACAATTATGGACAGTGTTTCTGGAGCTACGAGGGGAGAGAACTTACTAAACGCGTTGGATAAATGAAACAAAGAGGGAATCTAAAGCGAAGCAAAAGCTCCAGAGAGAGTTTCGTTCTGATAACCATGATGCTTCTATAAGAGATGGAGTTTTAAAAACAAGTCAAAGTAAACTTTGCTTATATTGTTATTGAGTAACGTTTATTAGATATAATCTAATTACACTGAATCGAAGTTTCTCGGCATGCTGTCTATTTGTTTGTTGTGATGACATTAAAGCCAAAAACTGCTATTATACTCAGAGGTGATTTAATCTTAAAAATTTACTATAGCCATAATAAAATGTCAGAAAATATTTACTATTGGGTGAGCAATTCCTCCAAATTAGATTATTTTAACTCGATTTTCTTTTTTGGTCCCTTAGTTTATTTGCTTCTAATCCTATGATGTGTCTTTCGATTTAGAAACGCACTTGGAGTTGTGCGCCGCAGTGAACGTGGTCTAAAGATGGCCTAACACTCCAGGAACGTCACAAGGATCTATCATTTCATGGACATCTGAAAAATCTCATGTTATAATTTTACTCTTTTGCATTAGGGTACGTTTATTTAGTGCACATCCTGTGCTGAGATCAGTGATATATAACGATAGTTCAGACAGGGACTCTACACTAATTCGCAAATTTACTTGTCTCTTCACACGGAAATGAATGTCTTTTTCAATGCAAAATGTCAACAATATATCAAAATACTACGCAGTCACGTGATGAGTGCTCCTTACGACCTAAAAAAATATAAGTGTCGTAAGAGAAAGAATGCTTAAGGCGCAGAAATTCAAACCTTCTTCTTTGTCGGCATGCGAGTCTGTCTCTTTACTAATTTATCAGCCATCTACATGGATAACGCAACATCAGGCTGCATTTGTTCAGCACGATCTCAGGGTCGCACTCTCGAGTCCAGCAGGTGCTCGCTTCTGAGTTCCAAGTGCGTTTGTCTTGTCTGGAGACTGACATGGGCCGGCCGTGTAGCTGTTACAACGAGTGCATGGGCGCTCTCACGATGATGTCTAAACGTAGACCGGCCCATGAATAGTTTAGCCAACATAAGCATGTGTAAAATTCTGTATGGGATCACAACCTAAGTAACAATATTACTATGAGTTGAATGTGTCCAAGAGGAGCATCAGAGAAATACTCAAGAGTCTTCATGACAATTCAAGTTGTGAATTGCAGGACACACTCAAATTATAAATCTTTCAGTGACATGTATTTTAGCTGGTTATTTTCAGATTATATCTACCTAGGAAATTCAGTATACTCTTTTTTTAAAGTTACGCATCACATTTTTTATTTAATTTGTCATCAGAAATAGAATTATGCTATGTAATCCGCGGTGATAAGTTACCTTCTTTATCACCCGCTTCTTTTCCTGTTTCTTGTAATAGCTTTGTACATCTCAAAACTTTGTGTACAAATGTGTCACAAGTATATCAAACTTATCGTTCTTTGCCTGCTATCTAAAAAGCGTCCAGACAACTGCACAATCATTGCGTATAAACGTAATACAAACAAATAATCAAAATAATGTGATATTGTTTTTTGTAGTAAATGACCTAGCGCTAACAGGATTGGATCGACATATTTCTGGGAAACAATTTTGAAAAAAGTTGTGATTCATGACATAACGTGAAAACCACAAATATTTCTGCAGGTCTGAAGTTCACTTGTCCATATTCTCTCTTCTACCCTCAGGCTGAAGGCACGCCTAAAAGTATGTACTACAATATTGTCATGCATTATAATCTTGTTTTATTCCCAAACATCAACAGTAGTAATAGACGCTTGACTAATATGAACGAATTTAACACCGTTCATTTGAAGGAGGTGATTCTCTGTTACTTTTTTTTAGAGTGATCATTGGTCCTGTCTAGTTATCATGCAATCCAGCACATTCACGACTGATTCTCGTCGCTGTATGCTATATTGTCAGATATTCAACACTAGCAGAAGCTTGTGTATATAAATGAGAGTGTCAGTGAGTAACTATAATGGACATCAATAGAATGCTGTTATTGACGATTAGCCGGCTTGTGTGTTTTTATAATAATGATCTGATCTGGATCAGTCTGCTTGTTAAAACTCCCATGACTCCTGCACCAATTTTACCCTCCAATTCTACAGACATTTAAGCACCCGATTTCAACTATGATCTTTTTAGTGTTCAAGCCTAGCATGACCTATTAACACAATTAAGCAATTGATAGTAGTTAAATTATCTGCTGTTTTACATAGGTAAACATAGGATAACTACTATGGCCATGGTGATTTGTGAATTCGGCAGTACATATTAGTAGCGAAAAGATACTCTAGCAAACAATCAAGTGTCAAAATGTATTAAGCTAGGCATTTGTATAGGGATGCCACAAGTAATATTACGCTCAATAAAACCTAATTACAACAATAGACCACTACTCAAACACATGTTCAGCAGAGATAGTATAGAAGATAGAGAAGAAATTAAATCAGTTGTACAATTACTGGGTGGTTAAGAAGGCCATCTAGGTGTGAGCACTGATTTTGGAGTATAGGGGTATCAAAGAAGGATAGAGAGTCCAGGAATTATGACCCAGTAGACTGTGGGTAGATAAGTTTGTTGTTGGAGGTGAAGATTGAGTCCATGTTTAACATATAATCTGTCAAGAGGGGAACAGTATGAAAACAAAGAAGGGGCCGAGTGTTTGACTTGTGGACCCTGTATAGTTATCAAAAGGTGTCCATTTTTCTCAGATTGGCTCGTACTAACGGCAGTGAGATCGCACCGTGGCCTATTGACCGGAGACGGATGACTGATAACTCCTGGTGCGTCCAATCGCTACTCTTTGCAGGGACGGTTATGTATGGGAGTCAGAAACGGGGAAGTCTACTCTACAGATCAACGATGTGTCAAGAGAAAGCAGGAGCAGGTTAATGCAGGTCGATGATTTTAGTGTTCTAAACTGACTATCATTCAACCATTGTGTATAGACCAGCTCTTTGCAACCCTGGCTGCCATTAATGAGTGGTGTAGTAATACTTGTCCTAGATTTGTTATTTTAATATTATCATCACTGTCACACGCTATAACAAACATATCTTGTCATCGCAACAGCTAATCGTCAGTATTTGGAAGTGTGGCGGTCATAAGCTACAATTTCAGGGTATGTCATTCGACCGCTGTGATCCCACCAAATACTGATTATAGAAATACTTTTTGAATTGGACCTAAACTAAAAAAGTATGAGTACATATTAAAAAAATAACTCCGAAACACTTTTTAACTCACTTTTTAGACTGTTCTTCACATAAGCGCTCTCCTTTGCTATTCTGATCACTGTTTCATACAACAGATTGCTTCACACATCATAACCCTGCAATCGCCTAGATGAGGTAGTACAGTGAGTTGCAGGAGACTTACTCTGACATTCAATGCTCACTATAAATTTTTTATTTGAGTGTTTACCAAAAGGCATCTAGTTAGAGGTTTTGTTCATGACTATATTTTGACTTGTGTTTTGAGGTGTGCCCCCCGCCTGGGAGGTTACGAGCGGTGTTCCGACCCTGGCACACCGCAACACATGGCAAGTTAACATGCACAAATGCAACTGGTTGAGCTTGGACGCTAATAGACGACAACATCGTATGATTTACATTTGACAGCACAGACGTACGCTCACAGAGGCAATGTTGTGTATGTCTCTTGTGCACTCATAGCATCTCTGATATATGAGTAACGCTTATTGGCTGGCCACCTTCCAAAGTGAAGAGGAGAGTATCTAGAAAGCTTTCTTACTCCAAAAGAGACGCGACGAAATGCTCCTATAAGAACACGATTCTATACTGTCAAGACACAGCTCATCTCTCAAAATCAAAAGAAAGTCTGCAATACGAGGCTAAAACAACAAAAACACAGCTGGAGAGTGGGATGAGAGTAACGACTCAGAGTTGTTTAGATCAGAACCCAGAGACTGAAAGCACTCATACTGCAAGGGAGGCAACTAGTCACGATTTCTTGAAATCTCAAAACTCCTCAGTTTACAAGAAATCGTCTTTTCGGGAATTAGGAAAACACGATGATACCAGCGCTGGAATGAACCGATAGGCTATAAAAATGATAGAAATTACCCTCAAAAAGCTTATGGTCGTAGTGAATATTGCTTCATTTTCTTATTGAAAATGTAATCAAGAAGTTGTTACATGACATAGTTCATGTTCTCGCACTCACTACTAGTTTTGAACTGGCAAATCTTATAAGGAGCAGTGAAGAGTGATTTTTATTAAATACTGTGTGGTTCATAGACTGTTCCCACAATTACACAGGACGTTATTACACAATGCATTCTGTAGGGGGGGGGGGAAAACATGCGAGTCACTTAAGGCACAGAGACTGCATTATTAGCACAGAGGCTAACGTGATATGTGCCATTTACTGGATGAAGCTTCAGAGACGTGGTCTACGAACACTAACAATGCATGTAAACAAGTGTAGCGGTCGTGTCGGACTCAGCTCACACTAGCTCGCTAGGAGTTTTTGGCATGTAGTGTGTTTGTTGCGTCGTCAGGGTACACAGATATTGTCGAACTTTCTTGGTGTTATTGAAACTGTAATGATATAAAAAATGAGATCGCTCACTCTGATAATATCTTGATTACTTTGTAGTGTTTCTAATGACGAGGCGTCTGCCGCGTACAAGACTGCTCTTATGGGTGTGTAATTCAAATAGTAATCAGCTGCGGACTTGCTGATTGCCAAAAACGGAATCATCTCTGTAATCACAACTGCAGAGCAAATACATGAGGCATTCCATGCGAGCAACCATCATGCTTGAGTGGGCGCAACGCTGCGTGAAGGCTGTCTGCATAGCGGTATAAGGACAGCTGGCCACTGTGAATTTACACGTGACCTGAACATTGCGGCCATAAATGCTTCCAGTTAAACAGGCAGCATCACAGTAGATACAAAAGGTGATAAGCTTGCGGATGTAAGGCACTTATTTAATTCTCTCCGGTATCGTATTCCGAGGATAGTTGGAACACGAGCTGCTTCAGCTCTTATTCTACGTAGTATGTCACGTGCAACTTCTCCACACTAAATCATACCTACTCGTGCTAAGCATCATTTTACTTGTCCAGTTATAGATCTCAGACCTGAATGCTTTCACTGCTGATTATGTGAAGTAATCACTCTACGAGACCTATGACTCATCAATTATCGCGTGAAACTATCGGCACAATCCAAGCTAGCAAGCATAGGATATTGAATCAGTATTTTTTGTCTGGTGATTAGAGTTCATAAAACCAGACTCTTAAATCACTCGTAGGCCAAGTCTCAGAAAGTCCTAGGAATTACTTCCGCACTCTTCGTGCAACTACAGTGGAGCCTTGTTTTACTTGGCGATTCTTTAGAAGACGTGGCACAGAAAGAGAATATAGAATGCGAGAGACATTAATTGGGTGCTATTCAAAAGACCAAGAATTATACTTGGACATATCGTTGTTATGTTGCAAGAATCGTAGAGGCACTGCGTGGTGGAGAAAAGTGTATATTAAGAGAAAAAGAAAAGGAAAAAGGAAGTTTCAGATGCGAAGGATGATCTATAGCTAGAGAGGAGCCTAGGCAACTTCAGACAAAGTCCTCAGTTATAGACTGTTGGTGTTGATCGCATTAATAACTCTGGATCGAAGAAGTTGGAGTCTTTGGTTTTCTCTCTGAAAATAGTCGTATTCAACAATTGTGGTGGAAGTCAAACATCTGCGCTGTGTCGTCCGATCTGGGATGGATATTGTTGTCTCTTTCATCACTCAACAATATATAGTGTCTTAGAGACACATCGTCTTACCAACCAAGAGTGTTATGTCCTCGCGATGCCGAGTCAATTTTTATCTATGCTGCACAAATCGCAATGTCAATAGTCTATCAGAGATCTGAATCGATTCAGCCATAAGCTGAAACTCAAAACGAATGTGGGCAATTCTAAAAATGTATAGGATTAGAGCGTATTTTTAGAGGACTTAACTCATGGTTGTCTATTGCAATCAATGTCCAAATTTTCTACATATTGATTCTTTATAGTCTTACCAAATTACGTCCCCATGGGGCAACGAATGCCTTGATAGTACTAATTTTGTTAGCTCTATGATTAATAAGAAGAAAGAATTCAGGTGATTAATGGGCTTTGCCTCCATCAATGTCCAAGTGGCTGGGCTATTTTTACGCTCGCAAGTGAAGGTCACTTTATGTGTTTGAGTTTCCACGCTACTTCTCATATGCGACCTGTTGTGACTTGTTGAACACCTAACAGAGACTACATGGTTGGTAGGTCTATTGGGCATTAAGCAGTACTCGCTAGCAAGTTTGTTATATACCCTGTACTCCAACAACTCATTAACTTTACTGTCTACAGTTGGTCTATGTCAACCGAACGTCTTACACTCTAAGTCTAATTTGCTATATGAGGTTTGTTTCTAAGCGAATTCATAAGCTGAACGTGTTGCTAGTTTATTATTTGTGTCAATCTATATGGCCGATACGAATACGCACAGAATAAGTGCACTAACACAGTTCTGCTACCACAACCACTCCGCTCACTGTAATTAGAAGCTCAGCTTGTTGTTGTAGGGTTCACAACGATCATGAGGGATGTCCGTCTCATGATCTCAAGCCTCCTAAGCAGACATATTGTACGCTCAACTGTTGCAAAGGAACAAACAGCATTGTGCGAGCTCATGTAGACCAGAGAAACATGAGAAACTAATGAATATTTGTATGGTGTAGAGGCTATTACTGAAATATGTTCCTTGAAGTCTGCTATGGCTTCCTTCGAAATATATCCTGCTATTTCCCATCAACCCAAACATACACCAGCGTCTCGAATGGTGTTAGTTTTTTTTCACGAAGAGTTTTAGTGGATTCCATTTTTTTCTATTCAATCATCGTATTTCCAATGTCTTGTACTCAATGATAAGGTTCGTATTAACCCAGGAAGTCTTGGTTGTGGAGTGGTATGTACATTGAAGACCAAAGTTTAGAATATCACAAGATCTTACGAGAGTATAAATGAATAATGTATATCAGCTTACCTGGTTTTATATCTCATTTACCGATCTTTATTCTATCGAACTCGTTCTCTGTGGTTTCGAACTGCTAAACGCAACGAACGTCCTTATTGCTCGTTATACGTGCACTGATTCATTATCAAGTGTTCAGTGACAAAGGTTTTTAAATTAAAAGATCAATAATGAAAACTGGAACATGGGTCGCTCACCCGACTCGCATGCATCATCAATCGAGAGGATTTCGAATAGCTCTTTTCATGGTTGTCCCCCTGTATCTTCTTCATAATAGAGTGAGACGGTTTTGGCCCATAGAATGCGAAGGGATGGCCATGCGAAAGAAGTTGGATTTCACACTTTATCGCAAAAGCACCTAGGGTAGGAAATTGGAAACAGATAATGTGACATTTTGCGCGTGTTGCAAGGTTGGGTAGGTAGAGATCAACCATCATTGACTACACACAGAACTGGTGTATTATCGGATGGGTGTCTATTAGAAATGACTCCTTTCTTAATGGGAGGTGTGATTGAATCGAGGAATTTAGTATGTTTCAGTAAGTGGTATTAAAATACTTATTAACAATGAGCATCTAGTGTTTTAAACTCCTTTTTGGTCTTTTCTCTACCAGTAAGTGGAACGGTCCCTTGTTTGAGGGTGCTCTGGACGAATCCTGTATTTCTTTGTCGCAGGCTGCCCAGTCAAAAATGGACGGCTCTATTGGATTTGACCGCGCATCATCTCCCATGGAGGATCCAGTACAGGGACCCACTTGACACAATGGGGACGAGTCAACGACCTGGTTGTTGTAGGGCCCTTAGAGGACGATCTCACATCGAAACCGAGGTGGGACGCACACTATCAGTATTGTCGTATCTTAACTCTAGCCATGCTGCGACCCAATCTTACACTCCCTCGCAAGTTTATGGGAGGAGTACGTGTGGCTTTTTTCTTGTCATAGATGTGTTTAATGCGAATCGACAAACACAACACACAAAACATCTATATACTTCTGAATTACTCTTTTCTACAATATTGAATCGTGAAACGTACTTAATAATCCGTAGGAGAAAATCTCATGTGACACCTCAAGAAATACTCATCGACACAACACAAGGGCAGCGGTGCATCAAATATCCAAAGAACCGGATCAAGAAGAGAGGGTATCCCAGATCCTAAATTAGATACCTTGTCGATCCATTTATTATAAGTACTTTGTGGGGAATTCATGTCTAAGGTAATTCGCAGAAAGAAACAGTTATTCCAGTTGGTTTTATTTATCACCTTATAAAACAATAACATTTCTACAGCGATATTATCAGGACATGTAAAAGAGGTGAAATAGCTTGGGTAGGTTGCGATGTGTGCATAAATTGAGGCATAATCGAACCACAAGGTAGTGATATTCACTACAAATTCATTGTCTCTTCTCTACTGCTTAGTTTCGCTGCACGATAGAGAGAGAATTGTGTCTAATCCACTGAGTAGAACGTTGTAGGATCGACCAATCATGAACAGTCTGTGTGACTCAAAGTACGTAGATCTTCTTACCATGAACACTCATCAAGACATCACTGTACGCATAGTGTCTCCTTAGCTTTGCATACAAATCTGTAGGTTAAACAATCAGTTGAGCACTGGGAGAGTTTCGATATCTCACTAAATATCACATTAAAAAGAGCGGACTAGTAATAGATATCAATAATCATGGATCTTTGCACTTATATCATCGTTTAGAATAGTAGGACAATAGTATTCTTGATGTGGCAATATGTTAAGAAGTAATTTTTAGTTACTCGTTGTAGAATGAACAACGACAATTAATTGTGCAAATGTTGAGATATATACAATGCAATACACACATGAGATAATATCTCAGCTGATTATCCTATCGTGCCGTCTAACGTATAGGCTCATGTCATTTTATTTTGATGATGTCTATTTTTTGAAGGTGTTATGTGAATGTAGGCTAGTTGTCTCTTGGTCGTTCGCCGCGTTATGCTTTAATATTATTTGTTTGTATAATTTGAGAAAGGAGACCGGAGAGGCCGGAGGACCAGACAAGGAGGTACGTAGAACAAGGGCTGCGCGATACTTACTTATTTGAGTCTTCGATGTGTCAACTAGGGTGTGACCATCGGGATAAAAAAACGTAACCATGTATACTGCGGAACTCGACACATGTGAGGTTGTGCGACATTTCACAACAATTTAGAGCGTCTGGCTTGCATACAAAGGGAATGAGGTACATAACGGTCGGGAGAGTATCTGATTTCCTGGTTATGGTGTGATGATACGGCCAGGGACTACTTGAGTTGACCACTGGCATAGATAAGCTACGCAGTTGTACGTCGGCCAAGTCACACAGGTGCATAAGCATATTATGTTCTGTAACTTTGGTAGCATTGTTTTTCTAAAGCGAAGCATATGCCCTGATTTATGTATTCTCTGGCTCCGTATTGGTGGTTTATATGCGGTTTGAGCGCCTCATACAACTGATATACAGTACCTCTTTATATATACTCACAGAATATACACGATCCACGTAACGCAAGCCCGTGCCAGGTGCTCGCTGTCACGCCCTTCATCACCCCTCACATCAGGGATTTAGGTTAAGCACTTTCATTTACTGGCATGATAAAGATGAGGAATGGAGTGAGACTCAGTCTCTGAGACGAGTAAATTCATCGCTCACAAATAGGTGATGCCACACAGTGCTCAAAATGGTGTTGGTTTACCTGTATTATTGGCACTGAAATTGGATGTATTCGCTCTGACTATTCATGTCACAAAGCATCAGTAGTTGTGCTTATTACAATGCAAAGACGCCCGTAATTGATAGCATCACCACTACTTTGTCGAAACCCTAATACCTTCGATGATGAATGGTGGAGGCCCAGGTCTCTAGGAAGGGCAGAAGGTACAAGCTCTGAATGACAGCACTACTGAACTTATAGCACTTCACTTCATTGCCAACAACTCATTCTCAACTCCTTCTGATGAGGGATTCGAGGACTATTCCCGGTACATCCATTGCCCTGAATGAGACTATTTTACATAGTCACTTTCCGACATGATTGGGCTTGGCTCTACACTCGCACTACGGAACACGCTGCGGTCTCGAAGCTAGCAAACATTCACCAAGAGAACACTTCTACACACAGAGACATGCTCGCCTAAGAGAGACGTTCGGTGCCACGAAAGGACTGTCAGACACACACTTGTCTTTTTATACCAGTCATGAACAGCGCAAGCATAGAGGACACTTTGCAAGTCCTGGATGAGGGGCTCGTAGCTGTATCGTCAATTAATTTTAAGCATTAGGACTTAGCAGACTGTCGAGCACGTATCTCAAGACCTGTATATGAGCCGTATTCTGACGTGGTTTACAATACGTATATGATAGTACTATTACTAGGCGGTTAATCTATAGCCTAACAAATAAACTATGTAGGCAGAAACGTAAGATAAGTCCTCGTTGATCGTACTTTCCCTTTACGTATAAGCATGGCTGGGAAATGCACTCATATTAGAAGAATAACATTATAAGTACAGAGCAGTGGACATGTATAGGTGAAAATGGGATTGGATGATAAAGATGACTCAAACATGCATGAATCACTCAAAATACTACTGTGAGTGAGAGAGAAATGTAATCACAGAAAGTTGTATTTCTTGTGACAAATAAAAGTGTGTGATAAAACTTCTTCTTCCAGTCCCACTTCACTGACCTGCTTTAGCTTTGCTCAACTCTGTGGTAAACGTGGCGCCGGAATTATAAAAGGGGCTTAAGTATAATACAGACTTTGCTATAAACTGGAAAAGTATGAAGATTTGATATAGGAAAGTTAAAGAACGTTTTATTATGTTGCTGAACAAGACCAATAATTGCCAATTACCATTGCAAAACTTTAATCAAATCCAGCTGCACAATCTCCGTCAAGTTACACATTTTATTTGATGTTTCTAGTTTGAAGTGATTGGAAGCAGTTTTTAGTTTCACTCTTGCTTTAATTTTGTTTTTAAATTGAAAAGACAAAATGCAAACAGGACAGGTAGTAAAAAGAGGTACTCATTTGACTTTGATTGCAATTTGTAAACGATCGTTTCTCAAACTCAAATGAGTGTCCATTTCAAAAATACAGTGTGGCTTCCAAAAAATGATTTACATAACGTCGAAGAGTACATGTAGGTGTGAAGGCCCAGTGTCTGCTTGTGCCATGCAAAGTGCTCAGTGTAGCTGCCAACACAACTGCATACATTTTGCACTATGGTCTTGTTTTCCCCCTGTAATTTCTGCCCCGTAGTGTGGTTAAGGTGACAACCAGCAAACACCCTTACTCACGAGATATGCAGACAGGAGGCGTGCCAGTGTCTTCAACCCTTACTCACCTCACATATAGTGAAATGAGGATCAGTCTTAACTGTAACCATCGAGTCCATTGGTCCAAAGGTCCACAAAAATGTGGTTACGTTTATTGGCAGAATGCTTTCATTACAATGTAGTTTACAGCAGAGCGTAATGAAGCAGAACATTGTCGTAAACCCTATGATTAGAGCAAGGTGATGCCTCCAGGCAAGAGAGAGGTACACGTTACTTACTGAATTGAAACTGAAATACCCTCATGTGATATTGACTACATCCATCTATGTTTTACATTAGTATCAAATATGGTCCAATGATAGAACAGTGGAGAACCAGCAAAAGTCACAGCATTTACACGCACAGAGAATGCCGAAAGCGTTTTTGCCCCAAAGCCTGTCAGACCACTTTTTTCCCAGTCAACAGGGGCTTAGAGACATTCAGGGGTGTCTAGTAATTTAGCATTAGGACTAGAACGTTTCAGCTATAATTGCTAATGAAAACCGCTGTCATACATATAATATAACAATACTTCAGGCAAACGTAGATAAGCGGCTACTCCTTTACGTTGAGCATTGCTGGGAAATGCACAAGTTATCTGCTCTCAGCAACTTTTAAACTCGGGTAGTTTTTACTTTCACTTTTAACGCAGCAGAAACCAAACAACACATGCTAATGCCGGTGGAACTTTATCATCTGCAATGATCTGAAACGAGTAAGTAAATGTCCAAACAGCACAGTTGAAGAATGAATACGACAAGATACAACAGACAAGATATCCACAGATGTGTTATTGGGATGTTTAAATTATTGTTATGCAATGTCATAGTCATATTATAATTGTTCAACCCCTCAATGTTGTATTTGGAGTAATCTTTATTCTCCTGCGGACAAGACGCCATTGCTCCATCAGCCCAAGTCTTCACCGCTCCCTGTGTCATCTTTACTTACTTTGTTCAGCAATCTTATTTTCTTGTGACATACATTGACACACATAGGATTCGGGAGCATTGTGTAGGCATTTTGTCACAAATTTGAAACAATTCCTCTGTTCGCTATCGTGAATTGCAGCTCTTAAAAGACGGCGTAATATAAAGGGACAGGCGCAAATTAGTGTGGAGGTTTTCAACAATGTTTTAAAATAAAATCAATATTGTGATTAAAGATTTCCAAAATACAACACAATGATCCATGGGTGTCGTAGATTAGAACTACAGAAGACAAAAGCCCAATAGGTCTTATTTAAGATTCGAAACTTGAAGTTCAATCGTAGTTCCCAGGTTCCCATGCATTTGAAAAAAAATTAAAAAAGGTTTAAATTAGACCACTGATCTGGTTTTCCTGGCATGCCTGTAAACGTTTGAGAGGACTTACATGGGGAATGAAGACAAACCTGTGATGAGATTGCACTGTGCGGAAATTCATGCCAATTTTGATATACGATATTATTGCTGGGTGTGGCGCAATCATGTTTGAATAAGTAAGTCTAAGTTTCATTTACTGGATTAACCAAATTCATATAGTTTATGTAATATATTGAAATCAACCGTCCAGAGCAGAGAAACCTTTCTCTTCAAAACCACATAAGAACTTCCTCCTGTTGAGCGATCATAGAGACATGACTTTTAAACTTGCAAAATGTCAAATGCAAAAGGCAAACAGCTCTTTAGACTTGGTTTCACTTCTGCATGTCTTACAAAGGTGTGTGTGCGTTACAATGGCCCATTTGTGGTTAGGACCGGAGCATCATGGGGGGCTCCTTTCACATGGGGGATATAACCACAGCAGGTTTGTACCATAGTACGATAAAGTGACTCATTGTACTGACAGGTTTACCGGTGTGTAGGCAGATTGCACCGCAGGGAGAACATGAAGGTGCTGGGAATCCCTCCGACGGGCTGATCAGAAGAAGTGAAGTGCATAGGGACACCGGGGGACGGAGGCAGCGAAACAGGGCGAGATTTGAACACAGCTGCAGCCGAGGCAGGACAGAAAGAGCACAGAGAAAGGTCAAAGGTGAAAGCAAAGGTTTACACTTGTGCCCTTGTAAACTACAGCAAAAATCCCTCACATTGGTATGCGTTATGAAGACGAAAACTTCTCGTAAACAGACAGCTAACCATAAATTATTCTGGGATTTTTATTGCTATTGACAGTTGCTCCACCACAATCTCACACATGAATGGTGCGCACATTTCAAAATTCTTTAGACTCTATAGTAAAGCCTCCTATTGTTATTCAAGTACAACAAATTCAATAGAAATTGTCCACTCTGTGACAAATGTTTAATTACGCCAGCCACTTTATCTGTATCATTCGTAGTCAATAATACAATTTTGACAAGCAAAAACCTGGGGAAGATGTTTGCCTTTTTATGTTTTTAGAAAGAGAAATATTTACATGAAAACGGCACTTTCAGAAGCTGCTAACTTTCTGGAATATGCTTAACCCACTTGACAACTGCAACAGCCAGTAATGTGTATATATAACGTACTTGTTTGGGAAACTACAGAGCTGTAGCATGTGTGGGCATCAATGTGTTGCACTGATGGTTTGGAAATGGCCCTGTTTATTATAATGCAGACAGAGATTTTAGCCATAGCACCCGTCATAAAACTACATTTAAATATAGTTTTGCCCATGTTCATGAGTGTAGCCTGTAGACTTAACAGTGCAGGGTTAAAGGCAGGTTACTGGTGTTGAATGTCCCAGTGTTATGACCTGCGGTTACTCTGAAATTAGATGAAATGAGTTTGAGGCATTGTGGAGCAGCCCTCATACTGCAGAGGTGAGTGGGGTTAGCCTTTAGCAGGGCTTTGAGTGCTAATGTGTTTGGGCAGATATACACATGGCAGTTATCTGAAACCTACCTTCAGCAAACAGAGCTCCGCACGTCAACATGTGAAACCAGTCTGGGTAAAATCAGTCCGTAACTGCAAGAATTCAAGAAAAGAGAACTCTGACATTTATATTCAATTGGTATTTCTAGCATTACATTAGTCACCATCCCTCTGACTATAAAATCATCCCAACGCACTTATATATTAGTGCCACAGCTGAGTGAATAGCATTCTTGATTTGTACATGTTATCAATCTGGGATGGCTCTTTCTGAAAGCACACAGGAAAATGTAGAATGTTCCGACTGAAAGGAAAAAAGCGCAGACATGAATCGTAATTAGTATTACAACTGCTATGTTTATTAATCACAGTCCTACTCATTTTGTAGCAGACATTTCCACACTAAAGTTTATTGCAAAGTGTATGCAGATGAATCAAGCTCCTTCCTGATAAAGCTTGCTCAGACGTCTGGGTTTAGTGTTCCGATGGAAAACTCCTGAGGTCGAATGTTACAACCACAGCCTTTCTTCCAGAATCGGGCCTAGTTCTCCTCCCTGACGCACTCCACCTGCCGACTTTTCCTAATCCCTCCCCCCCAGACCAAAGCACAAACACAGGCCATAAAACCTGGCAGGTGTACAGAGGCGAGAGGAGAGGAAAAAACGCCGAACTGTGAAAAGAAAGAGAAGTTTGGTGCAGAAAATATAGCTGCTGCTGCTGCTGTTGTGGCTTGGAAGGAAAATGGAGCGAGGGGAACCCAGACACAAACATAAACACTACTCAGGACTTCAATAGGTCCTCTCTGTGCCTCTCCCATTACACCCGTCCTAAACCAGACCCCCCCCTGTCCCAGAGACAGCCCCTCACAGCTCAAGCACAAACAAATACAGCCTGGAAAAAAATCAAGCAACCATACAGTCTTAGGCAAATGAAGGAAAATCATGTGAAGTTATGGCCTGAAGCAAACTGGATTAAACCAAGTATATCTTCGAAATGTAATTTGTATAATGTTTCCATAAATTAATTTAAATATACAAAAGTTAATGTGGTAGTGCTGGAAAATGCATGCTGTGAGTGCCATGTGCAAAAAAAAGCCTTTCTTTTTTCAATGGTAATTTTGTTCTCGATGTTAATACATTTGGAAATCAACCCACACATCTGATACAGAATCAGAATCAGAATCAGAATCAGAAAGGGTTTATTGCCATTGTCAATGAACAAACTTCACAGACACAGGAACTTGTCTCGCATGAAGGTGCAACATAAAACACTGAGCAATAATAAAACAACATATATTCAATCAAACAAAAGGGCATGCATTAAGAAACAATTTAAAATTACTATTACAATAAAATAAAAATAGGCATTTCTATGTAGACAAGAGTTACAGTTAGATTTACAGTTGAGTGCAGAAAGTGACAGTGCAGTGAGTGGTTGAATATTTGCAGTTAAAGTGACAGGTGTTTTGAAGTGTTCATGAGTCCAACGGCAGAGGGAAAGGAAACTATTCTTGTGGCGGAGGTTCTGGTCCGGATGGACCGTAGCCTCCTGCCTGAGGGGAGTGGTTCAAATAGTCCATGTCCAGGGTGAGAAGGGTCAGCTGTGATCCGACCTGCTCGTCCCAGAGCCCTGGAGACGTACAGGTCCTGCAGAGATGGAAGTCTGCAGCCGATCACCTTTCTCAGCAGAACGCACAATGCGCTGTTGTCTCTGTTTTGTCCCTGGCTGTGGCTCCAGCGTTACCACACGGTGATGGAGGAGGTGAGGATGGACTCAATGATGGTACGAGTAAAACTGCACCATCACCAGCACTGGCAGCTTGGCTTTCCTCAGCTGCCGCAGGAAGTACATCCTCTGCTGGGCCTTCTTGATGAGGGAGCTGATGGAGGGTCCCACTTGAGGTCCCGGGTGATGTGGTGCCCAGGAAGCGGAAGGAGTCCAGGGTGGTGATAATAATAATAATAATACTTTTATTTAAAAGCGCCTTTCAGAACACCCAAGGACACTGTACAAGAGAATTAAACAGCAGAATAAAACAATGGGGGAGTCTGTCGTGATGAGGGGGGGCTGGGGGCTGTGACTTTCCTGAAGTCCACGATCATCTCCACTGTCTTCTGGGCGTTGAACTCCAGGTTGTTACCGCTGCACCAGGACACTAGCCGGTCCACCTCCCTCCTGTAGACAGACTCATCCCCGTCCGAGATGAGCCCGATGAGGTGGTGTCGTCCGCAAACTTGATGAGTTTTACGGAGTCGTGGCTGGAGGTGCAGCAGTTTGTGTATAGGGAGAAGAGCAGAGGAGAAAGTACACAGCCTTGTGGAGATCCTGTGCTGATAGTCCGAGTGTCTGAGACATTTCTCCCCAGCTGTACACACTGCATCCGATCCATCAGGAAGTCAGTGATCCACCTGCAGTTCGAGTCGGGCACGTTGAGCTGGGAGAGCTTGTCCTGGAGCAGAGCAGAGGATGGTGTTGAACGCAGAGCTGAAGTCCACAAACAGGATCCTGGCGTAGGTTCCCGGGGAGTCCAGATGCTGCAGGATGAAGTGGAGTGCCAGGTTGATGGTGTCGTCTATAGACCTGTTGGCTCTGTAGGCGAACTGCAGGGGGTCCAGCAGGGAGGAGGTGAAGGACTTGAGGTGGGGCAAGACCAGGCGCTCAAATGGACTTCATGACTACAGACGTCAGTGCCACTGGCCTGTAGTCATTAAGTCCAGTGATCCGGGGCTTCTTGGGGACAGGGACAATGATGGACGACTTGAAGCAGGCTGGGACGTGGCATGACCCCAGGGAGGTGTTAAAAACGTCTGTGAAGACGGGGGTTAACTCTCCTGCGCAATGTCTTAATGTGGTGGGCGAGATGCCGTCTGGTCCAGCAGCTTTTCGGGGTTGGATTTCCGAAATAGCCTGTGAACATCCTGTTCCTGAACTGAGAGAGTGGTTGGGGAGGTGGGGGAGACCAGGTTTGGGTTGGCGGAGGTGTCCACCGTGGGGGAGGGGGTGGTCACATCAAACCTGGAGTAGAAGGTGTTAAGTTGCTCAGCCAGTTTTCGATTGTCTGCAGCAGCATATCTAACACCCACACAAAAGCAATTATTCAGTAACTTTTAACCCTTAAAGTGCATATGACAGGTTAGATTACACATTTCTCAAAAACATAGAAAACATGATCATTTTTCGCCTATTTTTCACAAAATGTTGGTAATATTTACAATGTTACTTCCTGAATGGACATGAGCAGCAGATGTCCAGAGGTTCCACAACTGTTACCTAGCAACCATACTGTAAACAAGGGCCAAAATCTATATAAATTACATGATAGTTATGATCTGACACATAATAATACACTAAAACACCTCAATTTTGTCAAATGCTTGTTTAAACTGTCAGAAAAATGTGGAGAGGGATTCTGCTTCCAATTTCTTTTCTTCATAAACTGACTTGATGACTGATGAAAAACTATGATGAATATTTGCCACAGGGATTATCCCACGGATCTAAAGTCATAGATAGAAAAACTATATAAAATACTTGTCTTATGCACTTTAAGGAACAATATAAAGCAGGATTTTCTTTTCTGTTTTATTTGTCTTTATTTTTTTTTATACATTTTTATTTGGAATATTTCAAAAATGTTTTATAGTATAGTCTTGTTTTCAAGATATATTTATGCTGCTTTTTCATTAGTTACAGACATTGGATATACCAGCACATTTCAGGTTAATAATACTTTCTCGCCATCACTCTCTGTAGTTTTTATTCCCAGTCTAGCATCTGTTCGAGTGTACAGAGAATGAACAGCACAAGTAAACCCTACTGGTGCACTAAAGAAGTCCTGCAGACTACAGACAAGAATGCCAGTGACTTTCTCTAAGCTTGTGTTGTGATCCAGTCTGCCTTTGTCTCTGCTCCAGTGTCCAGACACATTCAAATCATATCAGCCGTTAAAGTGAAGTGGCCGCTCAGAAATGTCACCCAGCAGACGTCTGCCTCCCCCTGACCCCCGGCTCCTCTCCTCTGTCTGTCTCTGTGTGTTTCACTTTAAAGTCATATTCCTGAAATAGGAAGAGCCGAGCACTCTCATCTTTCACCCCCAAACCAAAATAGACTCATAAATGTTTACAGCCCCAGCTAGAAAATATATCAAAATAAAATAAATGTATGACTAAATCACATCTTCACACCTTCACCTTGCTGGCCAAAAGCATGGCAATACTCAATCTATTATCCTATGATAACACGATGGTACAAAGACAAAGACAAACTAAAGTTCAGGAATTGCTGCCATTATTTTCATAAATTTGATGAACCAATGAGAAAATGTATGCTCAAAATGAAACTTCTACTAACTGAACCATCTATCACATCTCTACAACTTTTACATTTAATAACTTTGGTTAAAGAACAATTTTACTATAACTTCTTTAACACCACTTAAAATTACTTTTCAATGAGAGATTAGCACGTGCCTGGATCATTTCTGACGAGAGGGAAATTGTATGGATGCAGTAGCCTCCAGCCTGACAGCACACAGGCTCTTAAGAGTAATGTTTTGGCCCACACAGTTCTCCTTGTAAGACACGATGAGAGCGGAGACTGCGGTTCGTGGTCCGACTGTGATGACATCATGCCTGGGTTGTGTCCAGAGAGAGCAGCCTCACTATTACTCACACACACACCCACGCACACACACACACACACACACACACACAGACACACGCATACTCTCACACTCACACACACCCACGCACACACACACACACACACACACACGCAACACAACACAATATTAGTGCTGTGGGGACATTACTTAGACTTGCATTCTGTAACATGAACATTTACCTGACTTATTATTGTCTTAACTATAACTTTGTCCAGACCTAACTCTAAACTTCATTACTATTGCCCCAACCTTACCCTGGATGAACCCAATCCAACCTCTAAACATGTGGTGGATCTCTAAACCTACACAGACCTGCTGAAGGCTTCATGTCCCACATGACTTGGCTTCCTGGAAAAAGAAAACATATGTTTTATTAAGAAATGCTATGTACCAGGCAAGAACAAAATAATTACTTTTTAATGATTCAATCGTATTCTTTTATTCTTTTACAGAACTTGCCAGGACATTTAGAGTGACACACAGTCTCACTCGCCCATTCACCCATTGAATGTAGTGTTGTTTGTGTGTAATCAGAGATAAAACTCACAGCTTAAGCTCTAACTGATGTATTATTTTGTGTTAATAAAGAAAAAGCATTATGTAACCAAAACCAGTCAAAGTTATCAGTTGATGATGCCCAGTCCACAACTTCATAAGGTTTTAAAAATTCCTTAAATAGTAAAAGGCGTATAATCAGAATGTTGTTATGGGCTGTTGTCAGAACAAGAACAAACTTTCACATGTTTCTGTTTTGCTGCCAGGGTGTTGTTTAACGTGCAGGGCCAGAGTCCTTAAAAGCACTATGGTTTCTTAATGCCAAGTCAATCCAGGGGGTTACGATGTGAATGCAAGCTGTCTCCAAAAATCTGGCATCTGTGCCAGTTTTAACTGCTGCCTCCCAGATACGTGCCCACCATAATGAGCTGTAATCCTGGAGACATGCAACAAAACCAGAGCTGAAAATATATAGGACAGAACAGAGGAGCTGCAGAGTAATCAGGCTGTAGTGTTTGCTCGCGTTAACAAGCTCTGTGCCTGCTCTTTGTCATGTCCTGCACCACTTTAAAAGGCTATTGTTCTAAAGTGTGCAGTTTGGAGACAAACACATTATAATTACTATTACAATCATTCTATTTATTATATAACTATTTGTATAAGTACATATGGGTGTAACTTTTTACATACTAAAAAGGTATATGCACTCAATAAGCACTTGCTATATTTTACAATTTGTAAGGGCGGATCAGTTTACGGTTTATAAAAAATATGGGTTTAGCAGTGATTCAACGAAAGGAGTGTGCAAGAATCTTAAACCTTTAGCAATGAGCAAACAATGTTATATACTCAGCTTTGTAACTGACAGAGTAGATTTTAAAGAATAAAAGTTGTCTGTGAATATTCCTCTGGATGAGAAGAGTCAAGAGTTTAGACAGTAATTGATCATTGATTTTGTTGGTTTCTGTGTTGTTTAAATGTTTGTTTAAATTTGTAATTAAATGAATGCTTCAGTGCAATAGTCTCCCACACAAATGTGGGCCACAGTGACACTGACACAAAGGCCATTTTACATTACATTACCTGTTTAAACCTGAATGAGTGATTCGCTTGTGTGGTGACTGTTGGCTGCGGTTGAAGCTACATGAGTGACTGCAAAGTAGTATGCAAGGTAAAACAAATAGTCAAATCTAAACACTTTTTGTACACAACCCACTTTTTGTTTGTAAAAATAATGTACACCTGTAAATGCTGTATTTCTTGTTTTCCTTTGACATCAAATTAAGTTTGCTTTCCTTGTGCATGCTTCAGTGCCAGCCGTCCCCACATTAATGCAGGTTACTGTGACATTGGACAAGAAGGCCTTTCATTGCTTCAAAATCTCACAGCAAAGACCTGAAGTGTTTCTCTTCAACTTGGCAATAAAACGTTCACTGGCAACAACATGTGACATGTTTGGGAGCATATTCTCTGTAGCATTATGAATGTAGTTTATGCATGAGTGCATGTGGCGTGGTGCTGCTGCCAGTCAGAGCAAACCAGTGGGGTCGCCTTGGGCCAGCGACTGCAGAACAGACAAGACGAAAAACACAACCTAACCTTTACAGTCCAGCAAAAGGTCAATTTGATCTGAAGCTATAGCAAACCATATTCTTACAGATGTCAACACGGGCTAGTCTGTGCGTCTGTATTTTAGATCACTGACATCAAGTAATATAATCCATGTACCTGAAAAAACAACAAAAGCAGGGGAAAAAAATCTAGTTTTTATTTGTGAACTTCAGTGCAAGCTTGTCTAAAAGTGTTATGTTTTGTTAATATAGAAAATGGATGCATATAAAAAATGACAAGGCTCAAAAAGTAATGGGTCATTTTACTTTCATATTAATACTATTTTATGACAGGGCCATTTTCTGTTGTTGGATAAAATTCGCACCATAAAATTATAGGGACCAGTAACACCATTTGATGCAAGCAACAAATTATCATCAATAACAGAAACTTTAATATTTGAATGAACAATGTAAATAAACTTATATTAAACAGACAAAATTACAACCTTTAGGAACTCAATGTCCCAAACCAGACCGGTCAATGTATAGCTAATCCAGAGCGTCCTATATTTACATGTGTGGTTGTTCTCCACTGTTCCTCCACATGCTGTTTGTTTAATATGGCATTTCACCCTGAGTACAGTTTATCCTCGTCCCAGCTTTATAAGGGCATTGCAATAAGACTACACCCCTTCCCCCATTCATTTCAATTACGCTTATACACTTAAACCAGCGGCTCTTGGCCCACAACACACATCTATTTCACTCCTCTTTCACTCTCTCCTGCCCTCTCTTTTTCTCTCCCTCTCGCTTTCCCTCTCGCTCTCTCTCCTCCTTTTACTCTGGTCCAAAACGTCGGCATGTAGACACGACTGGCACCAGGACGGGAATCCGGTCTGTCTGTGATGGGCAGACCACAGAGTCAAGCTGAAAGAACACATTTGGTGTTTTGAGTTGTTGGCACAAGTGGGGCGCTGTTGAAAATAACTTTGAAATGAAAAAATAGAATACATTTTGAATTTGATGAAAATGTTTGAATTTACATAATTATCAAAGGTTTTTACTACAATTGTGTCCAGTTTAGAATTAGTTTAGTCCAACAATAATGTACTTCCTTGCACTTTGCATTCCTGTACTGTGTAAATACTTCTTTGCTGCTACTACTGCTACTGGCTGTACTGCAACTGAAGTCTAAGAACAAAAGGACTATGACTATGGGGGGTAAAATAATCCGTCTTTAAAAGGTTCTCTTGTTTGTATGGGGAAGATACCTAAATGTTACGCAAAGTTCAAAAATGTTTAGCAAAAGTTCAATCATTCATCTGCCATTCACCACCTACTTAATCCCGCAAAGACAGTTTGTCACTGCTTAAATTGAAAGATCATTTTTCACAGACACTTCAAAGCTACTTTTACACATTTACTTCATAAATAAAGGCTGATATTGATATTACAACTATATTAAACATGAAACTGGCAGTAGAAGTTATAGCAGTTATTTCTGGATGTCACGAGTTTGTCTAACTTTGACAAACACGTCGTTAAAAGTAACTTAATCTGAAGTATGTTTCTCTTTGGGAGCAGTGATTGGGCTAAACAGACAGTTTTGCTGAGTCTGCAGATGCCATATGTGGTTCTGCAGGAATTACATGAAACACTTTTGATGACAGAGAGGTTTTTTCTATGCTCTGCATCAAATTTGCTGATGTTTTGAGTCTTATCTGATTAAATCAATTATTAGTAGGCCCAAGCCGAAGGACGAGAATCGTCCCAGCAAGGGAGTTATTAAAATTGTGACCGGGGGCTGGAAAAATGCAAAAATCGTGTACTAAACAAAATTTCAAATCTCAAAATTTCAAAATTTCAAATTTCAAAATACATTACGGCATAGACTTATGAAAGCTGGTACAAACATACCTCATGTCAGGACAAGAAAAAAATTCTATTATGGCCCCACCCTAAACCCCACAGCGATTCGGCCATTGTGGGCGGAACCCATTTCTTTCAAAATTTTACACCTCATACATATACATAGTAGAAGTAGTAGTGGTAGAAGTAGAAGTAAGAAATGTATTGAAAAGGTCAAATTAGTGTAGTATTTCCATACCTGATTTTTAATGTCTTAAAAACGTGAAAAACAGAATTAGTTCATTTTGAAAAAGCTTGAAAAAACAATAAAAAGCATGCTAACAGCACACTTCCTGCTTCACATTGAATTAAGTTCTCTATAATTAGCTGCAGACAGCACAACACGGTCATATGTTCACCCAAATGGCTGCTTTAACTATATGTCTGGGGAAAAATAGATTTGACTATACTACATGAAAAAATTGGGTACAATTTCTTTAATAAGTACTTTTGGCGCCAGGGAAAAAGCCCATTTCAAGGCAGTGGATGACACAAACTGCACCAATGATCAAGGACTGGACTGACATTGTGACAGACGTCAGGCAAATGGAAAAAATGACAAATTCGATAGGCTTTGGACTAGATAGGATTTTTTTTAAAATGAGATTATGCTGTAATTTTGTTTGCATTTGTGTTCAGTTGATATTTGCTCCTTTTGATATATAATCTCTGGCCGTTTTGTGTCCCGTGTTTTGCTCTGTTGATTGGTTTATAAAAATTTTAAATAAATTAATACAAATAAATAAGACCTTTGATAAAGTGAGAAGAACTGTAAAAGCATTCACAGCTTGAAAAACCCGGTACTTTTACATAAAACAGAAGTTGTGAAGAAGGGAAAGCGAATGAGGGACTAGACAGAGACTCAATATCCACTGAAGCATAGAGAAAAAGTAACCTCTGCTTTTGCATGGCCCGTTTAGTGAGAAAAGGGCCTATGGGAATGTACCCACAACCTTACACAAGTAATAGGACTCTTGTTAAGTTCATTAGAGGGTAAATTTAGACACAGCAGACAGACACAGTAGGAGATAACTGCTCTTTAATGACACTGAATTCATTTCTTAGATTACCGTTGGAGCCTGGAGGAACAGTAAACACTTGGTTCTGAGAGCACACTGCAATGAATCGAGATAATCGCTAGTAACAATTGTATTTAAAAAAGGCTTTTTGCAGCACAACATCTCAGTCCGTGTGAAACGCCAACTAGAAAAGGGCATCTGGCAATTTAGGGATTATCATAAACAATCTGCTTGGCGCAAACTAATGCTACTTCTGGCTATGGGACAACGAATATGTACAATACAGAGAGCTAAGCCATGGCACTTTTCTCAGATATCTTAAGAAAATCTCATGCAAATTCTCACTGGCGGTGTGTTTATAGGACTATTTTTACCAGCGCCCATCTTTGTTTTTGTCACCGTAAATAATCCCCCCGCTCTCCTCCAGGGCACTTTCTTGTGGTTAAACCTCTTTTGGTCGCAAATGGTAAGTCTCCCATTCAAACAACTGGAACAGATCTCTCAAACAGCCACATCAAAATCGCACTATTTACTGCACATGATTCTCATTTAAAAGCAAATCAGGGCGGCTGCAAATGTTGCCAACAATCCGTTTATTTGGAAAAAAGAAAAGAATAGATAGAGATGTGATCTAAATATAAATTCTTAACATCAAAACTACTATAAAGAAATATAATGTTAAAAAAAAAGAATCAATTAAAACATGCTAAATCCACCACAACAGTATCAATCAATAATGCTGCATAGAGTTTTCATTTGGCGTAAATTGAACCAAATTAATTTATAATAAGTATAATATCTTCTTTAAAGGTAAATTATAGGTCAATTTAGGCTGAGTCTCCAGGAAAGTAATGTAATGTCACCAAAAACCAGCATGGAAACCCCCTGATTATGTGTTTTACAGTGTATAGATAGTACAGTATATAATATGCATGGATAAACTGAGACATATTGTATATCTCACATGGATTTGCTGTTGCGTTTAAAGTATGTGATAATCCAATAATCCATTTCCAGCTCCGTGCAGCTCCCATGGCAGTTAGGGTCTCTCTCTATCTTTTCCTTGCACCACAAACATGTACTATTCAGACTCCTTAGGCTCTTTTGTGTTTCTATAATCTCATTGTGATGTGTTCAGTCGACAGCCGGAGTGTGGATTTCTGTCTTTGGGGCAAAATGCAGTAATGTGTTTAGTTTTAATAAAGCCGTGTTATTCTTGGGTCACTTTGTCGAGGAGCAAATTGCTTTCTGACCACATCACACATGGAAAGTCCAGCTGTATCTGTCACAATGGACCAGGTTTTCAACATGTGGTCCCCGGTCCCGCTCTGTGCCCTAGTATTAACACAGCTATGTTTTCAGTGCAAAGCAAAACACTTCATTTGGCCCAGTTTAGCCCTAATCGCAGTGAATTTTGGAGACTGTGGGCTCTACAGCACCAATCATCTGGTGCACATCCAACACTCACACATTACAACTTTGCAATGTAAGGAAAGTATGTAATGTGTAACACGGGGATTAGTTAATGCCTATTGCCACAGGCAATGTAATTTTGTTTCATCATGTTAATAAGCAAAATAACAAATCAGTCTGTCTACTCAGCCTACAACAGTCTGTTTTTTTTCTAAAATTGGCTGAAATATGTCAAATGGCATTGCCTTGTTTGTTATGGTTTGTTTGGGCGCTTCACTTGGCTTCTGCTCAAATTACAATGCTGCCCTATGATTGGTCCAATCTCCGGATTGGGACTCGCAACAGCAGCAGACTGGCCAGCAGGACTCTTTCAGTTTCAGAACTCACAAATATCGCAAAAATGTATCTTGCTGGCTTAAAGGATTTTTGGCCCGTAGGCTTTATTGGACAGGACAGATGAGAAGGAAAAATGGGGGCTGAGAGCGAAGGGAGGACATGCAGTAAATATACTATAGTAATTTTAAATTGTTTCTTAATGCATGCCCTTTGGATGGATTTGAATATATGTTGTATTTATTATTGATCAGTGTTTTATGTTGCACGCTTAATGCCGAGACAAGTTGCTATGTTGTGAATTTTGTGTTTGTGAATTTTGTTCAATGACAATGGCAATAAACCCCTTTCTGATTCTGATTCTAAATAGTCAGAGTTGGGAATTGATCTTGCAACACTGCAGCCAGCTGCTAATGGAGCCTGGCATAGGTGTGCTGTGCCTTAACCACTCGACCACCGGGCAGCACATGTCACTTCTTTCTATATATAAGTTCAGGCTCCTTCAAGATACGATCACATCGGCCGCATGGAAAGTAATGTAACATAATTCACTAATAGCTCATAAAATATAGAGCAATTACCCTGAAGTTGCAACAAAACACTTAACAGCCGTGTTATTTGGGTAAGAAAAATGGTTGAAAAGGTTTTACCATGCAGCTCAGATTGGTCACAGTGCAAACCCGTAAGTTTATTATGTGTACATTTTTTAAAACAATGCTCTAAAACCAGCTCAGGAAAGCTGCAGACAGTGAGGGGGCCTTTGTGACTATTCAAACGTGTGGCGTTGGGCCCAGAACAGCGATACTTTTCCATAACAGGAAAGGTCAGGGATGTGGATAAACCAAAAGTCTATGGAGACTCCAACATGAGCCAATCTGGGAGCTGTGGGTTTCTATACCTGCTAAATGGATCTATATACGGGACGTACTTAGTACTGAGGGATGGTGTTATCAACTGCAGATGATATCAAAGCATTAGTATTTATATACTATACTGCACTGCAATGTTCAAAGTTGTTTTAAAGCTCGTGGTGACTGGCTGGTAAAACGCGGATGAGCTAGGAATTTAAAACACACATTTTTGGTGTAATGCCGAGTCAAAAATAAAGCTGATCTTTGGACGATGTAATGTTATGTTAACAGCTATGTCGAATGGATTGCAAATTAATTGGGCTTGTACACATCTAAGGTTCAGTGGTGGAAAATACAAAAGTAAAAGCACTTATTTACCATTACTTCAATTCATTTGAGTGGCGCTCTCACCTCACAACAATAAGGACAGCTGAAGAGAGGGACATTCAACAAATAGTTGAGGGCTGTTTTGGACCCACGTTGCTGCGGTGGTAGAATCTACACATGTGCAACGCCCTTAACCACTGCACCACCGGCGAAGCACTCTCACTCAGGTAAAAAAAGAGGTACTTCAATACTTTTTCCTTTTTTAAATGTGATACTTTTACTTGAGTATATATATATTTTTGCTCCAGTTTTTTTTGTTTTACTTGACAAAATTTGACTTCTTCTTCTGCCACTTCTCATGTTTAATTTGAATGCACTTTATCTAAATGTTTACACTATGCTTTGACTTACAAACTTCTTGTCTAAACAGATTTCTTAGTCTGCGTGCACCTGTGGAGCCTATAGCTGGTGCAGTATTTTCCCATGGGGCCGCTGCACTCCCAGCTCTGATACAAGAATAATATTGACATTAGAGCAGCAGAAAGACACAACATGGCTAATAGTTATAATTATCTGCTATAATGATCTTCAGTAATAACAGCAATAATTCCCCTGTGTCTGAGAGCCTGTTTGTCGTCCCGTCTGAGGATCCTCCCTGGAAAGATGGGCCAGACCTCACCTTCAGTGGGCGTGGGAGTCAGGTTGCACCCATAGAGGTGAACCAGAAAAAAGTCTGGAAAATATAATCCTTTTCTGCACAATAAGCCCTCACAGCAAAAACCAAACACAAAACAGCAAACGTAGAGTGAGCGTCAGTAATTCCACAAAATATGTAACGCAGTAATTTCGGCTACAGTTATGACAGTGCTGAGTGATTTCTCTGTCTGGTGCAACAGACTAGAGTCCATTTAGCAAATTAAAAAACAAACCGGAGCTGTGTCCTGCTCTGCGACTGTTTACTGCAGGACGCTGAGGGCACAAAGCAGTCGAAATACTAATGAAGTGTGACCACCAGAGGACGAGGACAGAGACGAAAGGACGAGATGTTACAATGAGCTGGAGATGAACATTTTGTCGCCTAATTCTGATTTACAACAGCACAATGTGTTGTATTTAGGCCCGTCACGATAGCACATTTTGAAGTGCGATGTACTGCTACAAACAAATATCACCATAATATTGAAGTTACTTTATGCCCTGACACAACAACCCAAAAGCCATGAGAATCAACTCTTTTCTTGATGTATATTATTAAAAAACATGAGCTGTGATAAATTAATAGCAGAATGTATTATAGTAGTTATTTAGTATCTAACTAGACATAGAAATTAGTCTGTACTGCTCAAATCTTTTCTTACTACATAAAAATTCCCCACCTGCAAATTCAGCAAATGATATGGAAAGGTGAAAAAACTGAACTGAACAAATGTATTCATTATTTAAGTCAATAAAAAAACAATATGTTATGTTTGTTTTTCTTCAGCTCTTTTGGCAATTTGGCCTGGATTTCTGTTTCAGTGGATCATAAGACCAAGTAAGACTGAATCTGAAAATGAGTTGTGTTTTCAGATTTTATGGGCACACGAGGCTGCATTTCCCCTGATCAAAAGGATTTTCCAAGAATCATGAGATATCTTTGAACTAGCAGTTGTATAATCTGGCTCTGTCTGAAATAAATACTAATAATGCAAACTAATATCAGGACTTGGCCGGTCATAGACAAATCAATAGCTGGTTTGAATCGATAATTTAAAAAGGGACACATGGAGATATAGGGTGACAGAAGTGGTGATGTGAGCATGTTCCAGTAAAAACAGTCAGAATCACCAGATGACTCACCTGTAGAAGTATGAGATCACCACCAGGGGTTTAAACATCCCACTTACTCTGCACTACTGTACTCTACATAATGCATTCTCATCACATCGTCTTGAGGCAGTGAGATCAATAGTTAAGTGCATCAGCAGGTTACTGTGGGCAAAAATATTAAAACAGCTTTGACTTACACTGTGAAGCATCGCAGGAAGAGCTCTTGATGTTGTGAAAACTAACTAAACATTTACATTTGGACTCAATTTGGAACAATTCAATGGCCATTGGACTGGGTCGGACCACTGTTTTGGGTGTGACGTGTCGTGATTGGGTTCCTGTGGACGTTTTGTGCTACTTATGTTCTTTTTGTTTTTGTCTGTTGCTCTCTGGTCTTGTTCTGTTTTTTGTATGTATGTTTTTTGTTTTTGTTTATATTGATAAAAAGTAAATATAATTATGAATTATAATTATACTCACACACACAGACACACACATAAAACTAAACATCATAAATCTCAAAAGGATGTATAACTACAAGCTGCATAAGGAAAGAAACTAAATTATTTATTGAACAGGTCCTGTGCTGATCTGATTGTTACGAGTTTAATGAGAAAGGAACACTGAAACTGTAGAGAGACAGGGTGGGCGAGTAATTATTGTTTTGTACTATTTTACATTGCGACACATGCCTATAAGCACTTAAAGGGGATACATTATCTAACTTAAATGAGCTTCCGACCTTGTTTTAATGGTGTTTCATCATTAATCCATTCAAATGTGTATTTTGATTGATTCATGCATGTTTGAGTAATCCTGTATTGTCCTTGAAGGCTCAGAAAAATCCTTTTTTCACATACTCCCTAGATCCACCCACATTCCTAAGACCCCGAGTGATACATGTAGGGTTTTAAATGTCATGTATGTATGTAATCTACTGCTTGTTACAGTGAAATGTCACTAGGCGGATCTTATCAGTTTTGAACATGAAGACCTGTACCTGTTTCTACTAATAGATACATTTACAATGACCGAAATGTAAAATGATCTACTTATAATGATCTTATGTTATAGCTCAATACTAAGAACCTGAATAAAGAATAGTCTTAAAGTGCTTCAGTGTCTACACATTTTATTTATACCTTCGTTTGTGAACCACGATAACTTCCGCTATAGGACTAGTAACGAATATATCAGGCCTTTTGAACATCTCACAAGATCTGCAGCTTTGGAGAGACTTTTCAATCACACACAAATAATGATAATCTGCCTTCAAAACTTTCATTCATTTTCTACCGCTTGTTCCCTTTAGGGGTTGCGGGTGACTGGAGCCTATCCCAGTGCCTTTGGGCTTTAGGCGGGGTATACCCTGGACAGTGGCCAACTCGTCGCAGGGTTGCCTTCAAAACTTGTTTACACAAAATGTGCACAAAATTTTAATAATCAAGCAAAAGTACAGATACAAGAGCAAAAAACACTCAAGTATAAGCATCACATAAAAAAGTGAAACATGGATAAAGACGTAACTGTTTTTTGGTTAACAGAAGCAAGTGTTTGCTTAAAGCCTCAAAATCTTTGGGCAGAATGCCACCGTGAAAGTGCTAAAAAATGACACCTCAGCCATTGTAGCGGGCGAGGAAAAGGACTTTTCAGTTCAGTTCAAAAGTGGAGCTTTTGTGGAGCTAATGTCAATTGTAGTAAATAAAAGTATAAAGTATTTACTCAAAAATTTACTAAAGTCAAGTACAGATATCTAAAATAAAACTACAGTACTTTTACTTTTGTACTTCATAAAGTTTCTTTTGGATTATGTTCAGGGGTTGATGATGCTGAGTGGTTTAGAACAGGCTGGTGTTTGTGTTTCTGATGCTCTGAAACAGGAGTGGGTGGTCTGAGTTACGGACAAGTCGTAAACGTATCAAGATCAGTGTCGTCTTTGGACACAGAAGTTATTTGACTGACATGGACAATAAAAGCTGTTGACTAATTGGATGGGGTTGTTGTAGTGAAGACCACACAGATCCAAACAAAATAGAAGTTTTAAAAGGGCCTGTACTCGATTTCGAACCACGAGTGAGGAGCAGGTTTCAGATTAATCGCGTCTCTTCTCTCACTTCTCTCACTGCTGTGGAACCATAACAAAGAAACAACTAGTCACAAGCTATACATTGTAAATCACTGGCGCGGTTCGTATCCAATAAAGTTTAAAAATGTTTGACCCAAATAACTGCTTTTGTATGAAACCCAGCTCTTCCACTTGTAATTCCGTTAATGAGGACATTAAATGTAGTTTTGGAATTGTTGTGTCTAGAATTCAGAATAAGGGTGGGAGATTTTGAGAAAAATGTAAATTTAGCAGGTATATTTTTTAATGATCTAGTTAACAATATTCAGACGATATTTGATATTATTTCATATATATGAATGTGCTAAAATGTGCCTGTAAATGTCTTGTTTGAAGTTCAAGTATTACACAAAATGTGAATGGACCATAGAATTAACCACAAAAGGACTGAGATGGAACATAGGAACACAGTTTGAGATAACAAAGTGTTTCTCAACCTGAGGCAAGTTCGCGAGCTTTTTATGATGGTACGCAGATTCTTCTTCGTGTGTTGAATAATTTAGAGACTGGGTCTGGGTTAGTCCTCGTTTATAGACTTAGATCTGCCGGTACACAGAAGGCTAAATATTTTCTAAGATAGTATGAAAGGTTTGCGAACCACTCCACTAGTTGTTCGGTCTCTTTTCGAGGTAATTTCTTAATAGTTTTAACTATAGACGATATACTTGATATTCTAGTTTAGCATATTATATATATATATATATATATATGTATGTATGTGTATGTATATATATATATATATATATGTATGTATGTGTATGTGTATATATATATATATATATATATATATATATATATATATATATATATATATATATATATATATATATATACTATAAAACTCCCATTTTCTAATTCAAACCATTGTAAACTATTTTGAGAGTTATGTATCTGAGAGTGACTGTATATTCTTCATTCTTCTTATGAAGAGGGCTTACTTCAACTCTCTGAGCAAGATGAGATATAGAGCACAAGTTACGTCTAAAGTAATATTCACATTACAGCACACAAGAAGGTGAAATCCAACATGATGAGACTCTAGTGGTTTGCTTTATTGCATTTGACCTGTAAGTCCAGTTCTGGTGCTACTGACCCAGATATCCCAGCATGCAACTCACCCTGAACCAAAGCAAACATAGAGAGGCCGGCTAAACTCACACGCGCTCGTCCTCCAGGGAAACACAAACCAGGGATGGAGCACGGAAAGTATGTCACGTCGTTTCACGCCTGCTGCATTTTTCATTTTTCCCCCTGTACAAAGCCTGCTGAAGCATGTGGACAGGGTCGTAACGCCATCAGCAAACTGTGCATTTATGGCTCCAGTGTGTTTGTTTCGTCACACTCCCACAATGCACTAGGGTCAGGCTGCTACGGCAGGCTGATGCGGCAGCGAGCCTTAGCATGAAATTTAGAAGGAAGCACATCTACACTAGAGGGCTTCATTTCATTACATCATGTTACTTTTGGAATTTTTCATCGATGCATTTTTTATTTTACTGAATCAGGTCTATACTACTACCCCGCCTAAGGCCCAAAGGCACTGGGATAGGCTCCAGTCACCCACGACCCCTAAAGGGAACAAGCTGTAGAAAATGAATGAATGAATGAATCAGCTCTATACTACTTTCCAATATAATAATTTAAAAAACAACAGATTCATAACTTCCTCCATGTGTGTCACTAGCGGCCTTTGGCCTACATACCAATAGTGTTTACATCAAACGCTCAGAGCAGGTACAGATCTGCAGTACAGAGTGTAGATGGACAATTATAAGTATAAAGTTAAAAGTATAAGTGCATCTGGGTGAGACCGGTTTATGGGAGACAACAGTGCCTAGTCTAGCAGAAGCAAAGGGAAAGTATCAGTTTCACTCTCAGACAGCATTGGATGGCTTTTTGTAACTTGACTGACCAAATAAATGTAAAGTGTTAAGTATTGTTACAAATATCAAATATTAAAGATAGTACCATCAGTGGTACCATCAGTGGAACCATCAGTGGTACCGTCAGTGGTACCATCAGTGGTACCATCAGTGGTTGCTGGTGGTGCCATCCCAATCCCGTGTGGTGATATTGAGTGCAGATTTAAGGGGGAAAAATGCAAACAAAAAAACAAGGAAATCTAATGTTATAAAGGCTAAAATATACAACCATTATTTATTTTCCAATAATGTGCTATAAACTTAAAATAATTCAAGAAGTCTATATTGCTTCTTTCACTTCAGTGGAGCTCGTCACACCAGAGTGACTTCATCACATCTGATGCACTAAGCACGACAGCAAGTTATTATTTTCCTTTTCTTTCCGTGTGCTCATAACACAGCGCTGACGCTACACATGCATGAATTGCTCTGAATACAACTCTTGAGTGGTTACATTAGAAGGGAATACAATCATAATATGGTTAAAAGCTCCTAAAAGTCAAAAGGTCTCCTTTAAGGCGCTGCACAGTGTCTACTCTCTTTAGTCGCATTTCCTCCAACAACTGTTCGGTCGGCTCTGTATTCACCTTATTCCGCCCCACCCACTTTTGACTTTTTTGCTACGAATTGGCACTTTTGTTGTTTTGTCATTGGAGAACGAGGGAAAAGTCTTGCACCTAAAATATGATATGAAGTTGGATGATTTATGTAAAATGTTCAGTGTTCATTTGCACCAACACTGCGCAGTTTCTCTGGGCGGCTTGGAAGCGGCTTTAGTCCGTGTAGAATTTATTTTCGGCAAGCTCTGTTTTAACTAATACAAGTAGAAGGAGGGACACAGTTCATGGCAGCACCAGTGGCAACGGTATAAGGTGAATAGCCTTTGGGGCAGAAAATAAAAACAAAACTAATTATTTAATAAATGAAAGAAGGAAAAAATAAAACAAAAATATAGTTAAATTGATATATGTAAAATTATTTTCTAAAATGTTCACTCACAATGTATACAAAAATATTGATTGATAATGTAAGAATAATATCAATTTGACATTTGTAACATTACTAATTATCTGTTGATTCTTCACAACCCACAGTCAATGGCTTACTGTAAATGGTGTTCAGTGTCTTATTCCTCTTTGAAACAAATGGAAGCAGAATTGTACTTCACATCACAGCACCATGAGCACTTCCCGCTCCTGCTGCTGCATCATTCATCGTAGGAAGTAGAGAGAGAGAAGCCACGGCAACAGCAACATCATTTCTGGGAAGTGTTGTCAGGGGCAACGGGCTGCATTTCCAGTCAGTCAGCTGACCAGCTCAGGGATCTCCCGATGGTCATGTTATGCTGCACAAGCTCCATCTGTCCTCCTCCTTTCTCTTTCTCTTTCGATGCAAATACTAAACCTGATTTAACACTGTGGCCCACCTCTGATGAGAAATCCCCTACATCTGTGGTAAAATCCCTCTTCCCACTCATTTATCCTTCTACACGATTTACAGGAAGCAAATGACTGAGGCATAAAGTGATCAGCACTTTATCTCTTCTTTTTCTGATCTGATTCTTTCTGTTAGACTTGCTGGAATTAAGTTTACATAAAGAGTATCCATTGGTAAGAGGAAAAATAAGCAAGGCTTTCAATAACTTTGTGATGGTTATACTTTCAACTAGGGCTGAACAATATAAAGCCAAAGTATCGCAATATTGACTAATGCAATAATCAATATCTCAACATACTAAATATATCAAAATAACTCCAAAGCCCTCCAATTGACAGAAACTTGTTTTATTTTATTTTATTAAAGGGCTCATTTTATGTATGTTTTTCCCCCGTTAAAGCCTGATCACTCTTTGTTTTGTCTCTGTTAAGAGTCCAGATAGTTGAAATATGTCCAAATATACAGATTATGCTGGTTGACATAACTAACCCATGATCATAATAAATAATACGCAGGATGGTTATAATGTTGTGATTGAAAGTAAAGTGCACAGAGAATGACCCTGAGGAGCTCCCCAAGAAAACCTCACACTTCTCTGTCTCAACACCCAAAGCCTTCCTCTAAGTCCGGATGTTCTGATCACATAACCAGGCCATAACTTGCAGGTTGACTGGAAATAGACGGGATTCTCCATGGTCGGACGAACCCCATACAGCGAATGTGGGGGATCAGATGTCGCAGAGCTGCAGGGTGACAAGGCAAATCTCCCCCCCACTTACGCCTCAGTGTGACCTGGACTTTACAGAAAGCACATATTTACTGTAAGATCAAAGGTAAGAAACAAAAGGGTTAAGCGGAGGTAAATTGTTTTGAGCTATGAGAATGGAAAACCCGATCACTGCGTAAAATCTTACATGGTCAGTAAAATCACAGAATAATCAGTTAACCCAATAATAAAATCAGATTTTTGATGTGTGTTTAGAGAAATCTGATCATCTAAACACCTGATGACATGTGGTAGGTAATTATAATTGGAAGACAAACTTCTAAAAATGACTCTTTCATTTTTGTCTTTGTCACATTCGTTTGCCCAAATTTGCATAGTTTTCTTTTTCAACACCTGCACAGGCATAAATCAGAAAGAAATCAGAAAAGAAAAATGAGATTACTCACATTAGATGTAACTGTTTACCTAGCATACAGTATCAATAATCTGATAACTCCAAAATCAGATAATTATCAGAGATTTAGTGTGCAAGTAAACATAGACGGAGCAGGGTTTGACAATACAGATGAAAAAGTAACCAATATTAAAGAATTTTAGAATTGCAGATAATCAAACCGAAAGTCACATGTAAAAATCTGCGGCTGCTTTTTTGAGTTTCATTATCAGCCAATTTTGCCTGAAACCAAAAAAATTACATTTAAGACAATAAAATGACTCTCATTTGCTTATTGCTTTTGCTTATAATTATTGCTACTTTTCGCTACAACATGCAATTATACCATACTGGATATTGCATCAATGTCATATACCGGTACATGATATGTGGGTTTTGTTAATTGACAATGGCAATAAACCCCTTCTGATTCTGATTCTGATCAAGTGCATGCGATTTCCCTTTTATTTCTACAAAATCCATGACACATACATACATGTAATTAGTTCTATACATGATGTTTGCATTGGGGAAACCCTGAAGAACAGTGACTGTGAATGACAGAAGAAACCCCCTGCTTAATGCAGTTTATATGACGATATAGAGCTTCATTGTCTGAGGAAACCGTGTCAGGAACTGGCCTTTGAGGAAGTTTTGGCCTTTGCGCTCTGTGTCAAATGTCACCAAAAAGTCCTCCAAAGATACAAGTCAAAGAAGAATCTGAAAGAAACAAAGTAACTGATAACAACGGGTCAGTAATTGTGTGTAAAGCAGAGTACTGCTTTGGTATTAATTCAACTTTTTTTTTAATCCACAGCGTTTTTAGGGACACTACTGGCAAGACTTCAAAACCAATTTTATTGGTTTATTGAACAGAATTCACAAACTAGGAACTTGCTTTGGCATGAAGGAGCAACATACAACAATAAATAATAATAGTAGCAAAATATATCAAAAAGGCATGCATACAATTTTGAATTTACTAATAAAACATTTAAATACTTATAGTTATTATTTTGAAATAAATGTACATAGTATGATATCGTATGATGTCATGGTGTTATTTATGTCCCATGTGTGAATGTGGTTAAATGCTCTTTCTCACACTGTAGTATAAGTGTGGAAGGCCTAAGTGTAATGTGACCTGCAGAGTCTGTCTGTCTGAAGCTATGGGAGTCATGTTTAGACCCTGTGTGTGTGTGTGTGTGTGTGCGTGTGCAGACGAGTTCTAACTGTGGGTATGTGCGTGTGTGTGCCACACATGCTGTGTGCGTCCACATTGCATGTTGCGTCCATATTGGCACTGTTTGTTCAGTGTAGGTGTGGCCGTCTGTGTGTCGTGTGCACGTGATCTGTGTGTGTGCTCGTGTGGTGTGTTGTGTGCATGCTCCGTGTGCTCGGTGTGTGTGTGCGTGTGTTTGCCGTGTGTGTGTGTTTCATGTCGTGTGTGTGTGCGTGTGTGTGTGCGTGTGTGTGTGTGTGTGTGTGTGTGTGCGGTGTGTGTGTGTTTGTGTGCGTGCGTGTGTGTGTGTGTGTGTGTGTGTGTGCTCGTGTGTGTGTGTGTGTGTGTGTGTATGTATGTGTGTTGTGTGTGTGTATGTGTGTGTGTGTGCGTGCGTGTGCGTGTGTGTGTGTGTGTGCGTCTGTGTGTGTGTGTGTTTGCGTGCGTGCTGTTGTGTGGTGTGTGTGTGTGCGTGTGTATGTGTGTGTGTGCCTGTTGCGCACGCGCACCAACTTAACGATTCTGTCACAGTAGTGTAGTCGCACGCGTGAAGAACAACTAATTGTGGCGTGCGGTGTGTGTGTGGCGTTGCGTGTGTATGTGTGCGCGACCGTCTACCAAATCAGCATGTGTGTGCGTGCGCGTTGCGCTCGCGTTGTTACATGTGTGGACCGAGCGGCCGTACCCGAGCGAGCGAAGCGCGAGTGTGTGCGTGTTTATAGCACTATCACAGACCAGTTTTGACTTCTTAGCATTCCTGCAGACGCCTGACAGTTAAGAACTTCTCATTCTCTATGGAGGACAAAAACTTTCAATGGGTGGAGTGCTCATCTCAGGATTGCACAATGTAGCAGCAGAAAGAAATGGACTGTGTCAAACACAAATATGATAATTACCTTTAGACATCCAGTTTATGGGAATAATAACTTCTAAAGGACAAAGAAAAGTCATAAATGATTCCCAGAAAAGTTTGAATAATCCCTATTGACTTCTACAGTATAGAGGTCAACATTATGTCTGAATGAAATTTATTTTAAGGTTTAGAAAAGGCTGTTTAGTCACACCCATGCCTTTTCATCTTCTCGCAATCAGAAATTGCCAAAATAACCTATCTTATGATTATGACATTTTTATGTGTATTTATTGATCAATCACACCCATCACAACTTCTGCTGTCATTTATTGTTTAACTTCGAAAAAGCCACTTCTGTCTGCGCCCTATCTCGGTCTATAGTCAATTTAACGTTGACAAACCTGCCCTATACCCACTGTTGTGTCTCAGAATGCACAAAAACTTCAGAAACACATGTAGGCCTATATTGCAATGGGACCTTAGGGGACAAGCTGAGAGTTCAGAGGTCGTAGTTCAGTGTGCTACCTCTGCTTTTCACAACCTAACACTTGACACGTGAACATGACAGCCGCGAGGAGGATGTGTACATACGTTGCTATTTGACACTTAGACAAATAAACCACCACATGCTCTGGTCTGGATGTATTTAAACAATGTACTGTGAAATATGTGAGAAAATGTGAGCATTGTTACGATTTTGTGTTGAGGACGTTAGAGAAAAAGATGCAACATGTGAAAAGATAGTTGATAGTAGTAGATAATTAGCTACAGGAATTTTCTTTGACTTTTTTCTCAGCTGTGCACAATCAGGCCCCAGTTGTGCTTGTCACTGGTTTGGCTCGAATCCTGATGCCGTAGTGTAGAGGCGGCTGCAGGGAGAGCACAGTGTCACACGCTACAGACACAAGGCAGTCTGTCACTCTCAAAGAGCTCTATATCTATTACAGGCCCATTGTGAAGAGCTGCATCTGCATTAGGCTCCGAGTAGGACTATAGCCTACATGCACTTTCAACATGCATCATCCAATAATCACTGTTTTTGTATGTTTTGATAACCTGCCCGGGACTGCGGAATCTCTTCTTTAACTCGATAAATGTGTTTACATATGGTCAAATGGTAATTTTTTAGGCAATATTTTCACTGTTTTGTAACTTCATTGAAGGTACAGTATTTAGAATTTTGCTTTTATATTTTACAAACATACAAACCTTTCTGTGTCCCCAGATACCAGGTAAGCATGTAAACATCAAATATAGCTTTTACGAATAACCATTGTAATGTTGATTTATTCTTAATTACATAAATATTGGACATGAAGTTGTTGATGTTATAATTTGGTGTTTTAGCCAAACAAAGGATTATCCAATCAAAAGGCAGAAACAAATCTTTCTTGAGATGCAAAAACAAAACCGGGCAGGACCAGAGAGAAACAAAATAAGTAAGAAATGAAATTAGAAAATAAGAAGAGATGATATCTGAACGAAGAAAAGTTAAAGCATATTAAATCCAAAATAAGGTTCCATTTAGTCCAGTGTCTGTCAGATTTGTCCATTTTCCACTCCTGAAAGTCCAAAAGTGATTTTTTTTTCTTTCATATAGCGTATGTTGATTTTGATGTAGGTCCAGTCCTTAGTTGTTGGCGTGATTTATGTCATCCATTTTTTTGTGATGGCCTTCTTCCCAGCTGCCAGAAGTATGTTCCAAAAATATCCATCCATTGTGCCCATTGCAGGTGTTTGAGGCCCAAACTTATTGTGCCAAAATTGAGTGTAATGGTGGTGTCGAAAATAGTCTGCATTGCCTTGTTAATTTTTGCCCAATATTTTTGTGCAACAGGACAGTAATGGGTAGCATTCCAACAGAATTCTTTCCAAACTTTTTCCACAATTTGTGGTCCTCTATTGTGAAGTACATAAATGTTCCCATTTTTCGTCCATCAGTCCGAAAATACCCTCTTTCCCATTTGATTTTAATATATCTAATAAAGTGGCTGTCCAGATTAGTAATGCGTTCATATCATTTAGATATTTTTGATTTCTTTCTAAATATTTAAGTCAGAGGGTTCTAATGGGTGTTGCTTTGTTTATTTTCTTGATTATAATAAGTCCTTATATGCAAATACCTATAAAAGTCTTGTTTCACCAGGCCAAAGGATTCCTTTTTTTTCAGTTAACCCTATATTGTGTATTAATTTGCAAAATGTATTATTTATTAATTTACCAGTACTTTGTGAGTTTGATAGATCTAATGTCGGCTGAATGTGTAAATTCCAGTTGTCACCACAGACAAGGGTTCCCTCAGAGTGGTTTGCAATCAGATCCATAACTTTAGTATAGAAAGTGAGGTCGCTTCCTGGTCGAGCATATACATTTATCAAAATAAGAATGTTTCCCTTGATAGTTACTTTACTCAACACATATCTGACATCTTTATCTTTGTGTTAAAAACTCTGTTCAAAGGCTATTCTGGTTGAAATCAATATGACCACTCCCCTCTTATGTTTGTCCATCCATCCATCCATCTTCTTCCGCTTTATCCGGGGCCGGGTCACGGGGGCAGCAGTCTAAGCAGGGACTCCTAGACTTCCTTATCCCCAGACACTTCCTCCAACTCCTCCGGGAGGATGCCGAGGCGTTCCCAGGCCAGCCGAGAGACATAGTCCCTCGTTTCCTGGGTCTTCCCTGGGGCCTCCTCCCGGTGGGACATGTCCGAAACACCTCCCTAGGGAGGCGCCCAGGAGGCATCCGGAACAGATGCCCGAGCCACCTCAGCTGGCTCCTCTCGACGTGGAGGAGCAGCGGCTCTACTCCGAGCTCCTCCCGTGTGACTGAGCTCCTCACCCTATCTCTAAGGGAGTGCCCAGCCACCCTGCTGAGGAAACTCATTTTGACCGCTTGTATCCGCGATCTTGTCCTTTCGGTCACTACCCAAAGCTCATGACCATAGGTGAGGGTAGGAACGTAGGTTGACCGGTAAATCGAGAGCTTTGTCTTTCAACCGTGGGACACGGTCGAAAGCCTTCTCCAGATCCACAAAGCACATGTGGACTGGTTGGGAAAACTCCCATGAACCCTCGAGCACAAGCACCCGATGGAGAGTATAGAGCTGGTCCAGTGTTCCACGACCAGGACGAAAACCACTCTGCTCCTCCTGAATCCGAGGTTCGACTATCGGTCAGATTCTCCTCTCCAGTACCCTGGAAAAGACCTTACCGGGGAGGCTGAGGAGTGTGATCCCTGGAACACACCCTCCGGTCCCCCTTCTTGAACAGAGGGACCACCACCCCGGTCTGCCAGTCCACAGGCACTGTCCCCGACCGCCACGCGTTTTTGCAGAGACGTGTCAACCAAGACAGTCCTACAACATCCAGGGACTTTAGGTACTTTAGGTACTTTAGGTACTTTAGGTACTTTAGGTACTTTAGGTACTTTAGGTACTCAGGGCGTATCTCATCCACCCCCGGAACCCTACCACAGAGGAGTTTGCCAACAACCTCAGTAACTTTGGCTTGGGTGATGTTTGTAGTAAAGTTTATTATAACCAGGTCTAGTTAATTTTTTGATGTTCTAATATGTTTAAATGGGTTTCTTGTAGATATATAATATCTGTTTTTCTTTTGTCATCTTTGTAGTATCTTTGACCCCTTAATTGGGCTTAGTATACCATTAACATTAAAGGATGCTATTCTTACTTTTTCAGATGCCAAGATTATTCTTGAAAACAAACACAAAAATTACACCTGGGAATTTACAAACAAAAGTGCTCACATGTCTCTAATATAGTCCAGGTCCCGTCAGTTGAAAAAAGAAAATAAAGGGAAGAATATCATAGTGTTTTGGGGTCTGGCAGCATGTCTGTAAACGCCGATGCCTCCTCTGGTGTGGTAAAAATGTATATTTTAACATCCACGTTGATCCTCAGCGTTGCGGGATAAAGCAGAGCGTATATACTTTCTTCTGTCTTAGATGAGATTTCACTTGAGCAAATGCTTTGCGTTACTTGACCACGCTCGCAAAGCAGTCATTGAAGAAAGAGACATGGCGCTTGTTTGGTCTGGTCTGGTCCATGGCGAGACATCTAGCTGCTGCCATGACACCCTGTTTATCACTGAAATTGTGGAACTTCAGTATATTAGGTCTTGGAAGCTGGTCCATAGCCGGCTCGGGAGACAAGGAGCCATGTGCACGGTCAAGCTTTATTTTTCCAGCTTTTGGTGAAATTTTAGATGTTCGGGGATCGAAGCCTCCATAAACTTGACAACATCTTTCCCTTCAGTGTCCTTTGGAATACTGACAACCCACAGACTACAATTCTCACTGTGTCTTTCAAGTCTGAGATTTCCTTTTCAGCTGCCTTGTCTTGGTTATCCATATCATTAGTCGTTAGTTTTTGAGTTTAGGACCTGCATACCAGCGAGCGCTGCATCGATCTTCGTGTCAAATGCTTTATGTTATCAGTAATCTCCCACAGAGCCGTCGTGATAACTGGGTCCATCCCATTCCTGTTCTCCTCGGAGCTTTGCCCGTGGGCAATCAGGGAAGCAGAAGCCATGGTGGGGCCTGTTAGCTTAGCTGTAATATGGTATCCTGGCTCTAAGTGCTGGACCTCCTGTGCGATTTACCTGGCATTTTCAGTGTCTAAGATCACTTTCTGTCTCTTACGCAGAAATGGGTAATCTCCCCAGGTGAACAGGTAAAGTCGACGGATAATTCACATAGATTCAACTCGACAGAGCTCAGCGTCCTTCTTCCAGATCTTTTTCTTTTTTTAAAGAATTCTTTGACACAAATGCTTCATTAGACAGGACAGCAGCACATTGTCAAAGCCAGGAATCAAACTCACAGTGCCGAGACCGCCCACACAGAGCCTGGCATATGTGCTGCTTTAACAAATTTGTCATTGAGCAGCAATGTCAGATCCTATTTCTTTTACCTTTAGTAAGTGTTGCTTAACTTTATCACTGCTTAAGACTGACATCAAATTGTTTGAAATTGCGTTTTCAAAAATGACAAATTTTGCAGGACTACACACACCTATTACATTATACACCACATTGTCTTATCAGGGTGACACCTTTGGAAACACACTTGTGTTTTGTAAAATGGAAACTGCAGCGGTCAGGCTTGCTCTGACCTTCAAGTCCAGTCTTCAACTGGCACTAAGACCGTAATGAGGCGTTTCCTCTGCACTCCTCCCATCACACCACAGGAAATGGAACTTTCTGAAAGGATCAAAACAAGTCCAGAGTTGTAAATGGTTTGAGTTTCCGACAAAGACAATGTGCCAGATTCCAGCGCCTTGAGGGACACCGACCAATCACAATGGACCTACTGTCTGCGAGTGCTACTACATGTGTACACGCCCATAGCACACGGCTCATACAGGCCCTCACAGAGCCACACAAGCAGCTCAGTGTGTATTAATAGCTGGGAGATCTTGGGAAAGTGTGGAAGTACTGGAGAGGTTTTCCAGTGGAATCTAGCCCATACCTGGCTGTCAGGGCTTAACATGGAGCAAGCCTCTGCAGATCCAGCACAGGGAGACACTCAGGCCCACAGGCACGATACAGAAGACAGACCACTCTCTGCTACACTTTAAAACAAGGACAAGGGGATTCAATTCAACGCAAATAAACTGGGGAAACTGATAGCATCAAACCACTCAATTTGGGAGGTAAAAACTAAATATTTGTTGTTTAGTATCTATCTTAAGGTGCGGCTTCACCACAAAATTGGGACTAAATCAGGACCGAACCCAAAACAAACCTCGACTTGATCAGGACTAAACAAGGACTAGGACAAGACCAAAACAAGATCAAATCAGGATTAAAGTGGGCTCAATTTAGGACCCAATATCTACAAGTACCAATGTATAATTTTGTTCCTAGTTACATGTATATGATAATATTTTTGCTAACATCATTGGACTTTTAATAATAGTTTCACAAATTTAACTTTTGTAGACATAACAAACATAGACAGACTGATAAAAGTTATGTTGTAGTAATTCCAACAAATATAATGAACTATGGTTAAGTGAAACTATTTTTAGTTTTAGAGTGTATACGGCAGGGTTCATGAGGGTAATGTGGGACTTCAGTTTGTTTGGTGGAGTGTGTGGGGGTTAGGAGCACATTAGTGGGACATGTCCTGGTCTAATTGGTCCTTTCAGTGCAGGTCTGACAGCTTTGTAATCTACAGCTCTCAGCCTGGTGGGTCTGTTTGCTCACGGCTTCGATCATATCTCCAAAAACAAACATGGATACAAGTAAATCCCTTGCTCCGTCCTCTGTGAGAATACCAACTGGGAATTGTGATAAACTGCTGTAACAATAAAAAAAAAAAAAAAAGGTAGGAGAATAAGAGAGTAAGAATTCCCACTGCGCATGTTACAATATTGTTTTACAGGTCGTTTCAGGACAACTCGACAAAAGTTCAACAGTTTCAGTTCAGTCAAGTTCAACAATGAGATATTTCCTGAACATAACAAACAAGACAATGTACATTTTGTGCCAGTCTCCATAGAGGAGTTTACATCCAAAGAAACATCTTGTAAACCAACAGCAAATTTAGCCAAAGGTAGAAGCAAAAATGTCACTCAAATACTAGCAATACCCCCAGAAAAAAAACCCCCAAAAATTCATCTATTATGTCTGAGTTGACAAAAAACTAAGTATTACAAAGTTTGTCTCAGTTGTGTGATTGTGGAAATCTCTGTGGTAAAGTGTGTGCACTGCAGGGCAATTTACTGATCAACCACCAAACCTCCACAGAAACAAACTTGTCATTAAGAATCTGAGCCTGGGGCCAGAAAATAGACTCCCTCCAAAAGATAAGCAAATATTTCACAAAATGTACCAGAGATGATTTACATTTACTTCCAACAGGTTGTTTGTGTGGTCAATAGTGACATTGGTCCACAAGATTAGCTAAAATAACAACCTTGGTTTAATGTTTATTATGTCAGGCTTTACTAAGGAAAAACAATGTTATCTTGTATAAATCTGAACACTATAAAAAGTGTTGAATTAAAAAGGTTTTAGTTTTGAAAATAAGGGAATTCATACTTGCAATTTTATTTGTTTCTATTGCAGTAGTGATGCTGATGGAAACCAATGGAAACCAAACCCATTTCTATTTGACCTCCAGCCCCATCACAGTTGAAGCTCTGAGTGGTGTGAAAGCAAACATGGAAAACATGATGATGTCCAGGTGTACAACCTTAACTTGTCACCAAGAAGACCTCAAAATATTCAGCTCCTACACCTATGTACACAGGTTTTCATCGGCCACCGAGGTTTATGTATTTAATCTACAGATTCTGCCTGTCTGCAGTGGTCCTACACAAGTGTTAATATGTGTGTAGAGAGAGTGGGGTGACTTTGACATACACACTGAGAGAAACACAAGTGTCTCTGTCACCACGGGAACATTAATCTAGGACTGGTTCCTCAGCTCCACTTGTGAGTTCACATTCACCTCACTGCAGTGGGACATTTTGGATCAGGGACTGCTGTCAACAAGTTTATCTCAGTCACTCAACTGGCCCTTATAGTAGATCCACCTTCAACTTTTTCACTAAAACCTCCCACACCCCAGACACTTCCCTTGTGCGTGACATCCAGAGAACATTTTTCCAGATTTTTTAATTTACAAATATTTTGTCCTGTACAATAACAGCTCCAGAATTCACTATGGTGTAGGGCAGGGTACCGCGTATAGGTACCAGTGCAGTACCAAATAAACATGTACCGAAGGGAGAAAAAATAGAACCGAAAACAACTTATTTTCTCCAAAGAAATACTATTGAATAGAATGTATTACTTTTGTAGTTATGTTCAAAATCAGAATCAGAATCAGAAAGGGGTTTATTGCCATTGTAAATGAACAAACTTCACAGACATAGGAACTTGTCTCGGCATGAAGGTGCAACACAAAACACTGAGCAACATATATTCAGTCAAACAAAAGGGCACGCATTTAAGGGACAATTCACAATAAGGATAAATATGGGAATACAGTAGCTACCAGAAAAAAGTACCGAAAATTACCGGTACCGAAAATCAAAAATGTTGTTGTGGTGTAGGTTAAGAAACATCCTCATTGTATCCAATGCTCCAGTAGCCACAAAGCTGCTAATCTATTCTCAAAATTCCATTAATTTATCAATCAATTTAGCAATCATGTAAATGTATTACACTTTGTCTTGATCAATTGCACTCAACTAAGTCACTAAGGAACTCAAAAGTACAATTTACACAAAATACCAATTTTCCTTTATCATGTTATCATTAATCTAGCATTTTCATGTGCTTTTGTGTGCAGCTCAATAATTGTGTCAAATTGTCATATGTAATATAAATGATGTACTACTGTAATAATTAGGAAAGCAAAAATCATGGTCACTGCTTACTGATACACTGTACTTGGCTAGTTGTAAAAAAAAAAAAAAAAAAAAAACTTCAGGAATGCTTTCATGTGTCTCCCTGGCTGCACAGATTGGTCTTATCTTCAGTCCTGGCTCAGTTATCTGGAGTGAACCACAGCAGTGTCTGCACTCAGAGCCCAAATGGATGGTGCAGCTCGTTTCTGTTAAACATTAGTCCCAGGAATCCCCCTTGGCTTTGGGCTGCGTGTGCTAATGTTTACAGCCATCCGGAGATCTCCTAGAAGATAGCACCTGTTCTGAAGAGATGGGAAAATGGGCAACGCACATTCCTCAAGACCTTGAACCTGAGAAGGATGGAGATGCACTATACTCAAAGGAATACGGTAATGTATGTGTTTTACAAGCAATGGTGTAACTGAGAAATGAAGGGCCCAAGTGCAGGTATTCACAATTGGCCTTACAGTTGTAAATAGGCCCAAAATATATGATTTCATAGTAATATTTAGCTGACGTCATAAGAAAGATATGGGTTTCCCATTGACTCTTAAAGCGATCTTTAGTTATATACTAACTTTTCAGCAGTCAACATGTATTTCTCACTGACCTAATGCCTTCTGAGGATCCTAATTATCCACAGCGATGAGTTTCTAAGTGCTTTTCACAACTCTCTGAGGTCAGAGCGTGTTTTGCCATCACAATAAACCAACAACAAGCGCGCTAACAGCACACTTTCTGCTTTGTGGACGATAAAATGCGCTACTATTAAATGCAGAAAGCGCACTATGGGCTCATTTTTACATGAATAGATGCTTTTACAATATATCTGTACTGGCAAAACAGATTTGACTTGATTACATGGGGGGATCGGGTACAGCCCCTTTAACTCTCAGTTCTATCAACCCTTTAAAAACAAGAGGAATCCTGTGAGACACATGCATGAACTACAGTTTGACAAAGTAGAAATTAAGTTGGACAGACAGGATGTTATGGATGGCTCTATGCTCCTCTCTTTCACACACACACACACACACACACACACACACACAAATGCACACAAATTCACACTTGCACACACACAGACACATGCGCACACAAATGCACACACTCACACACACAAATACACGCGCACACATGCACACACACACACATGCACACACGCACACACACAGATGCACACGTGCACTTCTCAATCAGACAGCTTCAGTGATAGATACCAATGAAAACAGTCCAATCAGTAACAGATTTCCTCAGCACACTGCACCTGCATGTAGCAACAGGCCTGAACTCCTGAACCTCACAGTAGTGTTTGCATACAGCATGTAAATATTGCCCATATGAATGTTTGGAAAGCCACAACAAGAGAATGAATGATGCTTCCTGTGCATGTACAAAAGCAAATGTACAAGCCTGTCAAGTGTACAACAGGGTAAATGTGCTTTGTAGAGCACATTGTAGTGCAATTTAAAGTGCTTTACGCAACATATATATATATATATATATATATATATATATATATGTATATATATATATATATATATATATATATATATATATATATATATATATATATATATAATATATATATATATATATATATATATATATATCGATAGATAGATAGATATAGATATAGATATAGATATAGATAGATAAAGTCTATGGCTCTCAAACATTTATGGTAAAGTACAGTATACTTTATTGTCTCCGTTGGAAAATGTGGAGGACTTTGGCCCCAAAGAGTTGAACCTGGAACTTTCTTGCTGTGAGGCAAGAGTGCCAGCCATACCAAGAAACCTCTAAAAAAAAGATTTGGCTTTCAGAGTACCACAAGATCTAAAACAGGTCTATAACTGAATAAGTCAATATTCATTAATTTATTAAATTAGGGCTCAACCAGGTCCAAAATACAACCTAACCATAGAGTATATCAAATCATACCCAAAATGTGAATAAAAAATTAGACAAACTCTAAAACTGCAGAGGGCCTTGCATGAACAAACTTACTACCAGTGGAACACATGGTTTGAAAACTGCTAGTCTAGAAGATAAACTTGCAATAATAGAGTCAGTTTTAGCTTCACCACACAGACGTGAAAGTCCAAAAAAACTCATTATGTAACATAAAAGCGCTGAATCCGTTAACTTTTGTAAAATGGTTTAAGATATTGTCTACTTCCACTCATCAAAAAATGAAGGGAAAAAAAATCTATCATTTTTTGCTCTCACATTGAACTTGACTCAGAAGAGAGATCAGACAGAGCAGTGTTTACAAAAGTTCAAACTGTCGACTTTCCCATGGCGCTCTCAAAATATTGTTTTCCAATCTCCGACAGTTAGATTTTGTGTGTGAGACAAACCGCCTGTTTCAGCTCGAGACTCCATGCGCCGCTCCGAGTGTTTTATTTTGACTGTGTCCTGGCAACCAAGCTGTTTCTGCTTACCTCGCCCTCCCCCCGCCCTCGGCCCCAAGTGCTCCGGTCTGCTCCTCCACGTGTGTGAGTGTGTGTGTGTGTTTGTGTGTGTGCGTCAAACTCACATCTGCTTTGCATTGGGGAGGCTCTCTTTAAGCCGCCGGTTCTGTTACACCAAAGATGGAGAATTGGGGTTAAAAAAAAACCTAAATAGGCTAAAATGGATAGTGTTAATTTCAAAAACATCTGGATGATAATAACGTATTGGATGACAAAAGGAGTCAGATATAAAGTGCAGTGAAAAAGTAAATGAAGAACGATAAGAATGATGAAACTGGAAAGTTACTATTTGGAATATATTCAAGACGTCTACAATAGTGAAAAAATATGCATGTCATTTTTATGTCAAATGACAACTATAACTAAAGAATAATGTATTCTTTTTAGAAGTGAAGTTGTTTTTCCTGTATCTTAAAACAGTCCCAAATGATTTAATATTGCTGGCACTAAACCGGTCCACACCAAAATGATTCATTTTTCCCTTGGCTCATAACTGATATCCCCAAACAAAATGATGTTGCTGTATTTCTTAAAGTTGCACTGTATTCACTTTTCTAGAAAAGGGTCTGCCGTCTGCTCGTCTCCATAGTAATGTTACTACTTTGCCTAAAATGTTGCACAGTATGGCATCAGACATCAACACACAAGTTAGAGGTCAGATCTCTGGAGAGGCGACACTGCTCACAGTAAGAATGCATGTTTTTCTGCAAAATCACCTGTAATTGATTAAATGCAAGATAGATGTTTAATGCCATACTGTGGAACATTTCCAGCAAAACAATAACATCCTCATCTTCACCCTCCACCAGACAAATTACATTGCGCACATTTAACCTGCACCTGTCCACGCTATACTTTTAAATCCAGTATATTTTATGAGTAAATATTTTTGCCATTTTGAATGTACGTTGGTTACCGTTATGGGGAGGGGCTGGCACTCACCACTCTGCTGGACCGCACCAACAATTTGTGCAGTAGGTGAGGCTCCGAAAAGGACACTGTGCAAATGGAAGACAGTACTGAGACGTCTCCCTCGTGCCAGAGAGAGGTCAACGAGTTTATTTGGCCAACAATCCTCTCCCAGTCCATCATATTTAACTCATCTCGATACAGGCTATTCTCGCACCTATGCCAGCTAATTACCAGGCTTCACTTTTTGGTTATTTATTGCACGCGAGGGGGGAGTTTGATGTGGGTGAGAAATAAAAATGAAAGAGCTTGTATATGAGAAATGGCTGCTGTCAGTTCCCCATTGCCGTGAAACATTTGGCAATGCAAACTGAAAGGCTTTGGAGAGGAGAGCGTGAGCTTGGCGTGGCCTCAGCATATCAAGTAGAGGAGATGCTTGAACTTTTGAGAGGCAAGACGCAGTGCCAAAAGACCATTGTGTGCTAGTAAAAAATGTAACGCAACAGCTGTAGTGCATTTGTATGTTTTTTCATGTGCACAAGTTGAGAGAGTTTTCAATCAAAGTCAGGGGGAAAAGGGAGGGTGCGCCAAGACAGCACTTTATGTGGATGATGAGAAAAGAGCTGTAATTACAAATGTAGAAAGTGAATGCCCTTGGTCCATGAAGCTTCAAACCAAAACAAAGAGAAGCCATGTTTTTTTTTCTCCCTCTCTCTGTTGCTGAGTCATAACAGCCCACTTACACTCACCGATGTGACGAAACGTGTCAATCAGGAAGAAGCTGTCAAAAGACAGCTTATCAAACATGTTTATTTAATGTGTGTATGAAAATACATGCGAAGGGGAAATGTCGCTTGCATAATTTTGTTTTTCTTTTTGTTTTTCTTCAAATCTTCAAAGGCTTAGGGAGAAAATAACAAAGCTGACATTTAATACAGTTCAGTTTATACCCACATAATCACAGATAATCTAAAACATTAAATTCATGTGGGTCTTTAACTGCATGACAGATTCCTGTGTTTTTCTAATTATTACTTAGTTTAGTGAGATAGTCCCTGTGGTAGATATTTATCATATTTTTACATCAGTCAAACTGCAGTTTGTGAAGAAATGTTTTTAAATAAGTAGAGCTGAAAACACAACCCTAAAATCCGGGAAATTTACAGAACCGATCATTTAACAAAACAAAGGTGTTATTGGGTAATATTATTTGTCAAATCATAACTTTTGCATAATATATATGGATTTTGTTTGAATGCTAGGTAACAGTCATATAATTACGTCTGTCACATCTGCTGCGCATGTCCAACCAGGAAGTAACATGAGTGGTGTACATTTTACAGTGGATACTTTGTATATTTACTTGACCTTTTAGAACAGGCATCTGTACTTTCTACTCCACTGCATTTTTGAACTGGACAAAAAAGTAGAAAGTAATTGCCACATGGTTATTTTTAGCACGTTCATGGTGACATCTTGACTAAAGGTTATGAGTTCAAGTCCAGGCTTTGAACAAACAAAAATATATACCGTACATAAGAGAGAAAACTAGGAAAAATAAGTAAGTTGTTTCGAATTGCTACTGTTAACCAAAAATCAGTACATTCTTAATCAAAATTCCCTACATCCTGAAAAAAAAGTCATAAATCACTACATTTAACACTTCACACAAATCTGTGTGAAATTCTTTTTACTCTTAAAGTAAATTTTTAAACAGACACTTCAATACTTTTACTTAGGTAGATTTTGTGTGTGCGCTACTTTTACTTTTACTTGAGTATTGTATCTGTGGTATCTGCACTTTTACTTATGTAACCAAATTGAGTAGAGTACTTCTTCCTCCATCCATAAACTTCACCAAATGTGTCAAATTGTGGATATTTTTTGCAAAATGACATTTACTACATTTTTGTGAAACTAACTTGTCATATGCACTTTAAAGATGTACTTACTTTAAGTCAAAATGTAGTAGAAGGATGAGCTATAATGTAATTTTTGAGTCAGCAGTAAACATTTTTTACATTTTTAAGTGAAAAAAGCAACAAAGCAACAGACAAAACACTACACTACATACAAAAGAGAAGCCCTAAAATAAATCTAAACCTACTGAGGGCAGAATAACACACAAAAGGCAAAGTTCAAAATAAGAACGTTATAAATATCAATCAACTGTACAATTCATTCAATGCCACAACACGGTCTGAAACTGTTCCTTAGACAAAGAGATTCCTGGGATTCCTCTGTGCTCTTGTCTCCTTTACTCTGCAGCCCTGAGTTTATGGTGCTTGCGCTCGGGTCATCTACAGCATTTCTGGAAAGTCTGTCTGCATTCTCCATCTGTGCAGCCATCAAACTGTCTTCTCCCATATCTTCTCGTCCACAATAACTCTTACTAATAGCTATTACATCCCCAAGCCTTATGATAATACACTGTAATATTATAAACGTGTACCTGGGAGATTCGAGAGACTTTTACAGCCCTATGAAGACACACAAGGGTTGGGGGTTAAATTCCAGGTGGGCCATGTGTTGATAAGGTCTAGTTCAAGGCAAAAATCTGGTCCGTGTCCCTTCTTGACCCCTCTGTGCACACACAATGGACGAGGCCCGTGGGCAGTAATATCAGAGACAGTTGGTGTTTTTGTAGCACTTAGTTGAAGTCATATTCTGTTACCGCGACAACATCCAATCACCTGCCAGCACGCGACCTTTGACCCGCGCTGATAGAAAAGAGAGATGTGAGTACATACCAGCGCCGGGTCGGGTGGTCCGAAAATCACACGGGATTTAGGAACTTCGGGTTGGTTTGCCCTGAGGAGCTGGGAATCATTTCTTCGAATAAATCTAATCGTTGTGTCTCAGCAATTTACTTTTCAGTATTTCATTGATATTATTTTGAAGAAACAATATTCTCGAGTTAAAGTTTTGTCTTCTTTGACTAACAATAACATACTTGTCAATTTCAGTGGTGGAAAGTCACAAAGTACAAAAGTAAAAGTACCGTACGTTACACTAATACTAATACAATACTTTAACCTTTTACTCTTAAAGGACATGTATACTTTTACTTAACTCAAGTCGAATTAATGTATTTTTGTAATGCCCAAAATCACAACAGCAGTTTCCTCAAAGTACTGGCCAATTTGAGGTTAGAATTAGACATAAGTAAAACTTTCTTTACTGTAACTCATATTGTTTGTCCTGTTGCCAGAATGTGCATAGTTAATTGGTTCTGTCTGCCTGTACACGTGACCAAAATTGTTTATTCACCAAATGATTGAAGCATTTGAGTTTCTAGTTATAACTTCATAGTATCTATTTAGAAATGCTTATATGACTATTGACTATAATAGACTTTTATTGTCTAATGTACACATATATATCGGTACACATGTGTAGAGTATATGTAAAATATAGCATAGTTGTAAAATATGTAAAAGGCTACATCAAAATGACCTTGACAATAGTTCCTGTAACCTCTGGAAAACCCTTCTGAATAATAAACAAATGGAGAAGTCGTTAGCTCTTCATCGATACACTGCATTAGCAGAGTAACATGGTCGACCATCTTTTCATTACATGTGTAGACAAACTAACCTCCCTCAGGGACGTCCCACCACTCCTCCCTCCCCCCACTCTCCTCTTTCAGCGATCTCAAACGCAGCACACGTCTTCTGCTCATCCATCTTCTCTCCCTCCCATTTTCAGATACACGCAGCGGCACTAAATCACAGCACAGTCCAGGCGTTCTGTCCTGCTTCAAGGACTGAACAAGTGCAATACAAAACCATGTCCAACAAGAACAGAAGTCAATTCATAATAGTTTTGTTGACTGTCGTTATATGTTTTACATACTGTGGCTATTTCTACATAGTTAATTGTGCATTTTATTCAAACTAGAAAGAAGGAAAAATGATCTTGCTTAAAAAAGGACAGAAATCTAAATGTCAAAGCTAATGCAGTACAAAATAATATCCAAATTTCAAATAACATCAACGTATTTAGAAATTCCTTTTATGCAGTGTGGCACAATGAATAATCCCTCAAATTAACTACATATTATAACAACATTATAACGATAGCGTATAGCGTTTTTGTTGAAAGTATTTGTTACATCAAAGTAAACTCTCATCCACCCAGTACCTGTAATGTCAAATACATCACTCAGTAAACATTAATATGCAAATGGAAACTGACTGCTGGGAACCAAACCCCTGATTGAATTATACCCACTCCTGTGACTCAGCACTATATGCTCCTTCACTCACCCAGTAAGTGCAGTGAATAATGCTCATATTGTCATTTGAGCACGTTGGTAACACAGTGCACTTTACAAGCACCGCTACAGTCTGTGTAAATCTCTTCAAATATGTAGTTAAAGGTTTTGCCTTTCCGGTCATATATGGGCCAGAGAGTGTGTGCTGCCAGCAAAAGGAAGTGTTTCCAGTCACAGAACAGCACTGGACTTGACCTATGGCGATATCATCTGCTATACTATTCTGTCAGAGATTAGATGGAAGATGAAACAATCTTACAATATCATATAGTTCTATTTGTTTTAATTAACTGTGTACTATACCCAAGCATCACTATTTACAGTCCAACTAAACCCTGTGTCTATGTCTGTTTTTCATTCTCTAACCTCTTGGCACTCACAATTTAGTTGTTTAGTCGTAATACTAAAGGTCAAATCCAGTGGGTGAAGTCCCTCCCATGTTTTGATTGTTTTGACGCTTGTGCAGCTTTAAGGGAGAGTCCAAACGGAGTTGTTTTCAGAGTCAGTCTAAAGCCACAGCTGTCATTCTGTCAGTGTTTGGCTCCACGTTCAAGCCCTGTTCTGTGTCTAGGGCTAACAGGGGCTAACACCAAGCTAACAGAAGCTAATATGAGGCTATATACATGTGGTGTATGACGCAGGATCCAGCACCTGGGCTATGAGCAGTCAGCGTATGACTCTAAACATGTATGAATAAGATCAGTATTACTTGACTTAATATTATACGGTAAAATCATCAATGAATATCACCTTCCATTTTTGCATCCCTCAAAATAGCCTAATGTAAATGTTTTATCATTTCTCCAGGGCATTTACAAAAGGATCAAAAGTAAGTCTACATCTATTTTTTAAAGATTCTCTAGCTCGACAGCTTTTTTCAAAACAGTGAAATGGGGAGAGAGAGGGTAGAAACATTCAACAAATGGTCGAGGCCAGGAATTGAACCCACAAAAATCTAGTTTATGCAACCATCAGTGAGAAAGCTTCTAAATATTGGTCAAATAACACAAAAACTAACATTCATAGCCCACAGGTGCAGTAGTTTAATGTTAAATAAATTATATTACTTTAGTTAATGTGGCAAAAAACACAGGGAGGTTTATTGAGTAGCCTTAGTGGTTGTCTGTAGTGTTGGTTAAAATACTTGTATATGTGTATATAAACAGTTTCTTTTCGTTTGTTTTGCATTTATAAGATAAGAGAACCTTTTTTAGAGAAGGAAGAATGGCAATGGCACATGCACTACTTTGAGCTATGTTTTTATATTTTCTCAATCATTCAAAGCTGCTTGAAGCTTAAATTTTATGATCGAATGCCACAATGAAAGAATGTGCCAGAATACAATTACTCAAAATGAGTATATATGAGTGTATTTTCAGGTAAATGTATTCAGTTACTTCCCAACACAGTTCTCAAATGTAGCTTCAAATGTAGCTTCAAATGCACTTCAAATGCCAGCTTCAAATGCTAGCTTCAAATGCAGCTTCAAATGTGTCAAATGCAGCTTCAAATGCAGCTTCAAATGTAGCTTCAAATGCAGCTTCAAATCAAATCAGCTTCAAATGTAGCTTCAAATGTAGCTTCAAATGTAGCTTCAAATGCAGCTTTCAAATGCAGCTTCAAATGCAGCTTCAAATGCAGCTTCAAATGCAGCTTCAAATGCAGCTTCAAATGCAGCTTCAGCTTCAAATGTAGCTTCAAAAACTACTTACCCATATCCCAACTATAGGACAAATAAAGGTTTTCCTCACGTATTTGAGGCCTGGATTGAGAGGGTTAGCGCTGGTCCAATTGTACATATCTAGAATGCCACATCAGTCAGAAGGATATTAAACAAAAGTGTTGTGGCATGTTGATCATCATTCTCAAACGGGACACCAGGAGACAGCTGAGGGCACAAGCAGGGCAGAGGAGGGCAGAGGAGGGCAGAGGGGGGCAGAGGGGGGTTTGGGGGCAGGAATCCCCTCATTGGCAGAGGTACGTTAACTCATCCCGCTGACACTCACAGCTCAGTGCTACAGTCTGGACCTGCGGTCAAGTCCACCACCCTCCAGTTCATTTGTCACTCAGCGGCCTGGCCTGTTTATGTGCCGTGGAAGACAAACATGTTTACATAATACAGAACATGACCAACACTTTCCAATTTTTTACTCACTAATAATCCATAATTAGCTGTAGTTTATATATAGTTGCACTGGACTTTCATTTTACTTTTGCTCAAGAGAAAATATTAGCATCTGGAGTCCATCGCAATAGATTATTCAATTCAGTTATCTCCATGGGCCGGACACTTCCTGTCACACCGCGACACTGGAAGTGAGTCCCTAACTCTTATAAACCCTTTGGCACGTTGTTATTCTTCACATGCATTCATTCTTGGTCAAGGCTTTAAAACATATTTTTTCAGACAGCAAAATAAAACTGGGGCGGACCGCCCAAGTGCAGCCAATCAGAGGGATGCTTTCGGCTCCTACTTCCTGGTTGACGAGACAAAAAACACTTTATTGAATGCAAACAGCGTACTGCGGCCACATTTTTGTCACAAAGTCCTGCTTTTACAATATACTCTTTGGTGGATTGCACAAAATTTACTTTGATTAATTTGTTTCAAGTAAAAGTACAAAAGTTGAATAAAATGACTCAAGTTGCAGTAATAAAGTATTTGGGGAACTACTCAAACAAGAGTAAGAGTTCTGGACCTCTGATTTATAACTTGAAGCTAATGTAATTGGAAGGACAAAGATATAAAGTTGTGCCAACATTCTGGTAATTGCAATGGGTAGACACAAAAATGAGAGAAAGTAAATCATTTCTGGTTGAGTGGTGCAAGAATCACAGACATTCAAATAATGTAACCAAATGTAACCATAACTGTACACATCTTGTGAACTCTTTATTTAGCGATAGCCCAGGGCAAGTCTCCAGCTTGTAGTATTGTTCCAGTAGATTTCCATTATCTGAAGCTAGAGAACATAATGGCCCAACTAAAGCAGATAATCTAGCTTTCTGAACATTAAAAAAATAAAATGATAAATAATAAAAGTAGAAAAAGAAACAGCTGATAGCGTGAGATACTGTCTACATGTCCCAATACATCGTGTCCTTCATGTTTTTTAATAAACTGGTATTGTAAAACCTGTGCGCACATCTGATTGTTGATGATTGTTTGGAGAAAGATACATAATGTGAGCTCCCTGGGGCGTTTTAAAACTGGTATGCGCCGTTCTCATCTCAAAGCCAAGCCACAACAGGCAGGTGAACTGTAGAACGAGTTATTTATGTCACTGGGATTGTAGTGATGTGTTGCTCAACATCAACAGCTGAGCACAGAACGCACTTTGAGTAGAATTACAATGTCTCCAATGGACGTAAGATAGGACTCAGTAAACGTGGCGTGACTTGTGTTTTCGACAGATGAGGAACAAAATGCACAGAGCAACAAATAACAAGTACCGATATGCATGCTATGAGAAATTTCAAAAGTGACACGCAAAAAAATCTGAAGCACTTCCCATTAAGCGGCATGACTGTTAGAGCAAGTGCTAACAAACAGGAAACTGAAAACTATGCAAGCACTGAAATAATGAAGTGAATACATCATCCCAATTTTATTTTGTTTATTCTATTTATTTTTGTAATTACATTTTTAAACACAAAAAACAAAACAGAGAACAAGACAGCAAGCAGACAACATCAAAACATCCAAGAAATAAAACTAAAATTTACAGTATAATTTGTGCAGCAAATGAGTCGCATCCAGAGTCTCTCAAAAAGGTACATTTTCAATTTCATTTTTCGAATGTCCGTTATAATTTAGGTCTAGTCCTTGATTGTTTGTGCTGTTTGCTTCATCCATTTTTTATAGTGGTCTTCTTTCCTGCTGCCAGGAGGATGCTCCACTGATTGTATCCATGGCAGGAGCTTTGAGGCCCAAAAACAGAGTTCTGAAATCAAGTGGGATAATGAGGTCAAAATCAGTCTGTAGTGCTAATCATCCTTCATTCATTTTCTACCACTTGTTCCCGTCAGGGGTCATTAGTGACTAGAGCCTATCCCAGTGACTTTGGCCCTTAGGCGGACCCTGGACAGGGGCCAACTTGTCGCAGGGTTAACTTTATTGATCTCAGTCCAATATTTCTGAGTAACAGGACAGTCCCAGAACACATGATAATGTTGAGCCTCCTGGCAACCACAGTTTGCATTTCCTTGTGAATAACAAGCACTTTGACATGGTGTTATGAAAAAACGCATGACACTTTTCCAACAGCATGTGATTTTGAGGTTCTCCACTGAGATGTACATATATTTTCCAATTCTTTGTCTGTCAAAAGAAAACTAATTTCTCTTTCTCATTTATTTTTAATATATATATGCTGCAGTACAATGTTTGTCCAGATTATAAACCATTTATATAATTTAGATATTATTCCCCTGGAAATTCAGATTTATTCTTAATAAATATTTCTGAGGTTTATGATGGTCATTACTTTGTTTAATTTCTTGGTTATAATAACTCCTTATTTGTAAATATCTATAAAAGTCCTGTTTCTCCAAGTCCAAGTTCTTTCAACAAATCAAAGGTTTTCATGTGATTATCTTTTGTGTATATGGTAGAAAAACTTTATACCTTTTGTAAGGTTGGGTTTGATATTAGGTCAACCAGTTTAAGATTTTAACATCTTTGTTTAGTTTGTATGTTTGGATTATTTCTGGGCACATTTCACCCAGGGGTTCTTAATTGCCTCCAAATGACTCAACCATTTGTCATCTGCCAGTAAGGCCTGCACAGGAACCCCCAGCACAACATTACTCTAAATATTTTTGACCCTCATATTCTGGGTCACGCCAGTACAGCAACGCTTTGATTTGAGCCAAAATAAAGTAATTTTTCAGACAAGGTAAACCCCAACCTCCTTTTTCTTTTGATAGTTGTGAGTTTTAAACCGGATACAAGGTTTTTTGCCATACAAATCTTGAGATTAATTTATTCCATTCATCAAACAGCCGGTTGGGGAAGGAAATCGGGGGAGTCTGGAATAGATAGCTAGAGAAATCTGGGCAAAACATTTATTTTTATAGTTTGACTTTGACTTAAGTATAGGATTAGAGTCCATTTTTCAAGGTATTTCTTTATAGTGGAGAAAAGAGGGGTATTTTTTTCTAAGATTGTTGATAGATATTTATGGAGGACTACACCTAAATATTTATAGATGAGAAGATCTTTCTAACGGTCAAAGGTGTGGCCAGAAAGAGAGAATTTCAGTCTTTGTAGTGCGTGTATCTTCTTAGAATCATGAAGTTTGTGCAAGACAAAATGTAAAGGACCGTTTTGAGAAATACATCCGGGTAAAATGTACAATCTAATTTGCAGCTGAATTTAGTCCGGGTTTAGTTCAAGAGGAGTTAAGTTCTGGGTTTGTCCTTTTTTAATTCCCTCTTGGATTTTAGAGTATGTGGCTTAATCCCAGTTTAGTTGATTTTAGAGCATTTAAGGATGGCTAAACATTTCAAAGGTGATGCTTAGCTTTAGAAGTGTCGGAATCACCAATGAGCTATAATACCATGTTATGATTTCTGCCTCTTCAAATGTTTGTAGATGTAGTCGAGCTTGAGACATAAAACATCTGGACTTCACGTATTACCCTCACATCTGGCTGCTTTGGGGAGAGCAAGTCAGCCCCAAAGAAGAGAGAAGAAAAGTTGGATAAATAGATAAGAGGAATGTTTGGAGAGGAACACTGATTTACAACTAATCCTCCTGAAATGAGATTAATGCTATTTTAAGTCTGCACTAAAAGGCTGTAGAAATCATCTCTCTTTCACATTTGATTCTCTGTTTTTCAGGTTCAATGACAGAGTTCAACAGCACATTTAAAGGCTGGGCCCTAAGTGAGCAAAAACAATGCAACAAGGAGCAGATGTTCAGAACACAAGCCCATATAGTAGGTATAATTACCCTTCCCGATGATTAATATGTACAGTACAATCTCCAAAAGAATATAATTACTATAGGTTACTTAGGAGGGAAGATTTGCATCAGGGCATGTAAGGTTTTGGCTCCAATAAATCCACACAAAAACCTCAACACAAAAGGAACTAGCAGTTCTCAGTAAACGTAGCAAATGAATTAAATTGCTTTGCTTTGAGAAAATGAACATTACAAATATAAACGTATGCATAAATACTGGAACTGGAACTAAAAAAACATGTGCATTCAAATAGTTGCAACTGTTAAAGGGGACAAGCTTTTTAACCTTGTAACTTCAGTGTTTCCTCTTCATTAGTTTACTCAAAAGTTGTATTTTGATGTATTCATGCATGTTTGAGTAATCCTGTATTGTCATTCAATTGAGGTTCGAGCGCTCAGAAATCTGCAGTTTTCACCTGGTCCCTATGCCTACCCACTTCTCTAGTCATATTTGCAATATAGTTAAAATGCCACAAAAGGCGTGGTGCTACAAAGGGTGTAGTTCTCACAAAATAGCATATATAAAAGAAAATCAACTGTAACTTCTTAAAGGCATGATTTGTGGTAGCAGCTTTCTTTCAGTGGTTTACAGTGTGCTTCCTGAAATCCCAGAATATGTGTATTTCAGATCAGATCCAGGAGCAGACGAGGAAACAGCTGCACTCGCCTTGTTCATGTGTATTTGTGTTATTGTGTAAAAGTGTGTACGATGTGTGCGTGGGAGAGATTGTGTGTGAGCCGCTGCAGATAACCCCTGACTTCTCCAACAGGAAACTGGGACAGAGCCTCAGGAAGTGGCTCTCGGGACGGCCCAAACGAAACCCAGCGAGCGTTTGGTGGCAGTGAAAATAAATACAGCTTTCAGGTGCGCCACACACATGACTGGAGTGTATTCGATATCAGGGCCTTTCCTCTTGACACACAACAAGCCTGAGTATAGACCCTCTGCTTGTGTACAGAACACATACTTTGAGTAAGGATCTAGAATGATTTTCTAGATAAAATACAATAAAATAGGTTTCAATAATAATGTCCTGCATTAACAATACATATTTTTAATTATGGCTTTATTTTATCAAAATAAAGGACAATTTCTTCCTCCAAAGTCAGAATTCTGCCTGGTTAGAAATTATTATCAGTGATTATTATGCAACTTCTGCAACTATTATTGCCATTGTATGTTTCTGCAATAGCATTTTTGCATCATCAAAACACAAGTTTATGAATGTGTCTGTAATGTACATTATACAATTTTACACACTTGGCCTTCCAAGAAATTTCATTTCCTGCATTCTAGAGCATTTCAGAAGGTAAATCAACTATAATATTTTGTTGGGCAAATCCCATTTATTGGTGTATCTTTACTGAGATCATTCAAACTAAGGTTCAAATCAAGTTACAAACTGAAATAATGCAAACTATGTCTGAAATGACAAAGTCCTAATATTTAAACATATCAACAACAGCTCTTTAGTCTGTGCCATATATAATAGATTGCAAAGTGATTAATAACATAAAAATTTATGGAACGCTACTTATCCTAACTTCTACTTCTTTAATTGCACTGTTAGGTAATCATAGTATTCAAACTTGGCTCTAGATTGAGATTGCTCACTGCTCCAAACAAGATGCCCTAATGTGAAGGATTATTCTCTCTATGGTGACAGTGAAGTGTACATAAGTTAATTTTCACTTGTAGTAGAAAATATGTCAAAAAACAGCTACAAAATACGCAGTTGCATTTCAATATATGTGCTAATGTAACACCTGAACAGCTTTTGCAACACTCTGACAAACAAGCTCATCAATCAGTCAGTCAACAGGCCATCAAACCATTGGCTCTGCATGTTCCCAACGCAGTCCTCTATAAAACCCACACCTGGGGCGAGAGGAGGAGAGCTGGCACCGCGCCGCCCTTTCACACGCTCTCTCAGGAAACTCGCTGAGTACTTTCATTGTACGCTCTTCCTGCTGCCGCTCTTAAAAAGCTAGAAAACCATGCATTACTGTGGCCTGTATGAAGGAATTACATGCTTCACTGTAGTATATGAGGGCACATCGGGGTTATAATATGGAGTAGGGCTGTGAAATGCCACTGCTGCGTTGCATTGTCCAAACAGGTGAGCCTCCAGGCAGCAGCGCATTCCTAACGTGTTTTGTGTACTCAATGTGAAATAACTGAATGCCAATGGAAACATAGAAACAACAATCAATCATATTTTATAGTATAAGCACTGGAACAAAATAGTGGAAATCTACCGTTTCACTTTTGATGGTTTTGTCCTTGAGCATCCATCCAAAAATGTAATTACCATTGCTGAAGCAAGCTAAAAAATGATATACTTGTTTAGCACTAAGGGTTAACTTTTCCTTGTTAATCAATACTAGAGTCACTGCTCCGACACATCTTTTTTATAAATAGACGGCGAGCATACACGCCAAGACTACTGTAGGTCTTCAGAAATAACAAGAGGAAGTGTCTGGGGAGGGGGAAGTCTGGGAATTACTTCGAAAACACCTGTTTCCGCAACACACTTCAGAATGAGCAGAAGACGCAGCGGAAGCTTGTCAGCCTAAACCAGTAACATTGGGGGAAAAGGGGTGTAAAATATTTCATTGTGAGTGCATATGACAAGTTAGACTTCTAATTTCGTTCAAACATACATTACCTTTAAGAGTTTACGAAAGATGCCTAGTTTTCTCTAGTTCAGCGGTTCTCAAACTTTTCCCACCAGTATCTCAGTATCACCTAAAACAATATTTGCACCACTAAATTTAAACCTAGACTATATCAAGCATGAATTAGGGTTAAATGTCTAAAATAAGACTAAAACATGAATAAGTAGGTCTAAATGATGAATAACCCAAGGGGGAACCGAAATGTTAAGAGGTTTGTCAATAAATAAAACAAATAGAAGCAGATTTGACGGGCGTAAAGATTATTCTCTGAAGTTACCTAGCCAACAAACCGTAAACAAGGGCCAAAGCTCATCTAATTTACACAATAGTTATTTGACAAATAAAAATATATGACCACACCTTTATTTTGTTAATTGTTTAACTGTTTAAACTGCCAAGATATCTTCCTTGCTCGTAAATTGTCTCTTTATTTTGGATGGGCGTTTGTGTACTGATGACGTTTGTTTATTGATGAAGATTTTAGAGCTAATTCCCGTCATTTTTTACATTTTTCTTCTCAGCCTACCACTTGACTGAAACTATGATAAATATTTACCACTGGTATTTTTCCACCAAACAAAGCAATAATAATGAAACTTGAAAACTTTGCCAAATGCACTTTAATACTTAATCGTTGTAAATATGGTTTAGCAGAGTTGATTTAGCAGATCAAATTACTGTTCGTGTGTGCTCTATTTCAGAGAGTGAGGGTTGGTTCCATGTTCGAGGCCACTTTAGTTTCACTTCTCTTCTCTGAAAACCACACACAGTTTATCTGCGCTCCTCGACTCAGACCTACACAAAGTCACCAAAATACGTCAAGAGCAGCGAATGGAATCCTCCTCTTCGGCTACACATCAAACGCCCACCGCTGCCCACATAAGCTCTGACATAACACAGACAACAGCCCGGGAATGTGCCATTGTGACGTCTCCACCTCCATGACTCTCCATGTCTGCAGCCCACTGTGCTACTCAGAAAGGCCACTGTGGACAGATGCAAGCTTTGAATCAAAACTGCAAGAAAAAAATATGATATAGGCAGCTTTTTACTACTTTTTAACTACTTCATGCTACATTAACCACAGCATGGCCACAGCAAATCTTCTGCCCAGACATCTATTCTGCTTCTCTACAACTAGTACAACTATTACTATCCCCGCTAATACTAAAAAAACAAAAATACATTTTATTATCAAGTAAAGTTAAAATTATGCAACTTTGATGAGCTTTTACCCTTGTTACAACAGTGTTTTCTCATCATTAGTTTACTCAATGTTGTATTTCTATTGCTTCATGCATGTTGGAGTAATTCTATATTGTCCTGCACATGAGGGTGGAGTGCTATTGCTCTGTATTTTTGTTGCAATTATTTGAAAACTTGAGACTCCGAGTAATACGTGTCGGATTCTAAAATGCAACTTTTATAAAATAAAAACATGTAAATGTAATCCTTTCTATTACTAAGCTGTTTTAGAGCAATATTGCAGTTTTCATTGAACAAAATGTAAAATGAAAGCATAATATATATTTTTTACTCAAAAATAATTAAGTTGAAGAAAAATATCTCGTTACTTTATATAGATTTCAGGGAAAGCAGAACAGCTGTGTTAGCATTAGCAGCTGTCATAGTCTTACATAGGCCCACACACTGTGGCACACATACTCACACAATGGATAATTATTGTCATTTACACACACATTTAAGACTATTACGCGAAATGACTTCCTCTGCTGTCAATCTGAATGCAGTTAAAGGTCCTGACGTGTCAGTTAGATTTGGGGGTTGACACCTATTTGTTTGGTTAGCGAGTCAAGTAATTTTCCCCTGACATGACGGTTCGATGGGGCCGACATACTTTCAAGCTATAACCAAGTTCAAGGATTTTCTGAAATAATAGTGTAAATAATATGTAGCTAGGTAGTCAAATTAGAGTAGTAAAAATAAAGTGTGACAAAAAATATATTGTGAAGCAGATTGAAACATTTAACAACACAATTTGACATGAAAATCAGGAATAAAATGTTAGTGTTACAATTATTGTCAGAAGAAACATCATAATTTAACAATTATTCACGATTATTGATACCAAGATTCCAAGACCAGCTTTGTGAAATCAAACTTTCTGAATGACAAAGTAAAGTTGAATAATACACTAATAATAATATGAAAGTTAACATAATCAGCCAGATATAAAAGCTTTTTATATTCAGGGTTTCTTTTTAGTGAAGGGACTGAACTGAAATATTATTTTTGCTCCTAAAATGCTCACAAGTATTATTTTTTAGTTTGTACGATTATATTGTGTCCTGACTAATCACAATTATCGATTCATGTAATAATCTTGACATCCTAATCAGGAATAACATTGTGCCCACGGTGTACGTATATTACATGAACAATACTAAATACTGCATTGTGAGTGAAAATGGTGTTTTAGGAATTAACACTGTGACTTTTCAGCACCCTAAATTACCTTTGCGTGCAGAAAACAGCAAGATGAGTAAATCCACAATGATCCACTGGGTCTTGAGTTTCCCTGGACGGCCGCTGACCTGGATTCAAAGAGACAGAAACACTAAGAAAGAAACAGAGCTGAGCACATTTATTATTCAAATGTAATGCTGCAGCGGCTGTGGATTCGGTTAAGAAAAACAACAAGAGTGAAGCAGGTTAAAGGGTGGCCTGAAATAACCCAGGGCCGTGCACCGACATGCCCTCCGCTTATCTGAGCAAATTACCCACATGTTTATGGGATTAAAGTTTTATCTGCCTATAAAATTAATACAGTAACTAGTAATTGTAAATGAGTAAATGAGAAAGTGGTACTAATAGCGTAGTTAGTCATTATGGGTATGGTGAGGCCAGTGCACTTTTCTAAAATGCTCAAATACATGAATGTGATGGTCCATTTACTGCACTTCATTTATGAGAAAACAAAAGGGCTGCCAATGGTAACAGCACTTATATCAGGAAAATTAGAAGGTTCTCTGTGGTTGTTTTCACACGCAGACGCACAAATATGACTAAATGTTGACCCAATGTAATCTGCATGAAAGCTGAATGAATAAAGAGTCAGTGAATATCTGTATTACATTTGAGTTGCTGATGTTTTCCTTTCCCCATCACAGTTATTACGAGCAAAAGTGATACATTTAAATGAGTTCAAAACCAGCTTTGTCTTGAAATGTTTTTATATTGAAAAAATAATAATCAACTGAACATTACAGTACATCTGGGCAAATTTGTTTTCTGAGAGTAAAGATTGAGAACCGCTGAACCAACAGTCACAATTATTCATGAGAGTATTCCCCATTGTATTATTTGAGCAAAAAAACATAACTTGCCCAGTAGATTTCAACTTTTTTGCTTAAAGGAGACATATTATGATTCAGGTACTTAAACATAAGTAGATCAACATTTTACATTTTGGTTATAGAAACAGGTCCATTTACTTCCTGTCAAAAACTGCTAAACTGATCAATCTTTGTGGTGGAATTTCACTGTAGCAAGCAGTGGCTTTTTATTTTCATTTTTATTTTTGGAAAGTGGCTGCGTGACATTTTAGAAACCAAGATGTGTCTGAGTCTTAACTTTAACAAACAATCGCAACTAAATACTGGGGTGTGGGCGGGGATAAGGGGTAGGTGAAACATTTTCGGCGCACTTGAGCATCAAACACAGGACAAGACAGGATTACTCAAACATGTATGAATCAATCAAAATACAACTTTGGGTAATCTAATGACAAGGAAACAGCATTGAGGTTAAAAACTCATGAAAGTTGATTTTGTGTAATATGTCCCCTTTAATCATTCATCAAACCTGTGTAATAGAAAAATATACATCTCAAAGAGGGCAGGGCCATCTAACTTCCACCGGCGCAATAATGAGCTGAATGACAGATCCAAAACACACAGCTTCACGCTCCCATGGGCTTCTCTGCGTTTTATCATTGACACAGCCACACAAACACTCAAGAGCGCCCAGTATCTACAAAACGACATGCCATAACCCTCTGAGATAGACAGCACATTAAGATTACTCTGTACGACTTACAAGGGGCAGCCAAGCCTACGAACACATGCGCCAGAGTCAGTTTCGGCTCAATCCTTTCGGACAAACCAGTCTGACTACACACAGTTAGACAGTCACACAGAGCGCGCTGGTGGAAAGAGGTGATTTGAAAAGACTTCTCACGGCCGCGGTGCCCCGATCTGCCCTGAGTAAATACTGATTAATGATTGGCCGGGGGACGGAAGTGCATTCCACACAGCAGCCCGCAGATCACAGTCCCCAAAACAGGACTTCCCAAACGTTTTAAACTGGGAAACCACATTTCTCATGCCAAAATAAGCACGACTTTGACCAGCAACACTGAGCTTGTGAATGGGTCGAACTGTTCAGTGGCTCTTGCTTGTTGCCTGGTTATGTTATTGAACTAGTAAATTGTAGTCCGCCATAGCAAGAGCAGTCAGAATATGCACACAAGCGAGTTTGTGCCAGTCCCAAGCCTGGTTAAGGGCTGCATTACACTGAGCATCTGACACAAAAAGGTGTAAAGACATAAAAGGACTAACTACTACAAAAACTGGCCACATTTATCAAGTCAATGACATCACTTTAAACTACAACCGATGTCTGCATATTTTATTAAATAGAGAACGCCTGTTAAACCGAAACTCACTTATTACCAAAGCTGTGCTTATAAAGCTGAAGAGCAATAACAAAAGATTATACATCTAAAATGGCATTGTGACTTATTTGTAAACGGTAAAGTCTGTGTGAACATGAATCCTTGAGCTGCACATTCCCAGGCACTGAAGTGTCAGATTTCACATCGGAAGAATTGATTTTCTTTCCGCTTCATTGCAGTAACCTAGGTAACTAATGATAACTGTTTGATGATGGACTCAGAAAGAACCACTTATTATACATTTTGCAAATTCTTTGTTGTTGTTATTGAAAAATGTTGACAAGACATGTGTTTTTCTGTATTTGTTGTGTGGCATTTGTAAAGTTTATGTGGAACCAATGATGTCCTAAAATAGAAATATGGTTACCAAGTTAGCCAAGTTCAATTGGCAAAGAGGATGTGTGTTTGAAGTTGTGCTGTGGTTCAGACTTTCGGCTCATTGCAGGACAGTCCTGGGTTCAATTCATTGATCATTCGTGCCCTTTTAAGTTTTCATGTTCTCCAGCATACCGGTACTCCAATTTCTCCCTACCTCTACAAACATGTAATTATATTGTAAATGATTGGCTCAGAATGGCAGCGGAAAGGAAACAGCGCCTCAACTATACCCATCCGTCTGATCCACTTTTACCTTTTTTAGTTTACACGTAGGTGATGAATGACTGTAAACTGCCATAGATAGATAATAAACTTGATCATGTAACGTCCATACTTTGTGGGACAAGTTCTAAATTCACAGTCAACATGACTGAAACAATAAACGCAGGAATATTTTGATGCAAAACTAGAAAGCGTCGACATCCAGTTATGAGGCTCGAAGATGGTTTTGCTAGTGCTGACTATGGCTCTGTGTGTATACAAAACAGAACTCGCCTGGAAGATGTTAATCAATCTTTGGCCCTGAAATGAAATGCTTTCCTAGTTGTACATTAGTGCAGGGTGTGTTGCTGCAGTTACACAGAGCCACTTGTCCAAAGTGCTGTTTTCAAGTCCATTTTTCTGGAGGACAATAGGTCCTTTATCTCGGAGAAGCAGACAGTGAAGTGTGGCAGAGACATGAGGCTGGGCAGAGACAGAGAGGAGGAATAAAGAGCAAGGACAAGGAGGCTATTAAACAGACACCAGGTCTTTCCAAAACAGCAGATCAAGGAATGTGTGCCGAAGGTGCCACATAGCTCCAAATATTTGTTGTCCGGTCGACACAGCAACAGGACATCCAACCCTGCATAAGTTAATCCATAACAGGATTCACCCCAAGCTAAATACTGAGATCTGGAATGGAGAAAAAAATATTTTGGAAAAAGATAAAGGAAAGATACATAAAAGGGTCTCAGTTTGCTTTTAACCTTGAGATTGCCAACAAAATTATAACTGATACATCTAAAATTCTTGTTTTTTCTTAGTTTTAGACAAACAAATCAGGGCAGATTTTGTTCAAATTCTCTACTTTTAACACAAACTATAAAATATTTTGTTTTTATTTGTCCGCAAAAAAAATTCAATTCGTTAACTAGCCTTTGGTTGATTTAGACTTTAATAACTTTGTTTTAAGCTTAATAAAAACTGTGTGAAGGCATAGTGATAGATGATATAACAAAAAAAATGCCTTTTTGATTTATTAATGCTGCTGTCTTTGTGATACAGTCTTTTTTTTACAGTCTCTATACTCCAGATAAACATTTATAAAAAATTGTGAATATTATTATTTTAGTGATGACTACTCCGATTAATCATTGCAGCCTATACCTGCCACATACTGTATAAGAAAGTTTAACGATATCTAATTAACAGCAAAGTAATGTCATTTACACAGATTCCACGTTATACAAATATAGTAAAACCAAACAACAGACAGAAGTAGAATCGATGTTAGCCAAGAATTGACAGAGGTAGAAATGTTTGAAGTCAGACATATAAGGCTTATTGGACGAACAAAGAACAGAATATTTGTAGAAGTCCTGCCTGTTGAACACTTGTCCCTATTGTCCACGCACCGCTCTACTACGCCCAGCTGCCATGGGAGTTTCATTGTTGACTCGGCATTGTGAAACCGCACTACACGTGCCAACAAACACACAAACCAAACACAAGTATAGACAAACACAGGGACAGACAGCTCTAGGTAGAAACAGCACTGAGGAGTTACAGAGAAATCCTGTCACTCAGTTATGTGTGAGCCTCACCCAAGCAATCAACACTGGAGCATCGAGGCCTTTCATACACTAACTTTCTGTGGTATAGGCCAAAATGAAAGGAAAGAAAGGAAAGAAGGAAATACACAAACTGTATTGTTCAAAGGTTTATTTATGAGTTGTAAACAAATTCAGGAAAGGTCATTATGGTTTGAAGACAAAGTTAATCACAATGTTCCTTGATTCCAATCACAGTTTGAGGGTGACCGTTTTGTTACAGCCTCAAGAAACTAAACTCAACCCAAGAAAATAAATAGATGACAACTGGTTGATTCTGGGCAATTGTGAATATATAAAAAAGCATCATATTTCTCTCAAATGTTAATGTTCCCAGATGAGGTTAAGGGTTATCGCAAATCTAATCACAATCGTAATGCTTGTTAATCAAAAGTGCCATTTATTTTTACCTTTGTGAAAACCTGCTCAGGACTTTTGCTCCATTGCTGTACATTTTTCAGACGTGGGACACGCCTCGGTTTGACTACTGTGTAAAAGTGCTATACGATCCTGTCTAATCAGTGTGGCGACCATCACAGCTGAAACCAGAACACCACTCAGTATTGATCAGGGCTCCAGTTTCGTGGCGGTCTCACAGGAGGCTGCTGCTGCCGTGTGTGCGTGTGTGTGTGTGTGTGTGTGTGTGTGTGTGAGAGACAAAAATTAGTTGTGAAGATTTTATTTCTCAATATCTACTTTTACATGAGGTCAGATTGGATACACTACATCATTATGTATAAATTACAAGTCTGCAAAGCCCTGAGTCAGGCTTTGAATGTTGTTAGCAAGTATTAAAAGCTGTTCAAGGTGGATTCTCGAGAGGTTGAAAAACTGAAATCTCACAACAACCCAACTGCAGCGCAAGGTTAGGAGGTCTGACATCAATTAAGATCATTTTACTCAATACTTGGAAATATTTCCAGCTGTTACAGTGCAGCTTTGTGTCTTTTTGTAAATGTGTATTTAGCTTTTGTTGTATTGCAAAACAATGAATTATGATAAAATATACTTGTCAAGCAAAGCAAAACAATGTCTGCACCTTGTCACTCTCCTGCTGCTCTTTCTTTCGCTACGTTTTATTGGCTCTGAAAAGCTCAGTTAGAAGGGGTTAGAACCCAAACATAGGCTGACCAGTCACACAGACAATAGTAACACACAGATATATGGCAAAGCACAGTGCACACATACGTAACTCACGGTAAGTTTCTCCAGCTTGAGCAGCAGTAAATGGTGTGGAACAGGTTAGCTATAGTCCACCTGAACAAACATGGGCCACACTCACACATTTGGGCTCACAGTGGCCCATCTGGTCCCAGGACGGGTGGGTTTTAATAGCTATCGATCATTCTGCGCCCGACACACTGGACGCCCTGTTGCAGATACAGCTGAGGGCTCACACAGGTCCTAAACACATGACGAGAGTGAAAGGAAAAGCCACCAAAATGTGTCAAAAAGCACATTTACCCTCTGCCTTCATGTGTGTCTTTATATCCTTAAACTGAGTTTATTTCATTTACATAATGAGGCCAGGCGCACTCTCACAAATTAAATTAGTTTGAGACAACAAATAAAACGTGCTGCCACAAACAAGTGCCAGTCTGTGCATCGCTTTTACTGGTTTGTGTGATTTAAAGAAGAAAAAAGGACAGAAGCTGCACTGTGCCACCTTCACTCAATGATGTCATTGGTCAGTGAGTTACGGTGTGCTGAAAGGGTCAAAACCAAGCAGAACCAATCGATATTCCATATGATTGTAACTAATATATCTCAGATGTGATTACTCTGGTAGTTGGTGGCGATTAATTGTCGAGGCTAATAAAGTCTGCGAGACTGAGGGAGCCAGAGTGGCTGCGGGGAATCGTGGTTCATTTTATTGGCAAATTAATTAAAACAGTGCCTGAAAAACTGTCAGGCATCAAACAGTCATTGTGAAGGGCAGAACAATGAGACATCACTCAGAGACTTTGAGCGGGATGTTATGATCAAACACAATGAACGCTGCCTTTATACAGCATCATAAATCAGAGCAGGACACCGACTCTGTCAGTCAGCACACGCTTTTCTTTTACATTAGAAAATTACCCCACCAGTTCATACTTGTCTATAAGAGTGTACATGATGAAGCGTTTTTTCTTTACAGTACAGCACCAGTGTATTGACTAGTTTTATAATTATACGGTGGTTACTATATATGCAATAAAAAGAACAAAATGTAGTTCCTACCACAAAAAGGTCCCTTCGTCAACCCGGGACATACTGGACACACTATTGTCCCTCAGTTCTCAGGGGAACAAGTTGGAGGAAGTGTCCCGGGAGAGGGAAGTCTGAGTGTCTGACAGCTGCCCTGTGACCTGGTCCTGGATAAGAGAAAGAGGCTGGATGCAAAGACAAAACATAGAAACAAAAGTGTAAACTTCGGCTACAGTTTACTACATTATTGACTCAACACTGATTCTTTGATTTGTTCATGTTGTTGATGAGATTGTGCATTTTCCCAACGCTATATACGCTGTTATCTTACTGCACTGGGCTCATATGCTTGATTAGATGCTTGTAAATGTTCTTACAGCTTGGCCTGTCACGATAACGGATTTTGGCGTGCGATATGTTGTTACAGAAAATATGAAAAACAAACAATAATATTTCAACTACTTTATGCCACTGACACATTAACACTAAAGCAGGATTATCAGTTTTTATTTTTTTAAATGCACAGTATCATAAAACAATGAGCTGTGAGAGATAAATAGCATAATAAAACAGTTAGTTTGAACTTAGAATCATTAATGAGTTGTAGATGTTAATTATTCGATCTGTTACAGCTCAAATGTTTCCATGTAAATGCAAAGAAAAGATACATAAATATTAATCCCAAATAGACTGTTCCATCTTTCATTTACTGAACAAAAAGTCGACAGAGTATTTTTTTGTGACCAGTATACTTAACTGTCCCATTATTTGTCACTCTCTGTATCTTAAGACTGCACTAAACAGCTCACTGGTTCTTCACTCAAGTCCAGCACATGGAGAAGTAGCACAGATTTGGGAGTGTGGCTAAAACAATACATTGGTCCAGTTTCCTTCAGAGGGGAAATCCTGAGGTCTGGATAGTCACTGATAGGCCTGAGATGAGAGAGAAAATGAGCCAAAGATGAGATAAAGAGAGGGGCGAGTGCAGTGCATTGGGGATTAAATCACTTTGGGCAGAAATTAAAGTAACAGAATATCTCTTGGAATTGGTCAATGGCTCAAGTAACATGTCTGGAAATCGTACAGGTATAAAAATAAAAATATGTGTCAGTGCTTTGTATACCAGTAGGCAACATATTTTTTGTTTTGCCTGCTTTGATTAATAGAATTTTAACTCAAGACACAGAAACGATAGATACACGAGCGTTGGCTATAAGCTTTGTTAGGAAATGTAAAAAAGAAAAAAACTTACAGAATAAAGAATTTAAAAAAGTATATGAAAAAACCAAGTTTAGTCCAGGAGTTTAATGTGCTATAGTATGTTCCAGCTCGATGGTCCATACATCTGCAGGGGCCATGCACATTGCTTTGGCAGAGACCCTGTGGTTACCATCATGTTTTGACCTCACACATAGAAACCAAGAGAGTTAGTCCTCATACTGAAACATTCAACACTGGGTCTAAAACACATGATCTAAAAGTAAGTAAATTAACATATGGCATAAACATTTTATTATATTATATATGTTTAATATGAATCACTGTAGGCAAATGAAGAGCTAGGTGCTCTTCATTTGCCTACAGCGATTCATATTAAACATATATAATATTAGTGAGCTTTAAATAATTATATTTTGCTATAAATAATTAAACTAATTTTAAATTGAAATCCAATAAGGAAATTCTATTGTAAGTGCGTTTACCTTAAAAAGAACAGTTACCGCTTTGAAAAGCATAAGACAAGATCCAACGATCTAGAAATATGGAATTAATGCTGAAAGAACTGACTTGTGTTTGCTTTGTCCTTGCGAAAGAAGACACCATCATAAGTGTTTAAATCAAAATGTTCAAGATCAGTTAAGTCAACCAATTATATTATATTACATCCCGCTCTATTGATCTTTTGATTTTGACATATACACCAGTGCATAAAGCCAGCATTAGCTGTCATAAAAAGTCAGGCTGTGTTGGTGTTTTATGACCTGGTTCATCTCTTTAGGTGCCTTTTGAGGGGACCAGCGCCAGGGGACTGATTTACTCGTCACACAGGGAAGACATTTAAGAGGTGGTGCAGTGGGGACACTGGGCCGTAAAGCAGAAGGGGCAAAAAGTGACCCAGACGGAGGAGGTGTGCAGAACTGGTGAAGACGTAAGACACACCCGTTAACCTCCTGCCATTAGACCAGCAGATGATTTCTGACCATGGGGCAGAGGACAATGGACTGCACTCCACCAATTACCAAACATGACATGAAAGGAAAAGTTCTCTCTTAGGAGCAGAAATATTTGCATATTTTTGACAGATATAAAAGTCTGAGACAGGTTAGAACAATGGAGGGGAAAAAAGAATTTAAAATGAACTCTTCCCTAGTAAACGATTTTGAACAGACCTGTAAAGCATTCTGGATAGATGGGGATGTATTTTTATTACCATGATAAGGCACCTAACTAAAAGGTCTCACGTTTGTCTCACATTTTGTCTGTAGATGCCTGTGGCATATTTTAATGAGAAGAGTTAGAAAGAATACTGAATACCTGCAATAAAATGTAACATAGTCCGATACATGGTCCAGAGTATTCTCTTTCTAATACTTTTTATTATATTGTCATGAAAAATCAACTTTATATACATTTATTCATAGCTAATTAATGAATTAAAGATCACACGAGCACTCATCCATTTGAACTGTAATAAAACTATAATACTGAGCCGTTTGAAAAGTATTCTGAATACCACCAAATGAAAGAGTAACTGTACTGGAAAACAGTTACTCGCATTTGTATTCTGCATGCATACATATTTTTGGTACGTTATTTATTTATTTATTTGTATTAACCTTTATCGAATCAGGCAAGAATCAATTGGGATTGAGACCTCTTTTTCAATGGTGACCTGGGGCAAAGGGAAAAATGACAGAACACAAATCATAAAAACAATACAACAACAAATACTGTTTCTTCCCAACACTGCTAATGAGTAATGTCCATTTGTAGAGTGGTCTTCCACAAAGTGATGAAAGGTTCAGTTTAAGGAAACCTGGTTGTTTTCCTTACTCGTGCTGCGTATAAAGCAGTCTGAAGCGTGCAGAGCTGCGGTGTCGGGAGCAGATGTTTTGAGCCCAGCTGTTCACATGGAGGACAGAGACACTGCGCTGGTCCTCACTGTCCCTCCACTGACAGTAAAGCGCGTAACCAGATATTCAAAATCAATACGTCATCCCACAATGCACCGCGCCACGCTCTTCTTCAAGCATTATGTCATCCCACAATGCACCGCGAGACTCAGAATCTTCTGGTGGTCGTCCAGGCAACGCGCCTTATCTGACGTACGAGCTCCACCCCTTCCGACACGCCCTCCAGCCAATGGGAGCACTGCGTCGTGACATCATGGCTATTTTTGGAGCGGCACCGGCCATAAGGACGCTCCACGCTGTGAGCGCTCAGTGTATACACTAGAGCCAGAGACAGCACCACCGACAAGGTGCTCTTAGACAGTTACAGAGAAAGACTCTGGATACTTGGGCTTTTGAACTGATAACAACAAACATCGCCCGCTGAAAGAAGTAAGTCAGTCTTTCTGTATCGGAAAAAGCGCACTTTCAAAGTTTGGAAGTTTTGCCGACTGAGAGGGCGCTCCGAAACTTCATCAGAAAACTAAGAAGACTCGAAAAGTTCTATAAGACTTCTGTTGACGTTTAGGTTTTATTTTTTCTATGCATAACAAGATGGAAACTACTTTTTATGACGACTCACTCAACGCTTTCTCCCAGCTCGACAGCGCGGGCTACGGATACAACAACAAAGCTCTGAAACACAACATGACACTGAACCTGTCCGACCCGACTGGCACCTCTCTGAAGCCGCACCTCCGGGCCAAGGCCAGCGACATCCTCACCTCTCCCGACGTGGGCTTACTCAAGCTGGCCTCCCCGGAGCTGGAGCGGCTCATTATCCAGTCCAGCAACGGACTCATCACAACCACACCGACCCCGACGCAGTTCATCTGCCCCAAGAATGTGACGGACGAGCAGGAGGGCTTCGCCGAGGGGTTTGTGCGCGCCTTGGCTGAGCTTCACCACCAGCACATGCCCGCTCCCACAAACGTGACCTCCGCCCAGGCCACTGTCAACAACGCACTGCCACCGGTTTCCTCCGTGGCCGGCGCCACGTATAATAACAACTCTGCCATGCGCCCCGACTCTCCGGTCTACGAGGACTTGAACACGTTTAACCCGGCCATCAGCACCGTTTCTGCGCCCAACTACACCACCTCAGCGCCGAGCATGTCCTTCTCCTCTGCGCCTCCTCAGCTCCCCATGTACGGACAGCCCTCGTCCGGACAGCTGAGGCTCTCCGCGCTCAAGGAGGAGCCGCAGACCGTGCCGGAGATGCCCGGGGAGACCCCTCCGCTTTCCCCCATTGACATGGAGAGTCAGGAGCGCATTAAGGCCGAGAGGAAGCGCATGAGGAACCGTATCGCTGCTTCCAAGTGCCGGAAAAGGAAGCTGGAGAGGATCTCACGACTGGAGGACAAAGTGAAGACACTCAAGTCGCAGAACTCGGAGCTGGCATCTACGGCCAACATGCTCCGGGAGCAAGTGGCACAGCTCAAACAGAAGGTGATGAACCACGTGAACAGCGGCTGCCAGCTCATGTTGACGCAGCAGCTGCAGACCTTCTGAGCAGCAGGACACTAGTGGACACTTTAGGACACTGTAGTTGATCCAAGCGCTTCCTGACATAGTGAGAGGCACATCTCCTCACGGGCCGATGTGGCGTGCCACTGGCAGGACCGATGCTCGCGCTTTAAGTTCAGTGAGTGCGCGCGCACTCCGGAGGTGCGTCCCAGAGTGGGCCCGGGACAGTGACAGTACCCATGCACCTGAGGAGCGTGGGGACAAGCAGGATACTCTTCTGTTTCTGTTTCGCCCCAAACTGGACAGAGTTTTACTTTATTTGACCAAGTCCTGGCTGCATGACAGCTGGTCTTGACCATTATGGACTTCAGTATTACAGGATTTAAAATCCCTCAAAGAGACTCTTTAAGCCATATTGGCCTTCCGGCTGTGATGTCAAGTTCAGCAGCTGAAAAGTTGTATTTGAGCTGCCTGACTTCTGATTTACAGTACAATGTACTTTTTCTTAATTGTAAGAAATTAAGTTAGAAAGTTTCAAGATTGACTTGTTTTTTCTTAACTTCTTTAATGAGGTTTCACTCATTGTTATGTATATAAGATCGACTTGGAGTACCTATGTTTACCATTTGTAACTAAATCTGTATAATTTTTTTTATGTTTTTCTGAGAACTTCAGAAACGTATTGATATTTATGGAAATAAATAAGAGAAAATGAAGCAAAATGCCTGTGTGTTCTTGTGTGACAGTAAAGTGGGCGTGCACTGACACATGTTGCAACATGTAAGAGCTGTTAGTGCGCCGATCCAACCAGTTAAAGGATTGTTTGAGCAGCTCTAGGGAGGCCTCAGAACAGAAAGATATCACAACTTTGTTCTTAATAAAGTTGCATACACACAAAGATAAAACTTAATATAGCAGTCTCTCTTCAAGAAAATCGACAAACATTTTTAGATCTCAAAACCACAACAGCAAACACCTCACAGAGCTTCACAAAATAGTTTAACCAACAGACGGTTGGAAAATCAAACAATAAAACAGTCATTGGACAATAATGAGCAGGCAGATTAACCAACATTCACAGGAAAGAAGCAAATGAATAACTGTCCAATAGAGCAATATATAGAGCATCCTCTGCCTTGGACCCTCCTTTTCAAAAATAAAACATGAAGCCATGAGCAGTGACAAACTCATCACAAAGCCCATGCGTGCATTACAGAAGGTCAATAGTAATAGAAGGAATACTGGTATTGTAGTATTATAGTAATATAGTATTAATATAAGCGTAAAATACATCTATAAAGAGTCACACCTGTATTATTATTTTATTTATTTTGCAACATGCATGATAGTTACATTGGGATAGAAATGATCAATTCATTATTAAGTATTTGTAAGTGTGGACTATTTGGAAATGTAAAGATTCTATAATGTGGAATTTACATTTTAAATCTGATAGAATGTCATTTAGAGCAGTGTTTCCCAACCAGAGGGACCAGAGGGACCAGGGGGCACGCGAGCTCTTACCAGGGGCTATATTGGGAATGATTTTAGGTTTTTAAAAAAAATATTAATAGTAATAATGTTCTTTGTAGAAAATTTCATCTCCAGAATATTTTGGAGAATATTAGACATCAATATAATTCAACAGAAGAAAACTGACTATACTACTATTTACCTGTAGTATCCGAGTTAAGGGGTTCTGTGTCATGTTGTGAATTGAACACTAGAGAGAGACATAGACAAACCCTTTCTTTCCATGGACTGAACTGAGCTATAGAGCTTACAAACTATAAATTATAAATTGGAATTAGTGCCTATTATAACTTTCTTAAATGAATAATACATTTTTTTTTCTTTTTTTTTACAAATATTAAGATAAACTTTGATTAATATATCATTAATATGAAACGTCTAATATTTGTCTTTTGTTTTGTTGTGATTTTTTATGTACGCATTTTATACAATAATACAATCATTGATTCATTATAACCTAAAGTCTTCCAAGTGTCTTTACTTGTTTTTCATTACTTGATTAGGATGGCTCAAACTTGGGTCAACGTGACGTCACTCCGGAAAGCGGTACCCTTCTTGCCATATAAGGACAGGAGAACTCGGAAGATCTAGGCTACGTCACGGCACAGGGGCGTGTTTTACGGGAATTGAGGCGACGCTGCGACAAAAGAGCAAATTCTGCACAAGTTACTGAAGGAATCTAAACTATTCCGCAGGGACAAAGATCAGCATACAATTAACTAGCGTCAAACTGCCATTGAAGAATTCAGAAGTAGCCCAAAAGAAAGAAAAGGATTATTTTTCCCATTTTCAATATCCCTCAAATTATTTTCTCCTTTTATACCCTTCCTAAGGATCAGAATGTATCAGACATAGGCCTGTCCCGATAATTAGGCCAATACATCAACGTATCTTTTAATAAATAATAGCTGGAACTATTTATTTTAGGGCTCAGTATTAATTGTGTGTACTTTGCCTTGCACTAATTTTGTTATTATTTTAATTATTTAAGAGTTTAGCTGTAGGGACGATTAGCCTAAGTAACTTCTATGACTCACAATAGATTATTAATTAGTTAATTACTTTAGCGTTACCTTCCGCTATTAATTTGTTCCAGCCCATGTGTTTTAATTATATTCTACATTTAAATTATGATAATCCCATGGTTTACTGGGATTATCATTCTTTAAAGTAAATGTAGTTCTAAGTAGTTTCAATATTACTGTTGTGAATTTTTTCTAAATTTGTTATTGTGACAGACCTAATCTGACAGTTTACACTCAAAGCTGTGGCTATTATAACAAGATTCTAAAGCAGCAGAAACAGAAAACTTGCATCTTGTATAAATTCAATTATAAGTCTGTCTCATCTGAATATGAACGAGTGAATACAGATATATCTGCTATTGTGCATGAAAAACACTGGAAGTTTCCTGCACACACTGAATTTTTGGAACAGTGTAAGGATCAGGTTTAGGAAGTGCATTCAGTTGCTTGGTGGCTCACTTAGCAATAAAAAGCTAAACACAGAAGCGCAGTTGGACCATTTGCAGAAAACGGTTCATTTTAAAATGATCTCAACATTTCAAAATCTCACAAAAGCTGCTTATAATGTGGCCAATCCTTATGCCAGCGACGTTCTCAAGACCAAAAGGAAGGATCTAATTTATGGGATTTTTCACACAGTCGACTTGCTGGATCTCATTGTCAGAGAAGGAATTCTTACAACAAAGAAGAAATGTATTATTTTAACAATGAGGACTCGGCATGAACAAAATTCAAGGATTTTGGACGTGATTGAGGCGAATGGTGAACGGGCCTGTCGCAAGTTCATTCACCCATGTCTTATGAGAGTAGAACCAGAGCTATATTACCAAATCTGTGAATATGTAATGACTATGAATGAGCACATTCGAGACACACAGAGGCAGCTGATTGGATATCTATTTGAGCAGGACCAGGTAATAATGCATGAGGTTATGAAGAGACAAGTCAATCAAAGAACAAATGTTATGCTTGTTTTGAAAGAAGGCCGTTTTAAGACAGAAAACATGGTGCCACAACTTGAACTAGCTATAACAAAACCAAGCATACCTGTCAGTACTGAAGTGAAAATAGAGGAGATACCAAATAATCCCACATACACTTTTGATGCCAAGAAACACTCTAATGCAGAGCTACTCATCCAACCAGAAACTGAAGACTTGAGGACTACCGGGAGCGCCGAGGTGATGGAGGCGCAGACTTCAACACAAGCAACTGCAGAGAATATTGTTAAAGATGCCACGAATCTCCACAGAGCTGCCAAGGAAGATGACTGGCATCAGGTTGAGTGTTTGGTGCAAAATGGGGCAGAGATCGAGGCAAGAGACTGTCAGAACAAAACAGCGTTATTTTATGCAGTGGCAAAAGGCAACGTAAATACAGTCAATGCTCTTTTAACAGCTGGGGCAAAGGTAGATTGTGAGATACTAAATGAAGCAATAAAGCAAAAGCAAAACTCAGTCTTAAAGATGCTTTTTGGTGAGTATTTTTGTCTGTTTGTTATTGTGTATATTAAAGTATATTAAAGATGCAACATATCATGATTTTGGTGTGGTTCAGCACTTGAGGTTTTGATTTTCATAACAGATAAAGTAAACGGAAGCAGATAGCAATGCTTGTGCATGAGCAGGAGGCAAAATAGTGCTGATTATCTTACCATGGTATTAATATTTCATATTTAGACTGCATTCTGAATCTGTGGTGCTTGCTAGTGAACCAATAATTCAATTGTTGCAGAGCTACAAAATGTATTGCAATCAATCTAAATTACAGTCTGAATGGTCACAATTAACAAATTGCCCATTTTTGGTGATATGATGTCCTCTGCATGCAAGCAACATATGATCCTCTCTATCTGAGTCAATTATGTTTAAAACCTTCTAATCCTGTAGTCCACAAGCATGCTCCAAAATTCTTATGATGCTCTGTACATTTTTTATTAAATGTACGTGAACTCAATTTATATTTTCTAAAATGTTCCAGATAAAGCCAGAGGAGCAGCGAGTGAAGAGGACCTAAACTTTGCAGTCTTCTCAGCCGTCAGACAGAACAAAGACACAGCCCTCTTAACGCTGATCGACAGTGGAGCAAATATAAACATCTTTGACAAACAGGGATACACTCCACTTCTCCTGTCTGCAGAGATGGGGCATTCAGAAGTCTTCAGGTAAATGTTAGAAAACTCATTTGTGACAGATATCCACCCTCTCATGCACATCAAACCACTAGCAAATAGATACATTATACAACCAAAAAAACTTCTCTAATGAGGTGTCAGTGTCAAAAGTTAAAGAAATATGGTGAGGACACTAATGAATAGAGCAAGTTTGATAGACAAATTTTAATGGCTAAATGATTGAATGATTTTTTTATTTTTTTATTGTATAGTAATTTTAAATTGTTTCTTAATGCATGCCCTTTTTGATTGAATATATGTTGTTTTATTATTGCTCAGTGTTTTATGTTGCACCTTAATGCCGAGACAAGTTCCTATGTTTGTAAATTTTGTTCATTGACAATGGCAATAAACTCTCTGATTCTGATTCTGATTGAAAATAATAGTCTTGTGTGGTATTGGTCACAAATGTACTTGTCATTATCAATTAAATAGTTGTCCACAGAACTCTCGAAGAGTAAAGGCTGCATGACAAATCACTAGTTTTAGTTAAAAGGTGTCCAAATACACAATGCATTCTACTGTTTGGTTTATGAATTGTATTAATTAGACAGGTTTCACGTAGAGTTAAAAGGTTATTCCTTTACTGTCGGTGTAATCCCTCATTCGTCCAGGAGTGTTCCATTGTCGAAAAAGATTCAGTTGTAGTCATCTGGACTCTGTTTTAGAAAAACAAAACGTTTCAACTCTCATCCAAGAGTCATTCTCAATCAGTGAAACAAGTCTGAGAACTCTTGTTTATATCCTACTCTGTGAGAGTCCTGCCACACAGGGCGGGACCTCCTGCTAATGGCCCATTGAAACTGGGATGGGCCTATTGTTCTATTGTTCCCTGCCTCACCTTGAGTGCCTATTTAGCATCCGAATGCCCAGGGCGTCTCCAGGGTTTCAGCAGACCATTATAAACAACTGGAAGGTTGAATCTTAAACCTCCATTACGATTTATGAGATGAGAGTTGAAACGTTTTGTTTTTCTAAAACAGAGTCCAGATGACTACAACTGAATCTTTTTCGACAATGTTATTCTTTACTGTTTCCTCTAGAGTCCTAATAGAGAAACAAGCCAATCGGGATGCTACCCTGTCTGACCGGTCCTCAGTCTTGCACTTGGCTGCTTTGGGTGGCAGTGTGCCCATAATGAAAGAGCTTCTAGAAAAAGGACTCAACCCAAACACTACTGGACCTAAAGCTCAGACTCCTTTGCATCTGGCTGCCGCATTACATACGCCTGACATTGTTCATCTTATGCTGACTGCTGGAGCTCAGGTAATTGTTTTTAGTCTGAAACACTGCATACTCTTTTAATTAACACGTTTTCATGATCATTTTAGATCAATTCAACAGCCCAGGATGGAGTCACACCACTGCATGTAGCCAGCCATCATGGAAATGAAGAGATAGTGGAATGTCTTATAAAGAATAAGGCTAAAATTGAGGCTGAGGACAATCTCGGAAGAACACCTCTGCACTGGGCATCTGTAGCTAAAAAAAAAAGCAACATAATGAACGTGCTGCTATCATTTAAGCAGGTCAATGTAAATGCTCTCGATAATGAGAAGAGAAGTGCCTTACATCTCGCCGCAATGGAGGGGAACCTTGAAAATGTGACTTCATTGTTGTCTCACAAGGCCAAGGTGGGGGCTAAAGACAAGAACGGGTCTACGCCCATGCACTACGCAGCAGCTGGAGGGCACGTCAGCACAGTTTCAGCTCTCTTACAATCACTGAAAAAGAAAAGTATAGATGAGAGAAATACGTGGAAGAAAACAGCACTACATGTTGCAGTTGAGAAAGGCCATGACACTGTGGTGAGTCTGCTTCTCGAGGCCGGTGCAAAGATCAACTCCACAGACCAGAACAAAGACACACCATTACACTGCGCAGTGCGTGGTGGGCATCTGGGAGTCGTGAAGAAACTGGTGGACTGGGGACAGGGCAGCACTCAGGGCAGTAAAAAAAGCAGATCTCCGGGCAACAAACAGTGTGAAGAAGACAGCACTGCAGCTGGCTCAGAGCGGAGGAACACCAGAGCATGAGAACATCGCAACTTTACTGAAGAGGAAGATGTTAATAGTCAAGTAGTGAAATATTTGCATTCAAATAGGGCTGTGTGTAGATTTTTTTCCTTATATTGAACAATAACGATTTTAGATACAATTGTATTTAGTATTATTAAAAAATAATAAATACTGATTTCCTGTACATAAACAATACAGATTTTTAATCATTGCCATGTAACACAAAATATTCAAAAATCTAAAAAATTTGGATCTCCTGAATCTGAACTCTGCTCAAAACCACATGCTTATACTGACAGAATATTGATTGTAGACCTGTCAATTAAAAAGGACGCGGATCATTGACAGCAAAGAATTCAACTCCAACTGCTCCACGATCACCTCCACCACCTCCAGCAAAGGACTCATCTGCAGCAGCACCACAACAATCTTCACCACGGCTAGCGCAGGAGTCATTTCAGTTCTTTCCTGCACGGTCCTCATCAAAGGCCTTGGACCCATCTGTGGCGGGCCTGGCAGTATCCCCGCCATCGCCCCTGCCCCTCAGAGCAGCCCTGGATCCCCCCTGCAACATCTACTCCCACTACAGATTCCTCACTCTCCTTTCCATCTCCACTCTCACCCAGGGGTCTTCCCAGCCATCTTGAACATCTGATCAAATCAGGCATCAAGATGGCTCCACTCACGCCTAATTTAGCAAGAGTTCTGATATCAAACGATGATGAACTCTCCCCTGACTGTTGCTACACAGACAAAAATCACCCCACCAAAACCCACCCGCCTTTCACCTGGTCCCAAACGCTCACCGGCTCCCACTAACACCAACAAAAAGTCCCCCACCTATCCCCCCTCGCCTTTCACCTGGTATCTCCCATAGCTAGGATGCACTGGGTCTCAGCGTTGCCGGGACTTATAGTCATATTAAAAATCAAACCAACCCGGGGCCCTGTGTAAAAACAGCCTCCCCCAGTGCTATTTCTGTAGTAACATCACACAGATTGGAAAACAAAATGCGAGTCAGACTGCCCAATCTGAGAAATTTGATTCATATTCCCTGTAAAAAGATAACGCCCAGTCTCACTGAAACTAGTCTGAAACTTGCTGTGCTAAATGTCAGATCCTTATGTAACAAATCATTCTTAATTAAAATAATTTTATTTCTTATAAATCTTGATTTTATGTTTTTAACTGAAACATGGCTTTGACAAAAACAGCAGGAAATTTAGTTTCTAATAGAGTCTGCTCCACCCAACTTTATGTTTTGAATCTGAAACACGAGAAAAGCAAAAAGGGAGGAGGTGTGTGTGCTTTTGTTAAGAGATGAAATAGTTACCCACAGGTTGTCCTTTGGGGTGTTTTCAACATTTGAGTATGTAGCCTTTAGAATTTGAGCTAAAACAGTCTCCATCCATTCTCTTCATTGTTTTATACCAAGCCTCCTCAGCACTGCAAAAGTTTTATTGATGATTTTACTGAGATGCTTTTCAGTCGTATGCACAGACTTTGATGGTTTGGTTATAAACAGGTGTTTCATGTTCAATGTTCATGTTGATAAATATTTGTGACAGAAACGCTAAAAGAGCTTCATGCTGTCCTTGAAAACTTTCGGTCTTACTCAGCGCGTGGAGTGGCCCCACCCATACAGCAGAGGGCACACTCTAGATCTTTCTAATTACAAAAGGGGTGAATATTTCAAACGTCAATGTGGTCGATGTTGCTGCTGTCTGATCATTTCTGGTGTCTTCTTTGACCTGTCTGTTTTTCCCAAACCACCAGCTGGGTCCCCCCTTTTGCAATTGTCCTGAGGAGACACATAAATGACAGCACGGGAAAACTGTTTATGGAAATGATTAACTTTTGAAAATGTCTCATGTTCTAATGTAAATGACTTGTTGAACTCTGTTACATCTAGTAGTTTTTTGAATGTTTCTCGACACCATTGCCCCTATGAAGGCTAAAATTGTTAAAAATAAGCAGAAGGCGCCATGGAGAAAATGATGATTCGGTCAGGGCACAGAAAAGGGAGTGCCGTCGGGCCGAACAAAAAATGGCGCAAGTCGAAGCTCCAGGTTCAGAAAGAGATTTACAGAGAAAGAAGTTGTACATGTAGCAACCTCATTTTTATGTAGAACTAGGGAAGGATATTTTTCTGAAATAATTGGACAGCTGCAGTAACAACTCGCGTGTCCTGTTTGCCACAGTAAACAGATTAACAAACCCTCCATCTCAGCTGCCGTTAGAACTCATTTCCACACATCCAAGTGTAATGAGTTTGCATTATTCTTTAAATGACAAAGTTCAGGGCATTAAAAATGCTATCAATTCTACAATGCAAAAAATAACCCTCAAAGCCACCTACACACTTAGAGCTGACTCACTTTGCACCTGTAACTGACAAAACTGTCCAGGAGTATCATCACCCAGCCTGAGTTCATACTACATGCTGCCTCGATGTGTTACCCACCAGATTTCTAAAGTCTGTGCTGAACAGTTTTTGTTAGCACCACTCACTCAAATAGTTAACATGTCGCTTCAATCTGGAACATTCCCAATTTCTTTGAAAACTGCGGTCATAAAGCCTCTCCTAAAGAAGAGCAGTCTTGATGCCGCAGTACTGAGTAATTACCGGCCCATCTCTAATCTGCCATTTTGGGCCAAAGTCCTTGAAAAGGTTGTTTACCAACAGCTCACTGATTTCCTCTTAATAAACAACTCATTTGATGTTTTCCAGTCAGGTTTTAGACCTCATCACAGCACTGAGACCGCTCTTGTCAAGGTGACAAATGACATCCACCTGAACACTGACGCGGGCAAAGCCTCAGTCTTAATTCTGTTAGATCTGAGTGCTGCTTTTGACACTGTTGATCATGGGATCCTCTTACAGAGACTAGAGGACTGGTTGGGCATCACTGGCACTGCTCTAAACTGGTTAAAGTCCTATCTGGAAGACAGGAAATTCTTTATCGAAATTGGTAACTGTGTCTCAGACCAGATGCCTCTGACCTCTGGGGTGCCCCAAGGGTCAATCCTGGGACCCCTTCTGTTCAACCTCTACATGCTGCCGTTAGGTCAGTTGATACGCAGCGAGAATGTGTCCTATCACAATTACGCAGACGACACTCAGATCTATGTTTCACTGACGGCAGGTGAATATGGACCAGTGGATTCACTCTGTCACTGCATCCAACAGATCAGTGTGTGGATGCAAAACAACTTTCTCCAGCTGAACTCAGACAAGACTGAAATCATCGTCTTTGGCCACAGAAACAAAGAGAAATTGTTAACTGTCACCTCCAGAGTCTCGCTATAAAACCTACACATCAAGTTAGAAATCTGGGGGTAATAATGGACTCAGATTTGAATTTTAACAGCCACGTCAGATCAATCACATCAGCAGCTTTTTACCATCTAAAAAACATTGCCAAAATCAAAAGTATAGTGTCTAAACCAGACCTGGAGAGACTTATCCATGCGTTTGTCTCTAGTAGATTAGACTACTGTAACGGCCTGCTCACTGGCCTCTCCAAACGAGCTGTAAAACAGCTGCAGTACATCCAGAACGCCGCTGCTCGGGTCCTGACTAGAACCAGGAAGTACGATCACATTAGTCCTGTGCTCAGGTCTCTGCACTGGCTCCCTGTGGCTCAGAGAATAGACTTCAAAGCAGCTCTGCTTGTATACAAGTCTCTCCATGGCCTAGCACCAAAGTACATCTCGGACATGTTAGTGCCATATGAACCATCTCGGACTCTGAGGACCTCAGGGACCGGCCTCCTGCTGGTGCCCAGAGTCAGGACTAAACATGGGGAATGTGCGTTTCAGTTTTATGCAGCTAAAATCTGGAACAGTCTTCCAGAGGATGTGAGACAGGCCGCTACTCTGGCAATGTTCAAATCTAAACTAAAAACTGTTTTAGCGCTGCAACGATTACTCGAGTAAATCGAATAATTCGATTACAAAAAAGCTTCGATTATTATTTTATTGCTTCGATGATTCGTTTAATTTACATATTTAATTAAAAACACGTGAATCTGTGGCGCACGGAACAACTTGTGGCGCTTTTTTTTCACACGGAGCTTGTTCCGCTCTGAAGAAGGCGCAACAGGAAGAGAGCGGCGCGTTTTAAAGAGTTTTAAAGAGTTTTGACGAGTGAAAGAGCCATGGATCTATTATAATAATCCCGAGCTGCAACTCTAAACACCGCATCTAGCTCCGCCCACCGCAGCCCCCGCGCCGTCGACACGCCACCGCGGACCCCCGCGGACCCCCGCGCTCCCCCACTCAACAACTCTGCTTCCCAGTCACAGTCGTACTTTAAAACGGCCAATGTACATGGAAACAGCAAGAGGACCGCGGTTATGTTAGAATAATCTGTTGTGAAACAGAAAGTCCGAGACGCGGAGGCTAAAGTGACCGGCACACGAGCCAAAACACCAGGACCACCGGTCCCACCCAACATAACGTTTTACAAATGTCTTATTTTAAGTGATGTGTGACAGAGCCACTGTAACTGTTTACAGTCTATGACAAGTTAATTAGTCCTTTATATATATTCTTTCTATACAAACAGAACAGTTTGGACTGAAGTGAAATGTTGCTGTTTTGGGGACAAATTTATATGAAATTAAGTATAAAATTTGTTATTTTAAACAGAAATTCCTTATTTTGTATATGTTTGTTACTATGAACTATAACGTTTATCTAAAAATGATTTTAAATGTGTTTAAATGGTTTACTGAATGTACAAAAAAATTAACCGATTACTCGATTAATCGAAGAAAAGAATCGATAGATTACTCGATTACTAAAATAATCGATAGCTGCAGCCCTAAACTGTTTTGTTTGGCTGTGCATATGACTGAAATGCTTTTCTTTGCACTCTTCTCTTTTATGTCTTGAACTAAGATTGTGATTTCTGCCATGTCTTTGTGATTTTAATGCATTTTTTCCTGTTGTGTGAAGCACTTTGAATTGCCTTGTGTACGAATTGTGCTCTACAAATAAACTTGCCTTGCCTTGCCTTGATCATTGAATTTGATTGATTGCATAGTCCTATAAAATATGCATAGACATAATAGACAATTCTAGATAGTTATTTGTGTTATATGCTTATCATAATTATTTTGTAAATACAGAGGGGGGTTGTGCTCAGTTACATTGATTTTATACATTGATTTTAAAGTAACGTGCCTTGGACACATTTTGGCAACTGCAACCACCTCTGTGTAAATACCAGTAAACAGACACAAAAGACTTTTGGATTTGATTTCTTGAATATGTATTAGTGACAGACACGTTATGCTTTCATTTAGGGTAGAAACAAATGCTCACAAGGTTGTTCGCAGTACCACTGTTAGTAAAAAGTGTCAACAAATGAAACTCACTCTGAACACTCTTATTTTACTGACGGTGTTGGTGATCAGTGATGAAGGCGATCCTCCATGCTTGTGCGTGTTGCAGCTGCCTGGTGTCACGTGACTGACGTCTCTAGAGTCACGTGGCTTTGTTTAGGTCTCAGCAGCAGCGCGTGCAAAGCATTGAAATAAAGTATGGCAAGAAACGAAGAGAAACAACTAGGACGACTAAACAGACTGTGGCTTCAGAAAGAACGCGAAGGTAAATACTACAGAGCACTGTGGACTTTGTTTGCTTTGATGGTCTAAGAAGTTGCTGCTAAGTGCTAGCTAAACAGTTAGCTGTATGCTAAACCTGGGCATTCGTTTGCCAATTTCAATATTTATTTACTCATTTTTGTTGTTGCTTGTACTTACTAATTTGACATTTTATATGTTCAAAGAGGGCCGACTCAACGATGCGCGAGAAACAAGACCCAAGCTGGTAATGAAATAGCCATTCATAGAATGAGTTGAATTGATAATACCAAACATTAATTTCATGTTCTGTCTTCATAGTTTACACTTAATACTGCTGCCTCTGTGAAAAAGTGGATCCCCTACATAAAGAATGAAATAGAATATTACTTGCAGGTGCGGTGGCAATACACTTATTTACTCACCACACACTTATGTATATGAATCATTCATAATTGTACACAATAAAAGATGTGTTCTTGTTCCTTACATTCCAGCAGTCGCAGCTGACTCACTATCCGGAAAGAAAGATTGCAGAGTTTCATCTTAAAATTAAAGCATTGGAAAAAGAATACAAACATTTTATAACCAAACTGCGTGTTCTTGACCCGTCGTGTAAGCACCAACCCTGGACTCCTCGAGCCTACTGCAAAAGACGAGCTGACCAGCCGGATTCACACAGTGCTGGTCTCTACGATTTAACCTTACTTTGTTGCCAAGTTTACCAAGTTGAATTACACTGCACAAATATTGTCTGTGTCATCCTAAATTATATTAGATAAATATGTGACACACAGATACAGTAGTGACACAATACATACAACCTCATAAAACCTTGACAAAACAACATAGACATGGACATGAATCTGTTAATACCAGGACTAAACAAATAATCCAGACGAAAACCACAACAATAAAAACTCAGAATTGATAATTACGTATTTAACCCAAACTAGTGTATGTTGTTGACTTTTTTTTGTTGTCTTTTTCTTTTTTCAGTTAAAAAGCCACATGCAACATTTATTGAACGGAATTGTGAATTTAATGTAGGCAACGGTGGAGCAACAAGTTGTATGGGAAATCTAAAGACATCTACAGCAGAGACTCTTCTGAACGGCTCAGAAAACAGGACTATAAACCAGGCCCCCTCTAATTTGGACTGCCCAGAACAGGATTTACCTCTGTCTTTTGACCAATCACGACTCGCGGTGGCTGTGGCTTCATTCAGGGGATCATCTGCAGCTTTGGGTTTAACTAAAACAAACAATCTGGCTAGAGTTTTGCAGTCAGGTCTGCCAAATTTGGGTAATTCTGCCATCTCATACGCCAACAACCAAAACTTCACAGAAAAACCTCTAAGGCTGATGGAATCTGCAACATCAGATGAGTGCAAATATTCTGTTCCTTCAAAAAGAACTAAAGGGTGTCACACAGAAGCAGGTCACTGGGATTCAGCTGAACACAGGACTCCTGACAGAGAGGGGGCATCTACTGGGACTGGACTGTTACTCTTCTTCAGACGAAGAAGACAATTCATGATGACCCAGGACAATTATGACACCTTCGGTGCTATAAATGTGTACATGAACTCAAAGTTGCATTCTGTATTGGTTTATGCAATTGTCACATTGTGAATCTCAGATTCACAATGTCCTGTTTGTCCACTTCAGCCTGAAGCGCCTAAAGCTGCACTATGCAACTTTTCTGGTGGATGTTCTGCCAACTGGAGATGTTTATTGGTTTGCCTAGATTTGTTCCACAGTAACAGCTTGGCATTAAAGTTTACTTCCATAGTAAATACTGAGTAACTTTGTATCAAACTTGAAAGCATTTTCTAAAAGGGCATTCATTTAAAATATGAATTTGTCAAATTGCATCGTGAACAGGCAGAACATGCACAAGCGTCATATTCTGTGATTTACCATGAAGCTTAACATGAACAGTAATAAGAGGATTTTTTGACCTTGTGTGGTCAGAAGTTACATGGTGAATTTAATTGTGATGAGTAGGACGTGATACCGTTTAAAAGTACCGGTACAGTACCGAAAAACAGTACAGACATATTTTTTTCCTTTTGAGTAATAGGTTTTTAAGTGTTAGGACTGGTTTATGCTGGGGAAGCACTAATGTATTACATTCATGAAGATAATCATTATTTGTTTTTTCTGGCCTAAATGAGCTTTTTATGTTAGCAATGTGCCGTCATAATTTGAGATGTCTTATACATTTTTCTTTTTAAAAAATGTGTTAACTCTCTGTGTTTTATGTGCTTTTATACATTTTGTTTACTGTAAACCGGTGCCCCACACAGGTGTGGAGTTCATGACTTGGGCTCGAACCAGACTTGACTCTTAATTATATTTGATGACTTGTGTCTTGACTTGACCTAAAGACCAGTGACTCACTGTAAATTGTTTAAACTAGAACATACTAACTAGACAATCATCTTCCTTATACAGTTGATCTACTTTACAGTACTTTAGTGCTTATGAGGAAATAATTAGAACCGTGTACCAGGACTTTTTTCCTTGTTCCCTAGGCTTTATTGGATAGGAGTAGGACAGATCCAAAGTGTGTAACACAGACGCACAGCATAGCATGACATTTGCTAATTTCCTATGAACATTGTTTAATCTGTTTTTCACTGTCGCCCTTTGAGGCAATTGCTGCTGTGATTTCGGGCATTACAACAATAAATTGAATTGAATTGAACCCATCCCCGGAAAGGGCAGTCTATTATGTATTAAAAGTATTCAATGACTAAATAGTGAATTGCTGCTATAAATTGTACTATGACATAAAGGCAGTTTTCTATTTCGATTGAATGAATCTGAGTCGGGAAATGTAGACAAAGAAACCCACTGATTGCACATTACTTTGATCACATTATATCGACAAATCTAGCAACAGACCCAGGTGACATTAATTTCCAACTCTGATTCATTTTGTCTTTTGGTAGTTGGTTAACCCTACTCACTCAGCCCCCTGTGCACTGCCACAGGACCGCCCTGAGCACGACACTTCGGGGAAACAGAAACGTCAAGTGTTGCAGGTGATTTCTATGTCGTTGCACCAAACCTGTGAGTGATGCTCTTAGGTTTCCCTTCTCTGGATGTGTCTGGAAAAATTGGGTCATGCTTTGTTATAACCAAAGTTAATGAGAAATGATCTAGGGATTATTAAGAGTTAATAATTGTTTATCTACAAATGCACTTCAATGTTTTAAACACATACATTTTAAATGCATGTCATAATAAAGTTATTAAAATAATGGATGAAAATGAACAATGCAATATTATGACATGAATTCATTTGTTCATGCATATTCATTTGTGACTTATAAGAGTATGACATTGGTGAATTTTTAAAACGTTTACAAAACATTATTTTGCATTTAAAGAGTCATGATTCCTATTCAACAAACTTTAGGAAGTATCATGTCCAAAAACTTTGCAAATTGCTAGAGATTTATGTTCTAACTGGTCACTGCTTACCAACTCAAAAACTGTTGTCCAGAACACGTTTATTTTTTCTTTGTTTAAATGTATATAACGCTGCACATTCTGTATTGGGCGTTAAGATTGCAACAGAAGAGCCCTGCAGTGTTCAAAGCTCCCACCTATGTGGTTACACCCGTGCCCTTTAACAGAAACCTCCAGTCATGTAGGTTAACTAATATTTTAACTGATCATCACCAAACAAAAGACTGTATATGACGGAGAGTGGAAAATGATCCACTCACCGTTAGTGAGAACAGTTAGTTGCAGAAAGGATTAAGACATTTAAAGTTAAAGTAGATGAAAAGTATGAAAAGTCGAATTGGGAGGTTTCCAGTAAGCTCACTGCTCACGAACAGGTTGGGGTTAGTTCTCACCACTCACCAAGTATCACTGCTACCACTCTGTCTTTGCAAGCTGAAACATAAATGCTTTTCATGTGGCAGCAATATCTTCCCACCAAAGGTACTCTTGTCTGCTACTGAAACTGCTGTATCATTATTTACATTATTACACTTACATCAGATCTGCAAGGATAAATAAAAATATGTGCTATCAGATGATACATACGATTCTTACAAGTTATTGATGACGTTTTAGTTCTTGTCTTTCAAGTTGTATGACCAAAAAAAAATGTAATCAAAATTTTTACCAAAAATGTGTTTTAAAATCATATTTTGTAAAACTTATGAGCTGTATGTGTCTTGTGGTTAAGGTTTTTTTTTGGGTGAAATACTTTTGATTTTCTGATGTTTGTGGTTAAGAGGAGGTCAGCGGAAACATTTTAACTTCCTCATGCTACATTTTTGCACTTTCTTATTGAAAATGTTGTGCAATTCTTCAATACCCCGAACAATAAATTAGTAACTTAATTATAGTGTATTAATAACTATGTTATCAATAAATTGTTGCCTTGATTTACTTATCTTATTCTGCCAGAAAACCAGAGTACTATTGTGACCATAGAATAGGATAAATAGAAACTGGAAAGAACAATTAAAGAAAAATTAATGTTGAAGTGATGTTTTTGAATCTCAATTTCACTGATATTTTATAATATGACGTGAGAAAATTGTTTGTAAAACATTAAACCACTGAATATCAACTTAGAAGAAACAACAGGTATATTTCAGACTGTAAATTACATTTGCAAGTATATTTATAAAAGGACAGAAAATCATCAGTTGCATCAGTTTAAAGTGAAGCTTTTGGGTGACATGGGAGGGAAATGGGGGAGGTGGCCAAAGTCATGACAGCTTCTGCAAAAGGTGTTCATACTAAACACTTCTTGCAGCTTCACACGCACCAGTCCTTTCATCTAACTCCATCAGACCTGCACCATGAGCTCTGAACCGGCCTATGACCACACCATCCCTTACCCACAGGTGTTCATTGTGGACGGAGGGGGACATCCCAACCAACCACTTCCAAACCTGGTACCCTGCTGGTCCTTCCCTCGAGCCCATGAAAGAGTGAGGAATCCTGGAAGGAGTCGTGGTTGCATGGGGGTCAGCTCCAGACTGGTTTTGGTGGTGCTTCTGTTGTTCGCACTGGTGTTTGCAAGCCTGGGGATAGGAGCTGTGTGGACCGTGAACTTGCAAAAAGAGTTGAAAGACATGCGAAAGGTAAGGGGAGAAACTGTTTAAAGGCAATTTATTCAATTTTCTAGGATGCAATGTTGTTTGATCTTTGTGCACGTCTTTGAAAATAAAAACATAAAATCAGCCTAACATGTGGGAGGAGGTCAACTATGATTTTCTTAGTGGTGGAAAGTTGTGCACACTTTTGCATAATTATCTAATGTGCACTTAGACAGAAATGTTCCACCTGTGACCACCAGTCCACTAACACAGGAAGTGCTCTGATGTGAACCAAACCTGTGCAGCACATGCATGTCTGTGGTATAAGTGGTAAGCAATGTTCTATGTTTTAGATGGTCAAAGTGCTGAACAAAAGCACAGAAGAGAACATTATCAATGCACCACAGAAGCAAATAGGTAAGATGTCTGGTTTTAAACTTTTCATTCATAATAATAAATAACTCTTGTGTACTTTAGGCCTGTATGAGCCTCTGTTGAAAGAGGAGAAAAAAGTGGAAGAGGAGAGACCAGCAGCTCATGTTCTTGGTAAAGCTGATAAATGAACCTGTAATATGCACTATATTTGCACTTGTCATAGTCATCAGTGATACATTTTCATAATGTTTCAGGGTATTTTCAAAATGATCCCACCCATAAGACATTAAAATGGGACTCACGTACGGGCCGGGCTTTCACCGCTGGAGGAGTAGCCTACAAGACGGATGGTGCTCTGCAAGTGAATCAAACAGGACTGTACTACATTTACTCCAGAGTGGAACTTATCTTCAAGACCTGCCTCTTTACATCCTCCTTTGACCACTCTGTGTTTGTGTGGAGAGCTGGCCACCACTCACCTTTGACCCTGATGCAGGCAAAGAAATGGGGTTTCTGCCCCTCGAAAGAGGGGCGTTCCTGGACCACAGACAGCTTCCTTGGTGCCTCTTTGCAGCTACAGAAATATGACAGAGTGTTAGTGAACATGTCGCACCCAGATTATCTTAGTCACGTACACCATGCTAATTTCTTTGGACTCTACAAGATCTGATGGCCAGCTTTGACAGTGACTTACTGAAACATTTTGAGTTACCTCAAGAAAGATTTCTATGAAATAATGTCTTGAGAAAATATTACAATATATTTAATACGCATTTAAAATTGGGAATTTGTAAACACTAACTGTATCGTAGCATATTATATTTATTTTGCAAATGTCCCTGTGCTATAAAATTATTTTAAAAGTTCTTCATAGTCCTCCTTCATTTTATATTTCAAATATGCTTTCAAATATGCTTTATGATAAAATGTGTTTCAAACAAATCTGATAACACCAATAAAGTCTGTTTTTTATTATTTGCATTTCCACAGTTGCAGACCTTAGTCAGCAGATTTCTGTTAATTGAGGGTTTCAAAATTGGTGTGCAGACCACACGAGCACTTGTTCAGTATTCATCTGTAGCAGCTGTGCTCTTCTCGTCACCACAGACTGATAGGTGCTGCTGGGCACAGAAGGACCGAGCTCTGACTGTGACGTGAGCTTCCTTCCTGTGTGAAGATTAAGGGGGTCCTGGAAAGCAACACTTTCAAGTGTACAGAAATGTACAGCATTCTTTCTACTATTTGAGATATTAATATGTCTTTTAGTTATAAACCTTTGTTTAAAACACATTTATATGTTAGCGGGGTAGCAAATTTCACAGCTCTCTTTTTGACAGCTGTAAAAGTAGTAGTTCAGTTCGTACCAAAAATACTTAATTTGAAAAAAAGCTATATTTTAATATTTAATTGTCCATATATAAAAGATGCAGTGAGAACCGCACACAATATTGCCAATTTTGCATTTAAACTATTTGAGATTAATTGCGTTTGATCTTTTATTACAGTCTTGGACATGTCACAGATTTGATAAGACAGCATTGGCTTTGATTATTTAAAATGTATGTTTAGATTCGGTATGAATCAGTATGAATATAGGATTAGGCATATACTGTTGCAGTAAAATATATGTGAACCCTTTGGGATGGCTTGGATTCTGCATATATTAATCTGATCTTTATCTAAGTCACAAATACAGTCTGCTTAAATTAATACTGCACAAACATTATGGGCCCCCGGATGTAGTATTAACATGGGCGCAGCAGAGCTCATTTCGTCACATCTGGCAGTCGGTGCAAGACAAGACAGGCAGTGGAAGACAAGACAAGAGGCGTAATTGTGCCAAAATATGAGGTGGGGTAAAGCAATTTGAGGGCATGGTGTGGTGTATTATGTGAATGGCCAAAATCATAACTTATAAATAATAATAATAATACATTTCAAAACTACTGCACTGGAGAATTTATCTGGTTATTTTTCTCCCCCTCACGTAAACAGCCCAGCGAAGTTAAGCACTCGGCTCTTAAAACTCTTTGCTGGACACCTCCCGCGTTGGACACCTCCCGCGCAGTCTGGACCAGACTGGACTGTACAGACTTTCATGTTCTCAGCTCAGAGAGGAACGTCTATTTGCAAAACACATTCACATCACATTCACCCAAAATCCTTTGTCCCAGTCTGTGTAAAACTGGTCCACCTTTTCTACTTGGTCAGATGAGCAGGAAGCAGATAAACCAGCTCACACACACAGAGACTGTGGCGAGAGGAGACGGTTCTTTGTATTTTAAGCTTTAAAATGCTTCATGTTTTATTACAATCGGGGGGCGTAGCGAAAATAGCGCCCTGGCCCCGCCCCCTGGAAAAGGCTCCCATTAAAGATCCCTGTTACAGTGCTTCCTGGAGGATGGGGTGAAAAAGGGAAAGAGGAGGAGAAGAGAGGAGAAGGATAGAGACTTCGTTCTTTAGCTAAAGACTTCAGGAATCAATCAAAAAAACACTTTGGGCACATATACCAATAGCACTGTAAGAAGGTTAAAAGCTCTGAAAAGTCGATTTTGCATGATATAGGCCCTTTAACGCTACCGCTGGAGGAAAAATATGGCCCTATATCAGGGCTATTCAACATAAGGCCCAGGGGCCAAATCACGCCATATTACAACAGCAACAAAAACATCTTGTTTACTGGTTTATTTCTGGGTTAGCACTAGTTTATACCTGGTTTGGTCTTGGTCTTGTGAAGAATTTTGTATGTAATTTCTCACAACAAATCTAATCTATCAGTAGTTATTGTAATGTATTAACCAAATTTATTAAAACAGCTTTGAGGATATTTTGTGCAACCCAAAATTTCGTTATAGTGGCGTGTGGTCCACCTCTGGCCCAGAGGCCTTGGCCCCTCAAGAAACTTAAGTTGAATAGCCCTGCCCTATATGTTTTCATGTTTTTATCGGCCACTAACATGTAAACATTCACAGCGCAGATTGGAAAACGTATGTGAACCCCTAGGTTACTGAGTGCCCGATAAAAAACACTCACCAGTTTGGAGTTTGTTGTTCTCAAGACGTACTGTTGATGTGAACCGTGCCTCACATCAGGGCTAACTGCTATGATCAAGAACTATTGACTTGCATGAAGCTGGGTTACAAAAGTAGCTAGGTGAAGAAGAATCCTACAGTGTCAGCTAACAGAAATATCTGGCTAATGCTACATTCTTGTTGACAAATCTACAATAAGGAAAACATTAAACAAGAGTGGAGTCCAGGGGAGGACATCGCGGAGGAAGTCACTTTTTTCCAGAAACCTAAATTGAGTTGTTTCCAAAAAAAAAAACACTCAACACTATGTGTGCAGAAAAAAAGGCACCGCACACCAACATCAAAACCTCATTCCAATTGTGAAATATGGTGGAGGGGGCATCATGGTTTGGGGCTGTTTTTCTGCCTCATGGCCTGGACGGATTGCTGTCATCAATGGAATAATAAATTCCAAAGTTAATCAACAAATTTTGCAGGAAAATTAAAACCATCTGTCTGCCAACTGAAGCTCAACAGAGGATAGGATATGCAACAGGACAATGACCCTAAGCATAGAAGTAAATCATAACAGAACGGCATCAACAGAAGAAAATACACCGTCTAAAGTGGCCCAGTCAGAGTCCTGACCATAACCCAATTGAAATACTGTGGCATGACATCAAGAAAGCAATCCGCAGCAGACATCCAAGAATATTGCTGAACTGAAACAGTTTTGTAAAGAGGAATGGTCCAAAATTTCTCCTGACCATTGTGCAGGTCTGATCTGCAACTGCAGGAAACGTTTGGTTGAGGTTATTGCCGCCAAAGGAGGGTCAAACAGTTATTAAACCCAAAGATTCCACCCTGAACTGCAACATGAAAACATACAATGTTTGTGTGGCATTCGTTTAAGTAGACTGTGTTTTTTTCTTGTTGTGACCTTGACTTTTTTGTGACCAATTTATGCAGAAATCCAAGTAAACCCAAAGGGTTCACATACTTTTCCATCCAGACAAGTTGCTCTGTAACTCAAATGGGCCTGTTACACAATTCATTCATTCATTTTCTACCGCTTGTTCCCGTTAGGGGTTGCGGGTGACTGGAGCCTATCCCAGTGCCTTTGGGCCTTAGGCGGGGTACACCCTGGACAGTGGCCAACTCGTCGCAGGGTTAACCCTGTTTACACAAGTAAACCGTATAAAGGTTATATGCCAAGAAAGTATTAAAGTAATTTGGAGAAGAAACTCAAGTAAGAGTAACTGCCATCACGTAATATCTGGTTTATAATTTGAAGTGAATTAATGGAATTGGAAGGATGAACTATTACATACTAATTCACAAAATCTGTTATTTTTCAAAGGATGGACAAACAAATTATGGATCAAAAAAACACAGCCCAGATTTCTCTATCTATTCCAATTTCCATACAAGGTGCAGGTACTTCCAAATAAGAACGTATTACAACCAAGAAATCAAACAAACAATGCTGACCACTATAACCCTCTGTTTGAAATGTTTATTAAGGCATATAAATCAGAACTTTGACGGGGATAAATATCTAAACATAAATGTGTTAATAATTTGGAGAGCCCATTCTACTAAATATACTAAAAGTGGGAAAGAGGAAGGTTTGTTCTGACAGATAAAGCATGGAACATACTGTATCTATTTTTATACTATAGTCATTTTAAATTGTTTCTTAATGCATGCCCTTTTGATTGAATATACGTTTGTTTTACTATTGATCAGTGTTTTATGTTGCACCTTAATGCCGAGATTCCTCTGTGTTTGTGAATTTTGTTCATTGACAATGGCAATAAACCCCTTCTGATTCTGATTCTGATTCTATACTTCTCAGTGGAGGGCAAAAAAATTACTTGCTGGGAAAGAATTCTGTTGGGAAAATGTCTCACAGTATTTATTCCGAGATGGCGCCGCAGAAGGCCACCCTGGTGTTTCAGTGCACTTTGGTTTTTTTAGCATCTACTGTGGAATTAATCCCTTTTTATTGGTCAAAAGAGTGAGACGCCGCAGACGGGGAAAACGTGCCTGTGCGCTCCTGCGTCTTAGGCACGGACACCCTTACATGGGAGTTTCCTCTTTAACGTTTGCTCACTATCCAACAAAACTGGATGAACTGGCGCTGCTGATGAGACGGAACAGACTTTTCTTCATCTCCTGTTTTGTGTTTCACAGAGACGTTTATTAAAGTCCTGACCAGAGAGCAGAACACTCTTGACCACTGTTAAACAAGCAACGCATTTCGCGCCATGGCCCGAAGCCGCTGTGGGTTTTTTCAGATCACGCCATGGTTCACAGTACAATACGCATCTGAGGAAGCAGTTTTCTGACAACAACCCCGCAGGGAAAAGTTTTCCGCTCTAAAACAATACACTTGGCACTCGACAGATTGATCAAGAATGTCCAGATTAGATAATTGGCTGATATCTAAAAAGATCCAACCTGTCACTGGCAGAAGTTCAGATCCACACGGCTCCGCTCTCTGACCACAATGTAACAACATTAAGTTTTACTGTGACACCAGCTGTCAATATTCCAGGCCTTTGGAAGATCAACAATAGGCTTCTTAAACATAAAGAGGTTATAAATCACACAAGACGACTTATAAACACAGGTCGGGAAAACGTATCCGAAAATACAGCAAAGTAACCTAGCAAAAACTAGAAAACAAGAGGAAACTGACCTGTGGCTCAAATTGCTTCTCTCCTCTCTAATAAATCCGAGACCCTTACAGAGGACAACGTGCTGAAACTGTCTGATTTTCAGAATAAACTCGACAACATGTACAGAAGAAAAGCTCAAGGAGATTTGCTCTTGGTCAAGAACCTAGTGGCTAGATGAAGGGGAGGAATACTCTTCATATTTCTTTAGTTCAGGAAACACAAAAAATATTGTCAATTTGTATTGACACACAACATGGCAAGACACACTAAATCCAAGATAAAGCAGTTACCTATTTATCTTCTTACAGACAAACCAATTACATTACAAGACGTGACAGACGCAATAAAAGACCTCAAACTTAACAAATCTCCAGGCCAATGATGGGATAATCAGCAGAATTCTATAAAGCATTCGCGGTGGAACTATTTCCTCCTTTAAATGTATGTTGAAAAGTCTACAGAAGGGCACATTACCCCCCAACTCTAACTCAAACACTAATTTCACTCATCCCACAGCCAGGGTTGTGAGTTCGATTCGATTCCCGACTTCCGACAATGTACTGAATGTCCTCCCTTCTCTCTCATCCCCCTTTCACACTCACCAGTGAAAAAAAATAATAAAACTGGCGCACAATCTGTCAGAGTCTGTTTAAGAGACAGACTGTGTCACAAACTACAAAATCTTAGCTCTCTTACTAGCCAAACTGCTTGAAAAAAAACTCATAGCATAATCGCAGTCTGGTTTCATGAAGAACAGACACATCACAAATAATGTCTGCCTGGTTCTCGACCTGCTAGATTACTCTGACCTTGTTAGAGCCATAATTTAATTGTTTAAGAAAAGTAATTTTTCGTTTAAGCATGAATACAGTTTTAAATTAATGTAATCACAATTCTAAAATATCTGTATAAATTCATAGTGTTCTAATTATTAGTAAGGTTTAAGCCTTAAATTATTTGTGTAATTTACGTTTAACCCATGCATCGGTATGGGGCGGAGGACGGCGGGCAGATGGGAAGTAGGTCATATTTAATGGATAAAACGGGGACAGGTGAGGAAGAATCAGATTGGAGTCGGAGGGTGACCGCACATCGCCACGCACATCGCCACGCTTTTGATTGTTCCAAAAAAAAAAACAAATGAAATACGCTACGGACTGCATGAGTTTTTGTCTTGAAGAATTTTGTGTGAGTCAAAAGGCGGACACCTAAAAGATGGCTATTCTGCTGTTTTTCAGCTAATATTGACTAGAGTTTTTTATTTTTTAATCACTGGCGGAAATGGGCTTCCATACAATACAGACCTTGTCGACGACAATAGTTTTAGTTTATTTCTGGATTTTTACAATGCGTTTGACACCTTAGAACATGGTTTTATTTTCAAATCATTAGAAAAGTTTGGTTTCTTTATTGGAGCAATACAAACTCATATATATATATACAATAAGTGCAACTCATCCATTCTATTAAAACATGGTACCTCCCCTCGATTCTCTGTTGACCGTGATGCTCGGCAAGGCTGCCCAGTCGCCCCCTATCGGTTTCTGCTAGCAACACAGCTCTTATCAGACTATAACCTAGATTCTAGGATATAGTCCCACGTATGTTACTTTCTAGGACCTAGAAGGTAACATACGTGGGATTTCCATATCGGGCAGGGAGTTTTTAGTAAGTCAAGTAGCTGATGATACCTGTCTGATCATGCCTCATTAAGCACTTTTCCAAAGCCTCAGGTCTCTGTTTGAATGTCAATAAATGTGAACTACTGTTAAAACTATTTTTTTTATAATCCATGAAATTTCAGTAAAAATAGAAGTCACCTACCTGGGAATAATAATTACAAAGGACGAAAGAGAGCGTGGTCAGTCCAACTTTGAGCCGATTTTAGCAAAAGCAAAGAAAATGTTCAATCAGTGGCTGCAAAGAGATCTGCCCCTAAACGGCAGAACATTATTAACTAAAACAGAGGGCATCTCCAGACTCATTTACTTTGCAATGGCCCTTCATGTGGAGCCCACTATATGCAAACCGATTGACCAAACTTGCACTGTACAACTTTGTGTGGAAAAATAAAAACCCACTACAAAACAAATAGTCACTAATTCAATAGAAGCCGGTGGCTAAATTTTCTAGATTTTACTTCTTTAAATTACACATTCAAAATCAATTGGCTTCATAACCTCTTAAACAACCCTGATTCTGTCTGGATCCATATTCCCAATGTAATATTCTCCAAATTGGGCAGTATCCCTCTATTACTCAAATCAAATTTCAATGCAGAAAAAACTTACATGTAAACTCTCAAAATTCCACAAGCAAGTACTCCTCACCTAGCAGTTGATTTACCACCACGCTTTCTCTCCTCATATGTCATCTGGAACAACTGTAACATCCTTTTTAATAACAAGTCACTGTTTTTTTGATAACTGGTTAAAGGGCAGGATTGTCTATGTCAAGCAACTATTAAATATCAGCCGGACAATAAATCAACTACTCTGAGTTTTTATCTGCTTTCACTATTCCTGTCACCCCAAGAGAATTCTCCATCGTGATCGACGCAATACCAGAACAAATGCTGATGCTGTTCAAAGGCCACACCTCCAGCTCCACCATGTCAAACACTCTCTGATGAAAACTGCTGTAGGGAAAACATGCTTCTCATCTTCACCATTAACTCGGAACCGCAGGATCAGAACCCTCTTTAAAATAAAAATATTATCACCGTACCATATGTTCACCATCACTGGAGAAGCTATGTACCAAACATTCTGTGGAAAAAAGTCTGGACTTTGCCACATCATTTCTTCATCACAAACAAGCCAACGAGAAGTATCATACAAACTCCTACATCGCCGTTATCCAGTCAATAGCAACCTCAGGACATTAATGGACACGACCTGTACATTCTGTCAATCACACGCTGAAACAGTAACTCACCTTTTTTGGTCATGCCCCAACACCATCACCTTCTGGAAATACTTTGTCAGGTTCATTCAAAAATGTACCCCAACTTTTCTTTTCGTTTTTAAGACAAGCTCTTTGGTTTTTACGACAACCTTAACAAACATTATATTATAAACCTACTGATAATTCTAGAAAAATTCCATATCCATAAATCCAAATTCTTAAACAGGAAACCGCTATTCATAATTTTTCATAAAGAAATGAGCCTATAAAAACAAACCATTCAACTCTCGTCTCACCCATACTTTGCACTCTCTGGCACCACGCCCTCCTCTCCCCCCCTTTCTCTTCTTCACTTCTTTTCTTCTTTCAGTAGCCCCTAATCTAAAATCATTATACCCTGACTGTTCTTTTTGTTCACCTGCTGAAAAAAATTAACTAAAAAAGGAAAAATCAGCACTACTTCCTGTAATTTTAAACTTTTATTTGTCAAAATGTATTTACAAACAGCAATTTAACAGATGTAAAACTTTGATAAATAGTTACCACAGGTGCTATCCACCACTACAATGTCTGGTTGGTTTACCATTACCATTCTGTCAGTCTGTATCTGGAAATCCCACAGGATCTTGGCTCGGGGGCACTTTGACTTTGGGGTTTCCGGTCCATACTCCGCACAGATATTCCTGTACACTATGCCAGCCACTTACTTATGGCGGTCCCTCCTCCAGCACCTCTTCCTCTGTTCCCCATTGCCTGAGACATTCCCTGAGCACGTCATCTGTTGGAGCCTTGTCCTTGATGTACTCTTGGTTGTTTCATCCTGGATAGTGGCTCTCACACTCAATAGTCCATGGCCTTATATATCCAGTCTGTTTTTGACATCACCATCCCATTTGAGCATCCAGAGTAGTCCAAGTAGTCACAGCGCTTCATTTATTCCACATTTTGTTTTTGTTACAGCCTTATTCCAACAACAATTGAAATATTTATTTGCCTCAAAATTCTACAAACAATACCCCATAATGACAACTTGAAAGAAGGTTGTCAGAATTATTTGGAAATTAATTAAAAAAAACAAAAAAAAACAAAAAAGTACATGTACGCAAGTATTTACAATGTTTGCCATGACACTCAAAATTGAGCACAGGTACATCGTTTTTCCACTGATCATCCTTGAGATGTTTCTACAACTTGATAAATTCCATTGACTGGACAGGATTTGGAAAAGCATAAGGTCTCACAGTTAATAATATTATATATACCGGTATATAATATTATATTATATTAATATATATATATATATAAATTCCCTCTCATCCCATATTCTAAGCTCGGGTCCTCTACCAGAGGCCTGGGAGCTTGGAGGTTCTGCGCAGTATCTTTGCTGTTCCTAGCACTGCACTTTTCTGGACTGAGATGTCTGATGTTTTCCAGGGATCAGTTGTAGCCACTCCTCCAGTTTGGGGGTCACTGCCCTGAGTGCTCCGATAACCACGGGCACCACTTTCGCCTTCACCTTCCACGCCTTCTCCAGCTCTTCTCTGAGCCCTTGGTATTTCTCCAGTTTCTCGTGTTCCTTTTCCTGATGTTGCCATTACTTGGTATCGCCACGTCAACCACAACGGCTTTCCTCTGCTGTTTATCCACCACCACAATGTCTGGTTGGTTTGCCATTACCATTCTGTCAGTCTGTATCTGGAAGTCCCACAGGATCTTAGCTCGGTCATTCTCTACCACCTTTGGAGTGTTTCCCACTTTGACCTTTGGGGTTTCCAGTCCATGCTCCGCGCGCAGATGTTCCTGTACACTATGCCAGCCACTTGGTTATGGCGCTCTGTATGCTTTCCCTGCCAGCATCTTACACCCTGCAGTTATGTGCTGGATTGTCTCAGGGGCCCCTTTGCACAGCCTACACCTTGGGTCTTGTCTGGTGTGGTAGATCTGGGCCTCTATTGCTCTGGTGCTCAGGGCCTGTTCCTGTGCAGCCATGATGAGGGCCTCTGTGCTGTCCTTCAGACCGGCCCGCTCTAGCCATTGGTTGGATTTCTTGATATCAGCCACTTCAGTTATGTTCCGGTGGTACATCCCATGTAGGGGCTTGTCCTCCCATGATGGTCCCTGAGCACGTCATCTGTTGGGGCCTTGTCTTGATGTATTTGTGGATCTTGGCTGTTTCATCCTGGATAGTGGCTCTCACGCTCACTAGTCCACGGCCTCCTTCCTTACGGCTAGTGTAGTCTCAGGGTGCTGGATTTTGGATGGAACCCTCCATGCATGGTGAGCAGCTTTCGCGTCTTAACATAATATTAATATAAATATAAATATAAATATAAATTATAAGTATAAATATAAATATGTATTTATTTATTTATATATATACATATACATACACACACACATATATATATAATGCTGTTGCTGTTCAAACTCAATATGAACTCACTAATTTCATAGTTTAAGCTTATTTTAGTGACATATTATTCACGTAGTGAATCAAATGAGAGCATTGTGTTTGTATTCTCAGTCACATTCTTGTGGACAGTAAGAGCTCACAGCAGCTTCACTCTGTCATGTTAATACTTTATTACACTCTGACATAAATGTTTTACCTGTAGCTCCTAATCTGTCCAGGTTTGCGCTGTCATCACAGAAGTTTGTTTTCTTGTTAGCTCCACATTAGCGCCGATTTTAAGGGAAGGGGCGACGGCTGCAAAGGGTTGTGGGACTTGTAGTTCTAGCGCTAAAACACTATACTGTATATCTATTGGAAATTAATACACATAAAGTTGAAATGTTCGGCGGGCCGGATTAAGGGGCCGCATGTTTGACACCCCTGGGCAACAGCTTGTGGTTGCAGTATCCCACATCATCCTGTATGGAAGTCCATTTGTATCACAAATTCAGTTGAAATTAAAACGTATACAAAGTTAGATTTAATTAGTTTAATTAGTTAGTCTTTTCATTATTATAACAGTTCAAACGCTGAAGTCTGTGTCAACATACAGAGAGCTACAATGCTAATGCTAATAAACAAAAAAAGTAAGATTATTTAGAATTTAAGACAATGTACAATGTGGTAGGAGTCAGCCTCACAATGTTGCAATATTTACTCAATGTCGTTAAAAATGATAATAATATGGAAACAATGAACATAATGAAATTATCTGGGTAATGTTTTGTTTAATGATTGGGGTTTTGCTCCTAAAACGTACCCCTCTTGGATTGGCTACAGGAAAACAAAGTCACCTTAAATCCGATCAATTAAGATAAATATGTTACATACGTTTAAATATAGTTATTACATACGTATTTGCAAGGTATTTCTATTTCTTGAGCATAGTAAGTATTTAAAAAAAACTGCACATTTTCGCCACTAGGTGGCACTACAGCATTAGGCTACTTCGCAAACAACTTTGTAAAAAAAAATCCGTTTGCGGTGACTTCTCGTGGGAAAAGTAAACACCTTTTAGTGTAAATTTGTATTGAAAGTTAACTGTCTGTAATTTCAGTTAACGTGGGCTATTTGTGAGCCACCAACGTGGCTGTGACTTTATATTGACTTCGGTTCATTTAGGTAGCTTATGTTATCTGTTTTATCTTAATTCGTAACAGTCTGTTTTCTTTCCACTAGATCCACTCGAGGTTTAGTAGGGTATAATCATTAATTATGGGATAAGCCGTTTCAAACTTCAGTCTTTATTTAACCTATACTGAACACATCTCTCCGTGTATGTTTAATCAAAAGTTCAAATGTTCTTTGAATGTGACACTTTGCACATACTGGTGTTTGTGACTGTGATGCTGACGGTTTCAGATGCAGAGATACTTGGGGGCACCCCACCACAAGCCTGATGACAAACACAAATCTCCAAGATCTGAGATAAATGTGTTGCTGTAGAGGTGAGATCATTTTGCCCCATGAAAGTGTGAAATGGGGACTTCCCTGGACAATTCCTCAGAAACCAGTTTGGTGTTTGGTTTGTGAATCTCCCCTTTGTTTTGTTTATCTGGCTATTATTTTACTAAGCAATATATGTGTTTTATTTTTTTCTCTTTTAACTAAACTTCACATGATGGCAGTTTTAGGGAAGAGATTATTATAATTACTGCAAACTGCAACTCTTCCACCAAGAAGATAACGGGTTAGTCCTCTGTTACTGTGGATTTTGACGTTCTCACCATCCAAAAGCAAATACTACGTGTTTGATAAATTTGTTAGGTGAAGTCTTGTAAATTTCCACTATCCACTATCCAATGTGCACATATAGCTTGGCCACACTCAGGGTACAAATATAGGCAGTTGCATTTTATTTCCTATGAATTTCTTTACATTTTAGCTGTCATGTTTTTAGAAATATGCATTTTCAGTGGATCTCTTTTTCCAAGGTTACTATTCAAGTGGCCATTGGAAGCCCCCTAGCAAAAAGGACAACCCACAAACAGTTCATCCCTGATCTTTCAGAATCAGAAAGAGTTTATTGCCATTGTCAATGAACAAATTTCACAAACATAGGAACTTGTCTCGGCCTTAAGGTGCAACATAAAACACTGAGCAATAATAAAACAACATATATTCAATCAAAAAAGGGCATGCATTAAGAAACAATTTAAAATTACTATACAATAAAAATAAAAATAGGCATTTCTATGTACACAAGTTTACAGTTATGTTTAAAGTTGTAGTGCAGAAAGTGACAGTGCAGTGAGTGGTAGAATATTGCAGTTAAAGTGACAGGTGTTTTGAAGTGTTCATGAG
>BJKM01000720.1:0-57500 GCA_015082035.1 Chaenogobius annularis
AACTAATAATACAAATCTTCAATTTTGGATTGAGATTAACAAAGCACTGCAACATGTTTTCAGCACTGGACATATCTGGGCCTCAAAACTCCTGCCATGGACACAATAAATGGAAAAAGGCCATTACTGGACTCCCTTGGTAATAGACATTAGAAAAAAGAAAATAAATGACATTCTGACTTCATTTGAAATTGGCACGTTTATGTTGGACAAGGAATTACGCAATTTTTTTCCACTGACGTCGTCTTCTACAGCGTGTCAAACGCTTGCGCTTCCTGCTAGAGTGCCCCCCGGTGGCTGTTAACCAGTAAAAATCTATAAATTAGCCACATTGCTGTAGGGGCCACAGGGTTCAAAGCGTGGGGGGCGTGGAGCGTGGGGGGCATGGGGCGTGGGGGGGGGGGGGCTTCAAGTCAGAAAATGATTGTATGTATAATTTTTTTTAATCCCACGCATTTCAGAACAGATTTGAATTTAGAATTAGAAACAAGATATTTTGACTTCAATTATTACAGATTTTCCAATGTTCGACCATTCAAATAGTGATTTTGATGCAATTGCGATATATCTTGTCCTATTTATTTACAGTTTATATATATATATTTAGTTTGTTTTTTATTGCTCGAAAATGCATCAAAAACATGCATTCTTACTGTGAACTGGCTTGCCTCTCCACAAATGTGACCTTTAACTTGTCTCAATGGAGATATATGGAAATGTCTTATGCCGTGGTGTGGAATAACCCTTCCCCAGAAAAGACCAGTATCCTGAACTCCGGCTCATTTCTAAACTCAGGGTCCTTGATCTGTTTATATGAGGTACAATTCTGAACTGTCGTCTGACTGTGACCACATGTCCATAGGCAAAGAACCCACTGACATGCTCACAGTGATTTCTTTCATGGGCGACTATATCGTCAGGTGACAGAAACCTCCACCAGTGGAACCGTCGAGCATTATCAATAACGTGCACCTTGGCTTTAACGAGAAGAGCCAAGACGTTCCACTCACCAGCAAGGCGGCAACTTTACCAATACCTAGGGAAATATTTATATATGAATTCTTCTACCCTGCCAGCCAGATCTTTTGAGAAGTCATGCCCAGCAGTTACAGCTGACCCTCAATTGTACGATACGAAAGTTCTATATACAGGCACAACAACAGATACCGAGCGCAGGCGCAGGAGCACATTTACCAGACAAGGTATATTAGATGAGTCAATAAGACAGCTGAGATAACATGCAAGGCGCCGCAACGATTTCGAGGCAGATCCAGGAGAAGCAACCCCATGCGTAAGGCTCTTATCCATCGTACGTATGATTTTCTGTCAGTGTTGATCGTGACGACGGGAGCCTAGAACTGATTGGGTTTAAAAAATAAGCTCATGTGTTGACGTCATACAGATTTCCCTTGCATTTTGGAAATAAGAAAAAAACACATATGTAGGCGTATATTATACGTGCATTGTGTCTTCTGTAGCCCTGAGTTTATAGTATACGAGTTTTGATTCCTGACGCTCTACGTGGTATTGCATAAAATGAACTACACCATATCCTAATACCAATATGACATTCGGGACTTGGTGTCTGCTATTTGCTAAGTGTTCCTTGTTTATTGCTGTTGTTGTTTTTTACTCGTCAGCAACGGATTTTCTTGTTGTGTATCACTACCGTATTAAAGAAAGATGTTTATCCATACAAATAGGCAATGTGCAAAATTTTTCAACAAGAACAATTGCTAATTGTATTTCTAAAATGGAGTACCTGGCGGTTAGCTCCGCGAGTCTCTTTCATCGAGCTGCTCACTAAATATATATGGTATTATCTACAAGCGTATATAAAGCTTCTGTTTTGGCTTGTGATACTGTTTTCTACAATCGACATGAGTACGTACCGAAATAACAGAACAGCGAATGCCTCAGAAACGATGAATAGGTTGTGACTCCAGTTCATTATTAAAAAGTTACTAAGAGATATAGGCACACGCAAGAATCATCTTGAATCATTAGACATAGCGTCAAATGCAGAATGAACATAATAAGCACGTATAGACGTGATACCGGGTATCCATTCTCCATATCTCCATATATCCAGTCTCCTTCTTACGAACCATGACTCGCAATTTCTTGACACAGTAACGCGCTCTCATATTTAATGACTCTCATTACACCATTATCACATGTAAGAACAGTTATATGATATATATATATGTACGTTTGTTATTTTAAACGCGAGATTTTTTATATCCAAGTATATTTATGATTCTATAAAGCACAATTGTTCACAGGAGAGCATTCTTTATGTCTTGTTCTCTTTCTGCACTGTGTTGATCTCTCTGTCTTTGTTGTCTCGAAGTGAATTTGTATGATCATAGTCGCTATATCATACAGTGTAGAGGAAATTTCTTTGTTGTCTGACCGCTTATATATATCAACTATGATGCGCGCAGGATTGTGTAATGATCACGATGTGAGGCCGTCACATTGGTCTGACTGGTGATTGGGACTGTGAATACAGTTCCCTGTGGTTGATAGAACAGACTGCGGAACGACAACTCTCACAGCACCTTTCGGGGCACAAGAGAGCCACTGATTGTCACCTGAGTATGCACAATTAAGTCAAAGATCGATTCCGCTTGGACCAGAGCTTGGCTGTGTCCTTGTAAGCTGGCAAAACACTTTTCTCTGCTCTTGCTCAATGACTATTAGTGAAAGGGTGTGTTTGTTCGCAGAAACTGGGCAGACGCCCAAGGGATGTGTGTGCGTAGCATTCAAGGATGGAGCCTAATAATAGTGTTCCCTCGTGACTTACCTAGACTCATAAGAGGAATTGCAAATGAGAGCTGCAAGATCTAAAGAGGGCAGGCTGAATACACCGAGTGACCTCTATGTATTTAAAGGGTGTGCAGCTAATTCTTGTGGCCTGGTATATCGCGGCCTGGCCTTGAGAACCAGCTGCATACGTCAGATCAGGCAAACACGCCCTGTCGCCAAGCTGGGGCACACGATCTGTGGACAGCCGCAGAGGTTCGCCCACACTGATTAGTCGAGTCCGCAAACACGACCCAGAATCTGGAACGGGAGGAGCAGGAACCACATGGGTGAAAGTGTGTCCAAAACTCTGCACCTTGTTGCGGGGTGGAACATCACATAGGAGACGTCTGGCCTAAAGAACAGCACCTCGCCTAAAGGCAGACTTTGCTGCGCGGAGGCGATGGTGTCACATGAGACGTCCCTACTCGCACCTGTCTGGGTGAGGGGAACACACATGACGCGACTGTTGTACCGAAGACTGCGACCTGCCTTGTCGGGGGCGACACGCTATGAGACGGATCCAAACCTATACCAGTCTCTGCTCGGCGGGGAACCAAGCTGCAGAGGACGTGTCCAACTAATAGCGTCTGCGGAGGAGGGGAAAGACGAGCATTAGATGGGCGTGGTCCAAATATACATGTCTGCGCGGGGAGGAGACCCTCAGCTTGAGGGAGATGTGAAGGTTCTAAGAGCTCGCAACCCCTTACGCAGGGCGACACACATGGACGTGTCCAAACTGCCCTCATACAGTGCGGGGGGACCACACATCAGACACTCGATGCCCAAAAATAATAACCAAATCAACTTAGACTACTATATAGTAGGGGCTGAGCTGTGTAACATTAGTGCTGTCAATCAATAAAAAAAAAAAAAAAGATAATGTCACACTTTTGAAATGTGAAGATCACAGATCTAATCTGCTGGGGGACACCATGACGACGTGTACCAAACTGTACCTCTGGCGGGAGAGGGAACACATGAGACGTGTCCAAACTGCACCTCTGCGGGGGGACACCATGAGACGTGCTACACATAGACTCTGCTGCCGGCGGGGAGGGACACATGAGACGTGTCCAAACTATACTCTGCGGGAGGGGACACATGAGACGTGTCCAAACTATACCTCTGCGGGGCACGCGTGTCCATAGGCGGGACCCACATGAGACACACATGGTGTCCAAACTGTACCTCTGCGGGGGGACGCACATGAGACGTGTCCAAACTGTACCTCTGCGGGGGGACGCACATGAGACGTGTCCAAACTATACCTCTGTGGGGGGACACACATGAGACGTGTCCAAACTGCACCCCTGCGGGGGGGGCGCTCATGGGACATGTCCAAACTATACCTCTGCGGGGGGACACACATGAGGCGTGTCCAAACTATACCTCTGCGGGGAGACACGCATGAGACGTGTCCAAACTGTACCTCTGCGGGGGGACACACATGAGACGTGTCCAAACTATACCTCTGCGGGGGGACACGCATGAGACGTGTCCAAACTGCACCTCTGTGGGGGGACATGCATGAGACATGTCCAAACTGCACCCCTGTGGGGGGACACGCATGAGACATGTCCAAACTGCACCCCTGTGGGGACACACATGAAGACATGTCCAAACTGCACCCCTGTGGGGGACACACATGAGACATGTCCAAACTGCACCCTGTGGGGGACACACATGAGACATGTCCAAACTGCACCCCTGTGGGGGGACACACATGAGACATGTCCAAACTGCACCCCTGTGGGGGGACACACATGAGACATGTCCAAACTGCACCCCTGTGGGGGGACACACATGAGACATGTCCAAACTGCACCCCTGTGGGGGGACACACATGAGACATGTCCAAACTGCACCCCTGTGGGGGACACACATGAGACGTGTCCAAACTGCACCCCTGTGGGGGGACGCACATGAGACGTGTCCATAATACACTATAATACATGATACTGTTTTTTTTAAAATGCATTTATTTCTCGACCTTTATTTAACCAGGTAAGAATCCATGGAGGCCGAGACCTCTTTCACACGGGTGACCAGGAAGCTCCTTTTTCCTAAATGAACAGGAGACATGTTCCTCAGGTTTTAGCTCTGTCCTCCGAATCTCCGGAATTAGCCTGGCAGAAAAGAGAGTTTTTATTCAGAATATTGTCGTATGGCGTTGGCACGTTTCTCGTGTCCTGTTGTCATTTAGCCTCACGTTAGCAAACACTTACTCGTGTCACATGCCGCATGTCGCATGTCGCGTCGCATGTCATGTCGCATGTCTGCATTGCCCGCATGTCGCATGTCGCGTGTCACACTCCGCATGTCGCTCATGGCCTGCATGTCGCTGTTGTTGTGTGTCCGCCATAGTCCACTATAGCTCGCATACAGTTGAATGGTCCGCGCGTATCGCACACAGGATGTCATCTCATGACCGATGTCCATGAGGATTTCGCTATTTACATTGTCACACTCCCATCGCAATACCAAGGCACAGAGCAGAACCGATCTTGCTGCTTAGATGGAGTGTTCTCTATTCCGTCGGACGAGCTACGTATGCACTCACTGAGATAGTGCGCAACAGAGGAAATAGATGTAAGCACAAGAGGATGACCAATGAACAGCACTGAGTGAAGTTTGGAGTAACATATTTTTGTGGAAACATAGATAGATAAGTCCCTCGAATAATGTTCCCTTTGTTTAAGAATATGTCCTTCTGAATCTATACAGCCTCTGGACTCTTGGTTTCCTGAGGTGAATTCTATGGAGAGCCAGCAAAGTCAGACACACTCAAGTGGAAAAATAAATTAGAGTATATAGAACAGAAGAACACCTCAACAGAAGAGTTTGGTGAATACTCGGTCTCCGCTGGAAGCACATAGAGACCAGGGTTAAATAGTCACACAGGGCCCGAACGTACCGACTTATTGACATGCAGCGAAAATCACTACAAGCTCTGTTACTACGAATGTATGACGGAGTTAGCGCAAATAAATCCAATCCCAAGTCACCACATTGAATAAATTAGGAATTTAGAAAGAGTAAAAAGACAGACATAGCTGAATACGGTCTTTAGTCTGGACTCTATGGGTGCCAGACGAGAATATTAGAGCCTTGTCTCAGGACCCATATAGTTTATCAATACAGCATTCAGATTTTGAGCTGCTTTAAACTGAACGCTGCTCGTCTCTCATTCTAATCATCAGAGGACACACAAGATGTTATCCCACTGACCACTACCTAAAAGACTCCCGATGTGCATTTGTGCGTTTCTTTTAGATACGAAAGAAACTCTCATCTTATTTTAATCTGATGCTATTTTAGAGTCTATTTAATTTATAGAGTGTGTGGCAAAAAGGTTTGTTGAAAGGTGAGCAACCAAAAGTTGCTTACTCTCTTCTAAAATCATAGTCATTCGTCTGAAAAAGTCGCTCACTAAGGATATCATATAGAAGCTTCAGAGTATAATAGTCTATAAAAACAAGTGAAGGAATGATAGAGTGTAATATCTCATATAGTCACTTGCAGGTGTGAATGCATACTCTAGCTCTATTTTTTCTGTTTCTGCCTCAGCTTAATGGAAACTCTTTTGAGAAAATCTGTGCATTCGGCGTGGCGGTAATTGAACATAACTCCTTGTATAATATGTAAAGCCAAAACATTTCATGTTGTGGATTTACATGGAGGATACATTTAACTTGCTGCTGCTCAGGCGACAGGTTTTTTTTCTTCCTGCCCAGGGGATGAAATGTTCCATGGCAAATCTCTCTTAAAGACTGTCCTGTTTGCTTTTTACCCGGTTTCAAAATGGAGCAATCATTAGCAAAGTTTTGGTAAATCTTCCACGGTTTTTTACATATCTCACTTAAACCAAAAAGAACAAACCTGTTTCGCCAGTTCCTCAATATCTAGTCTAGTGTGATATGACACAAAATTGTCTAAGAAGGATGAAGTTACCAGATTAACGAGCTGTTAAATTTTCTCTGCGTGAAACGCTTTTTTTCTCCTCATCTACAATGTAGGTTTTCTCAATGGATGTCTGCATGCAGTGAACTTACACTTCTACTTGTTTTTTCTAGGTAAAAGTAAGAGGGAACAAGATCACTTATTGCGCATTTTCTTCTCTCGTGTCGCAGTTCGCATTAGTGATCCCGTGTCACCTCGAGAATCAAGAAGTGTGTGTAGACTTGCTTGAATAAGATATACATACATTTTGTTGTTAAAACTAAGTCTCCTTGTCCACATAGTGACAATAGTTTGAAAGATTGAAGTGTAGTGAAAAGCTAAAAGCTCACAATGATTAGCAATCAGTAATTCACTATTCTGCGTGATATGGCGGTTTTGCTGTAGTAAGGGTCCACCCCAGTTTATACTTCACATGCGTCTGGTAAACGTAAAAAGCTTGTAAATTGTTCAGTATGGCAGCATACTCTAAGATCTATATGGCGCCACTGCAGAATTAAAATAGCACACCGTGGAACACAACAAAAATCGGATAGCCAAGATGACAGAAGTTAGTTATGCTTACACTTTTTCGACTGCATGCACCGACAACAGTGTCATATACAATAAAAGTGTTCAGCGACTCGACAGGTTTATTGTATGAACTCCCTGACGCGTGCATCCATAGCATTTATGAACTGTTGCGGGAATAGAAGACGGTTCTTTCCTGTTCCGCCTCTGTGGTGGTGTAAGGGCTGATACGACTATTTGCACGGTGCAGTAGCTTTGATAATTCTATCATGGAGGTACACATCGAGTCCACGGATCTCTGATCCGCCCCTATGTGAATTTGGGAGGAAGCATGTTCAGAGATGTAACAAAGGGTCGATATTGCTAATGCGAGCTGAGTTGATATGTGGCCTCATCTAGGCTTAGCCCTGCGCTTGACCGCACCTCGTGTCACTCTACCCCTTCCGCTCCCGCCAGTCCACCAAGCATAAGTATGATTGAAGATAACAGGAAGGTGAGGTTGGGGACTTCAGATTGATCGAGTCGCATATAAAATGACGCATTTCCCTACGTTTGACTGACTACTGATAGACATACACCCTACTAAAAAACTGTGTGTCATCGCCATAACCAGTTGTGTGGAATCTCAAATAGTATGCGCCACATCTCTGTCAGGCTTTTAGCAAAGCTACGTTGCCTTGATGGTGAAACCTAAGTTTGCCGAGAGTGGGTCAATGATGGGGTCTTATAGAGCGTTTCAGCTTCCTCTGTACAAGAGCCGTGCGTAGAACAGTGGGGGCACTCGATGGTCCCTATCGTATTCCGTTAGAATGAGGGAATGGGTGGAAAGTGTGATCAGGAATATACTCTCGGGTATCATGGATTTGGTATGCAGTTAGGTGCATTAGACGTGTTGGGGATGATGAGTGGTGATGGTGGAGATGGACTATCGATGAAAAAAGATGGGAGGGATATGTTGCCGCAAAAAGAAATAAAGTGATGAGATGTATGATACTGTGTTGTGTTGATAGTTGTGTATAGATTGGTTAGGTTTACCTAGTATCGTGAGTCAGGAGCTCAATAGATCGATACATTCTCATCTGATTTCAAATTTAACCATTAGGTCCGTGTAGTGTGTGTTTTATGGTATAGATTACGTTGATTGAATCGCTTATACAAGCAAGCACTGATGATGACTTCTACTAAACTGAGTCAAAAAAGCGGCGTATCTAGAATTTCAAATGTCGTTGCTCTCTATATCATTTATCCCTTATCAGTATATAATAATCTAAATTGTGTTGCAATCCTACATGTTGTGATATACAGCTAAAACTATCTTTGGGTTGATTGAGCTTTGTGAATTGTTTAAACAAATAAACTGTAAGTAAAACATGTAGCCACAAATAGCACCAAATACGTACTTCCTATTGATCATTTGAAGCCCTTTAGCACTATAATAAATGAGGAGAGCATTAAAATAATTACTATCTGATATATAGATCTACATATTGTATGTATCTATGTGGTTCACTAATTTAGTTGTTAGATTTATGAATTAGTGGTTCCTGATGATCGTATGAAACTATGGCTCTCATGATCAAAGTTCGCATTTTAGTCTCAGTGTATTGAGTATGTTTAGGTACCATTGATTGTTATGATATTCACTATCATGAATGTCTTGGCCGGTGCTCGTATTACAATACTACAGCTGTAGTGCAAGACTGCTGAAGTTGATATGCAAGCGTGTCGATGGCTTGTGAGATTATCAATCGAACGATGGATATAGTCGATTTATAGTCTTTGTAGATTAGGCACTGGTAGTCTTTGCTTGCTCTATTAGGCTTGACAAACTAACATTTAAGTCGGCGCTGTAGAGCTTTTATAGAATAGGGGAAATTGCAGCCGCCTATAAATGTCATTCGAATACCATAGTAAGAACAGTTTTATTATATGTTTAACTTTCTGACTGCTCAATTGGGACTGCACATTCTGTGCAGATACTGGACTCACATTTATGAACCAACTAAGAGTGGCTTTTGCCATAGCTCACAACGATATAGACAGCCACTTCGACTACGCCCGAATCTCGAGAATACTGACGAAGAGCGGTGCTCCTTCAGCTATGTTAAGGCCTCTCTCAGAGATATCAAGACACATGAGAAAGATACAGTTGCACGACCTTGAGCTTCAGAATGTAATTGCTCCACGATAGTTATAGACGACAGCAGGAGTGGACCGCGTCTTATACTTAAATTACTGTGCAGATGGCGGACATAAAAGCGTGAATGAACAGAGTAGGAGTTAACCCATGCCTTCAGTAATTGTGATAGTGTGATTATCTAATATTGTGTAGTTTAGGAAAATCGTTGAAAAACTGCAGAGGCTTTGAACTATAGAGTGGTCTGTCTCTACAGATTGTTATTGACGTAATGTAGATAGCATATTCACTGACACGTTGTTAGACGTTTTATTATCTCAGCATTTCAGTATACATTTGTCCGTGAAGTGACAGATATGATACAGCCCATAAACATTAAGGACCTGTTATAATTGACATAGTCTTCTTCACAGTAGTTATTAGGTCCAGTCGTCTCTGCTCTGATGATCAGACATGGTACCAGATCTTGTCTGGATGTAGGATATCTCCTGGCTTTCATCACTTCGTATACTCACAGGGCTGAGTGGCCAAGAGCCTCTGTGTTACTTTTGGCTTTGGCCTAGTAACAAAGAATCATTGTGTCAATATCTCGATAGTCCATTGTCATGTCTAGTAATAGGAGATAATGTCAGACGGGCAGCAGTATTTAGTAAGAATACTCTCGTCAATGCGCAATAGATGCCCATGTGTCATAATTGTTTCCTAGGACTCTACTGTGGTGTGATGAACATGAAGTACACTACCTTAGAGGAGGCTGTGTACTCAGTCCTGCCATGCTGATCGTGTGCCTCTGCTCTTAGCATTGAGCATACTTGTCGACAAGGTGAGAACCTCTCAGAGCACAGAATACGATAAATTGACCCTTACTCTAGATAAGTATTCTGCTGGTACGAAGCACACACTGCTAACTCGTCCAGTTTCCGCGCTTCATCTGTCGAGTAGGTGTGTCCGGTACTTCACTCGCGGAGGGGCGAGCTAGCCGGACCATCCTGGTATGTCTCTAGGCTTACCCAACAATGTGAGACAGAAAACTTAGTTGAAACCTCACAAGGCAATGTGTACGCACGGTACAGCTCCACTAAACAGGAGATGTGCAATGCACGAGGACAGCATCTCGCACTGTTGAGCGCTTTATGAGTACCATGTACCTCAGGTGCAAATTGTTTACAACAATGCTCCGTCTCTAGATCGCCTGCTATATCATTATACCTTACGACACCTGACTGGATAGAGAAATTGCACCAAATCATCGTGATATGTTCACTGACACTCATGTGTTTCATCCGGCTGGAACTTTTCTGTGTTTCCGGTGGAACTGTGGCTAAAATCCAACTTCATAAGATCACACAAGAGAGCCAGCAAAGAAAATACTAAACTATCTCTCACACCAATATTACCATTAGTGCTGGGTTAACTCATAGATCCATCCTATTTGTGGTGTCAGATTTTGATTGATTAATTTGAGTGTCTTAACATATGTCCAATTTTCGGTGACTTCGACAATGGATGAAAGATTTTAAGCTTTGATAGTTAGAATTGTCAATATGGCGAACAAATATTGTCCAATTATTAAAAATAAATAGATTTTGAGTAGTAATATAACAATTCATAATTTAGTAAATCCAGTAAGTAACACACAGTATGTAGGAATGCAGCATGAGGTGTTCTGAATATAGATTTAAGAACCGAAGGAACAAAGCCAGAGCACAAAGAGTATGGGTGCGTTATTGTAGGTTTCACACAGAGCAACAACAGCACACCTTAATCAAACTTTGAAAAGATGGTCATAGTCTTCACGGTCAGAGGTGATCAGCTAGAGGGACAGCAGACAACAGGGTATCAGAATCATAACATTTCCTGGGTTATTGTGTATTTTTCTTGATTTCTTTATGGAACTGCCGACCTGCAGGCCGCCATTCAACGAAACTTTGTTTTTTTCTCAGATGAATCAAAAGAAGTTAGAATGCTAGACTAATCAACGGATTGTGCTTACAACTCAGGGCCCTTACACGAAATGGAATATTAAGGTGACTGCCATTGTTCCAGAAACATTCAGAGATGCGTATAGTTCTGTGGGATTTGCGATCTTACAATATGTATAGATGTGTCAAAAACATATAGCTCGATCTGATTAATATGTTCATAAGACTTAAGTTTGTTACTCTATACTAAAATGAGAAGGGGGGGTCCCTGAACACAAAATTAGTTATCTCTTATTAGGATAAACAGCAGAGGACATTCTCGCATGTTAAGGTAGTTCCAAACGCGTTTTAATATATGCTCATGTTAATGAAGGAATCGAAATGACTCACTGAAATTAGGGAAATGCTATATATTTTTGAGTGATGTGCTTTAAGTCGACGCTTCAACGACTCATTGAACTATATCTATAACTTTTAAGTCGAGGATCGGTATAATTGGGAACTGGTGAAAAAATGCTATTATATTGTATGAAGTACGACATGGAGGCGTATGTAGTTTTCTGTTGGAGTGTGGTAAGTAACTTTAAGGATCTTATGTGACATAATCGATGCGAGAGGTGCAGTTAAAGGTATGTGCGCTAGAATCGTCTCACAGAAGATAGTGTCGGCAGATAAATGCATGGCATCGATCGTATCATTATTCTGTGTTAGATTGTATGTTGTCGTATGGGTCTTTGGTTAATTTTGTTGCGGGGACTCTAATGGTCTCTGTCTTGTGAACGTTTGCTTCAGATACCTGGGCCACTATTTAGATCAAGTAAGAGAAGTCTTCTTGACCAGCAGATTTCCCCTGGCCAAACCACGTCGAAATACACATCGCCAGTTTTCTATTCGCCATTGGTGACATATGAATTCCAACAACTTCCGAGCGTCCAAGTGCACTCGTCGACAGAGAACAGAGCATGGGTCGCTTAACCTCGTTATCCATTGAACATGTTTGGGATGTGTCTCGGTATATAACGCCTGACACTAGTGAATAATGTGCACAAGATTCATCGCTAGGACCTATCCATATTTGAGAGAGAGAAAAGCAACTCGAATAAGGGCGAGGGAGATCACAGCGCACTACACTCTCTCGTGCGCTTTGAGCGCTCTGTCACCTCATCCTAAAGTGACAATAACCTGGCCTCGTGTATTGTCTCCTGAACGATCGCACAGGCTTATGCTTCACCGAGCCCCTGTTCCAGTAACAGGCGAAGCAGCATAGCACTTGAACATGCTTCATCAGCAACGCTGGCCTTTTATTGTGGCCCGAGTTGTCGCGATAAGCCAAGGTCACAGCAGTCCTCCACCAGTAGCTGCAATTTCAAGTTCATGACCCGCGCTCGATCTAAGACGCAAGCCGAACGCCGTACTCCAGTCAGAGCTAAGGCCGTTCAGGATCCCTATGGTCCGATGTAAGCCACCCAAACCTTTGAGGTGGGATGGATACTGTGTCCTAAAGTAGTACTTCTCAGATCACGTTTCTCCTCCGATTCTCAGTCCGTCGACGCAATACCCGGCCATGATGTTCTCATGCGACATAAGAGAGAGTTTAAGAAATGTACAGTTGACTTCAGTCCTTTGATTTATGAGGACAATATTTGATAGTCTGCAGACCAGGTGTTACATATTGTGGTTTTTCATTGGCTTGTCAGCTGCAGCATAGATTCTCCCTCTGCCCGGTGCGATTTCTAAATAACTCGATATCGGTTTCATATCGTCGGTCCGAATTTCTTACTCTCAACGAAGACGTTCCTTATCACTGTAACAAAAGATAGTGAGCATTGAAGTATAAAATCAACAAGATAGTGTCTGAGTTCATGATATTTATTTCTCATGTGCTAATTTTTCGAAAGGTAATTGTCTTTTTCTCATTAGATAAATACGGCTATGATGAGACAATTGACTGCAGCAACACTGCAGAACCTTCTTGTGGTGTAGAGATTTAGCCTGCAGTGTAAAGTCCACAGACAGTGCGCACATGGTCTTTCACAAACAGCAATTTAAGTTATACACACAAGAGGAAATAGCAAATACATGAACTCCTTACTAAACGTTATTATAACAAGCGATGGCGAGGAATGAAGCATGTGTCACATTGCCTGTAATGTCTGCTGTAATCTCATTTGTCCTGCTGCTCATTTTGGATAGCTCGAGAGGAAGGAAATCGGCTCGTTCGACCGGATGGATATCGGAGCTCGTTTGAACAGCGCACTGGGGGGTGGAGAGGGGAATTGAAACCGGCGCGCGCCTCAGATAGGATCACCAAAGTCCAACCCCGATCGGCCGGGTGGTCCTGTCGGTGCCGTGGCGGGCGAGGGGAGCGCCGCTGGAGGAGATGGAGCGCCGCTGGAGGAGATGGAGCAGATTTGACACCGAGGACGTCTGTTCTCGAGTCTGAAGTGTGATTTCTGAAGTTTGGTTTGCTCTCAGATCTTTTTGTAAATATTGCTCAAACTCCATATTTAAAAGTCTTAGAATATGTTAAATCAATGAATCAGACTTTATCCTGTCTTATCTTATCATGAGGGGATCATCTAGAAAGTGGCAATCATTTCCACTGACATTTAACATGGTTTTGTGACGATGCTAGACATCTGCATTTGGCTAAACGAAGCCCGTAGACTGAGCAGAGCAACGATAGCAGGGGAGAACACTGGTTATTTATGTCGACATGTTATAGGTTGTATAATTGGCCAAAAGATGCCATTCAATCATACCAAATATGTAGATTAGCCTACGCCTATAATAGTTGCATGATGAGCAGCAGTATAGCGCTGCTGAGCTCATCTCCCGATGCACATAGGCTACTTCATTTCAATACATGTAAAGCACAGACAACTGCTGAGAGCGCGTTTTAAGACAATTCTAGCTAGAGATTTCACGTAAAGACACAATGCGCGCTGGCACTGGTAAAACTGAACATGTTCGTTCCTGTAATCAAACTGTCCTTTACACAAAGTTCAACTCCAGGCCCGAGTCCGTCTCTGAAAACAGGTCTTGTTGCTGTGTTATCTGGACAAACATCCCCCCAGTTACACGCGCAGACACTGTTCAATAGGAGCCTCAAGGGCTGTCATCATTTGTATAACGTGGAGAATTGTGTTGTAATAACGCATTACAATACGGCCGGGACTGCGGTGAACTTTGTTGACAGTCCCTTATAAGCACTGAGATGCAGACTTTTCTCCCTCCCTTTGGCACGTAGTGTTTCATTTCTGGATTCGAATTTCTTCAGATCAAAATGAGTGAAGTGAGAGCTGGAGCGAGGTGAGTGCCCTACTGATAGATTACCCTGTTTATTCATGCTTACTCGTTTGGAAATAAAGACAATTGTTGTTTCAGTCAAATGCACATTTGAGTTCATGCTGTTTGTTTTACCAGTGTCAGCGTGTGGTGAGTCTGACCCCACTGTTATTGTTGCCCAGCTTGTAGTCTACAGGCCAAATGCAGACGTCTTATAGGGCATAACAAACAATTTTTAAATTCGTGGGAACACTGTGGCTAAATTGTGTGAACGTTTTGGCTAACCATTGCAGACGTTGGCATAAACACTCTATAGTTCGCTTTATTTTGAAGTTGGAAAGGGTGATGCCTTAACAAACCTCCTTGTGTCCCGGGTTTTGTGCAGTTGTGGGCAATATCTGTTTTCAGCAGGACTTGAAAATTAGTTGCCTTTCTGCAACATTAACATTCTCAGATCTAAGCGTTGCTCAAGCTGATGAGTGTGAAGTGTGCACAGGATACTAGGGATGGGGGTATCGATACACATTTATCGATATATATATACCCATATATATATATACCCAGGCGATCTCATTAATGAAATATCGATACTACCTCAAATGTGTTGTATGGGCGTGTGGTGGGTATTTTCCATCTACATGTGTTCAGGATCAGAATCAGGTTTGACCTGGACAAACCTGGTCCAGGTGTGAGCACAGTGCTTGTGGCTGGAAACACCCCCACTTAAAAGCAGCAGAACGGACTGGTCCATCTATGTCACGTGTGTCCCAGCCGCGAGGAGCGTAATCGCATGGTAAAGTTGTTGTTTTTCAACCTGGACAATGTCCGAAAGTGTGGTGTGGGCACATTTTGGCTGAGTTTAGGAGCAAATATAAAGAGAACACTGCGCTCAAAGAGCACAGAATAATTTTACTGGTTGATTTATTACACAGGCGATGGCCGGACGTGTACACCTGTGGATGAACTTCTCGGATAAACTTCTCATCTGGTGAAGAAACTGTATGTGATGCGCGTAATAATATGTTCTATGTGATACTTAAGTAAGCTTAATGAGAGAATAACATGTGATGCATGCCAGTTCTGACCATCATGTGCAATCATGTGAGTATTCATCAGCTGATGTTGTGATGACTATGGAGCATTTTATTCTAATTTGTCGCACAAACTTGTTTTTATGCATATACGCATGAAATGCTTAGTGCTTCCCTCCTTTGCGATGACACAGTGGACAGTGATTGTGGATATTTTGCTTTATGTATTTTGCAACGCACCTCCGCAGGTGATTGCATTAGCTGAGAGACTCTAGCTCAGGGGTGTCAAAAATCTCAAATGGGCCACAAATGTCAAACTTGAAAAAGTCGCGGGCAACAGTATTGAACAAATGAAACTAAATTTGAAAAATGAATATTGACCCAATACAAATTTGCTTTAACAAGATTGAATAAATGAATATGGCAAGCAAGCACACTTATTACTATACAATATATAATGGGATTTGTAGTAGTAACGATGAATGAATGCGCTGTATAATACCGGCGCGCCAAGCCCTAGTAGTCATTTGGTATAGCCTCTCGGGCCAAATATAATTACACTGCGGGCCAAATTTGGCCCACGGGCCAGAGTTTGACACCTATGCTCTAGCTATTCAACTTAATTTTCTAGAGGGCCAGATTTTTTGGAGGGCCAAGGCCTCTGGGCCGGAGGTGAACAACAAGCCACTACTGTAACAAAAGTTTGGGTTGCAAAAAATATCCAAAACACTGTATCAATAAATGTTGTTAATACAATAAAAGTACTACTGATTGATTATTTTTGTGTGAAATACAAAATGCTTTACCAACATTGCTTTGCAATGCAACTAGAAATAAACTAGGGACTAGATTAGTAACAACCAGGTCTGAACCAGGACTAACCCAGAATCAAAACAGGTCTAAAGCAGTATTAAACAAGGACTAAACAAGACAAAACCAGGTCTATTTTTATATTTTATTTTTTTCAATATTTGGTAGATAGGTTGTGGCCTGATTAGGCCCCCGGGCCTCATGTTGAGTAGCCCTGCTCTATAGGTTCATTTTGGCATTTGTATAAATAGTTGTATTTGTAAATAATAATGTCTGACGGCCTAGGACTCATGTGCACTGAATATATGATATATTTATGCACTGGTATTGGTACACGTATCGATATCGGTCTAGATTGAAATGTCCCCCAAAATACTTGGTATTGTATCTATACTATAATTTGTGGTATCGCCCATCACAACAGGACACAAAAAACATTTGCGAAATAATGCTAGATGTGAGATGAGCTGTCGGGATTTCTGACTTGCATTCATGTGTTTTTATCTCGAAAGAGGGCACTTTGATGATACAATAATAAAATCACTGTCTCCACTCTTTGGCAGAGTTTAACAGAACCAATCAGTAAGATTTGCTTCAAATGTAGCTTGCTACTGTACAGCAGTCCATTTGTATTGCTCACTTACCTAATGCTTTCCCAGCATCCTAAATATATTTTAAGTTTTAAAGCTAACATTAGCATGCTAACGGCACACATTTCCCTGTGAAAACGCTCTATAAATAGATACATATATAGAAGGGCTGTGGTCTCATTTTCACCCGAATAGATGCTTTAGCAATACATTTGTACTGGAGCAAAACAGATTTTACTTTATTGCATGCTAAAAAATTGATAAATGAACTAGTTCTATTTTTCACGTTTCAAAACAGTGAAAATCAGGTACAGCTTATTTAATACTAGCTTTGGGTCTTTCTTGCACAAATCTGTTGCTCTTATGATGAGGAAAGACTCACAGTGAACCCCTTAAATGTTAAAGATAGATTGACAAATCAGCTGCTTTTCGTAAGTCTCCACACAGCAGGTGACGTCAGGTGTGGAAGTCGGGCAGCAGCTCCTCACCCAAGGTCCCGAGTTGTTTTTCCAACTTGTGCAAGCGTTAATGTGCATTTTCCAACTTGGAAAAAACATTTTCTCGACAACCACATGAACGCAGCATAAGGCCTATGCATGATCAACCAGGTGATGTGTTTCCAATCGGGAAAAGGTATACCAATAGTAAACAAGATAGTGTATCCCTCAGGTTTTAGCAATTCCCTTTGAAGTTTGATGGTGTTGGTGTGAGTTTGTATCAGAACACAATTTTTTCAAGAACTCTGCTGCAAAATAAATAAAAGCAAATGCTCAAATGTATTTTAATGACCTTGCTTGTGGAAATAGTCACACTGTATGTCCGTGGTTTGTTAGTTTGGGACAATGCAATGTGACGCCTCTGTAAACTCTGGCTCGGCCTTTACTCTCAGGCTGACGCGTCACATTAAAGTCATGACCAGTCCCACCGCTGGACCTGGCTTTTCCCGGAAATTTGACATGACCTTTGCTCCAAAATGTCATTTACTTTTGGGTCAGATGTGGCCCCCCAAGCTTCGATCATTTCATTTCCAGGGCATTGTGACTCATATGAGACAAAGATAACTCGCTGACCTATACGGCTGAAGATAAGACACACTGTAAACATATGGTCAACCAGATACTGTAATAATTTGGATAAGTATGTAGACCTTAGACCTTTGTACTTTTTTTTTTTTTGCTTGAGTATAATTTGTGGTTGTAAAACTGGGGTGCCTTATTTTATGGCAAAATAAAATGGCCTCGTTGCCAAAGAGTAGAAAATCCGAGCGGTGCTTGAGGCTCTTAGTTCCAGGCATATGAGAAAATATACATATTTAATTAGATGCAGACAGCGTGCAGTGGTCTCATTTTATCACAAAGTGCTACTTCTACAGTATACTCAAGGGCAAAAAATGTTTTAGCTCATTTGCAAGAATATAATCTGATACCGCAGCGATGCAAAATTCCCTTAGAATAAAAAGAGGATTAGGGTAAAACATTAAAAAGAGCATATTGAAAGAGCAGAAAATGGGAAAGATAAAAGGAGGAGAGACATTCTGAATATTGACTCTCAAAGATGAAAATCAAAGAAACAAAGTTCTTAGTAAAGTTTTTTTTTTCTTTAATAGTAATAGGTCTTGAGTGTGCGTGTGGGTGTGCATGCACGTGCATGTGTGCCTATGTGTATGAGTGTGTGTGTGTGCATGCTTTCATGTATTTGCATTCAATATCTGAAAGGCTTGCAAAAACCAAAATTAAATTCGGGGATGTTAATCTAGCCAACTCTTAATTTTGGAGCACGGTGTAATTTGACCATTCTACTTTACGTGGCTAAAGCCCTGTACCTATGCCTAGGATTGAGGTTGAGCTGGATTAATATAGACTAATGTGAATCTTAATGTGCTCTCCAAGAAAAGTGCTTTCTTCCTGAAGTACTTCACCAAAACTTTACGTGTTGCGGTACGAGACGGCACATAATTGTCTCTGACTTGAATAAATCTCTCCTGTTAGTTAACTATCAGAGTTCTATTAGCTGCTGTCAACACACCTCCTTCTGATTTATATGCTTGCACTGTCTTTGCCACTGGTGTCTCTCTAACTAACGATCTAAGCAGATAATGAAACATCACATCTTTTTTTAGCACCATACGCTGCTCTTGTCACTGTTCGGAGGCCAGGGCAGACCAATGAGGGCCTCTCACTTGTAAAGAGGAGAGAGACATCGAAGCTTCATATTTGTCAAGAGACCCAATCAATGTGTAATTACGGCGGACGGCTATCATAAAAAACAATGCCAAGAGAGCTCTCAAGGTTACCCTTCTAATTGTGTTATTTATAAATATGAAATGGTTGTAAATGCGGCTGTCACGGTGCATGAAGCCGATGCCTGATGAACATGATATATTTCCAATTTGCGGTGTGAGATGCGCACGGACAGGTCGATGTGCCAAAGAGCTTTTCTCTCTCGGTTAATAATACAGATAATAAGGCTTGCACTTGAACCAGGCTCTTTGCACAGATGGATGAGAACTCTTCACAGATGGATGAGAACTCATTCAAAAGATGTGATCGGGAGTCGTTTTAATGCTCTGTTTTATTTCAACCTCCCAAGCTCAAATTAAACCGATGCATTAGGGTTTTAGAGGCCGAAGTCCCAAGCATTTCTTTTAAGGATTCTGTTTAAAGTGCTACCATGGGGCAGGTCAAATGCAAACATTATTTTCACTGAGATTATCTTAGTTCACAGGATAAAGGTACAGAGTTGAACATGTGTGTGCTTGCACGTGCGCCGTATACACGGGGTGTCAAACTTATTGTGGGCCACATTCCAATGCTCAGGGTAGGTTGTGGACCGAACATTATGCAAAATGTATTGTAAAACAATTAATATTAACTTAACTTCATATATTAATCGTTATTTTTGGACACTGTTTTGCACAAATCTGCATCGTGTGAAAGACAAGCAGAGTTGAATCCATATTCATGCATTAGCAATAGTGATCAACCGATATCGGGCCGATATGTGACACATTTTGAAATTCGGCCATCATCAAGGCCGATTTTTGATCAGGCACTACTTGGGCAGCTATAGCCAAGTAGGACCCGTGGAAGGACCCCTCTTTCAGATCCATCATGGACGTATTAAGATCAATGCGCGTCTTCCACACAACCCAGTAGAACGATGGAGGTGCCGGAGAAGCCTGGGCTTGACGTAAATGTTCTGGCGAACAAAGAGTAAAGGCCCACCGCGGCGGCCAAATTCGCACTTAAATTGGACGCCTGTACATTTGAAGGCAGCCGCGAACGCACATGCGCAGTGGAGGAGTTGTGTCCTCTGGCGGTTCATTTTAAGAAAATGGCTTTGTGTATTTACTTTACAAAGTCCAAAAACTGATGCGATCGGCTCGGCGGCTTGTGTGGGTCCTGCAGATACTTCAGAGATGAGCAGAGTTTAGTAAATATCATTATTTGCTCCTAGAGCTGCATCTGGCTGATTTTTTTATAGGTCCGGGGTTTGCTTTGGTCCTTCTTCCAGGTAGTGCGTATGTACGTCACTGGAGCGTAATCTCTGATTGTTTGCTGCGCCGTGTCTGCCGCAAAAAAGTTCAGCTTTGTCCAACTTTTCCGCGGCGGTCGCTCTGGCCGCTGAAATGCCCAAGTCGCGCCGCTCAAAACGCAGGATTTGCGGGTCGCGGATCCACATAGACTTTGAATGTAAACTGGCCGCTTTGCCTCAGCGGTCTGAACTCGGCTTTAGATTCTAAAACAAGTGTAAAAGGTTTGGTGCCGGAGTCGTCACCGAGGATGGACGAGAAAGAAACGGCCCATAACTGTCCCAGGAATGTGCGGTGCTGATGGTAAGTGCACAACTACAACAGCAGACACATGCTCTTTATGTATGTTGACGCTCACTCGCCTCAGGTGTCAAAAAATAGGATGGATTCTATATTCTGAAATCTACGCGCACAGTCCTGCACGGACAGTGTGCACACGTGTGATGGGCGAAATACACGTGCAGTATGTTTAGGGCCTCATGGGACTCATAGTTCTATCGGTAAAAAACGCTGTACATCAATAGGAAATTAATCTATATAAATTAAAAATGTTTTGCCCGATTAAACTGCCTGGCGAGCCCGCATCTCTGGCACCGCTGCCGTATACACTCCCTCTCGAGACAAGATGTTGAACTTTTAAGTCAATAAAGTGGCCAAAAATGCAACATGAGAGGAGAATGCATGTGAATGAAAGTGCATGAGAGAGAGAGAGAGAGAGAGCGAGAGAGAGCTGAAGAAAAGAGTGAGGGACGAGTAATGATTCATTCCACAACTTTATGTCCTAACTTTGTGCCACTACGACATACTACCAATCCAAAAGAAAAAAGTTAAAGTTATTTCGAGAACAATATAAAAAGTTAAAACTCCAGCTAATGCTTTTATAAAGTCTTCTGTTCATCTTAAAGGGGTAGAAGAATGGTGTGGTGACAGTGCACGTCTTTCCAAAACCACTCCACTCCACTGACACAGGCGTGAATTCACAGGTTCTCGTGGGTTGTCTGCAGTCTCTGAGTCCTCTTGCAGACAAAGCTCTCGTCTCTGGTATGATTTTATTAGGCCTCAGTGCCCCTGCTCTACAGCCTCCATCTCCCATTTCACTCCCAACCAGCCACATTGCCTCATCTCCACACCACCTTCTGTCCCACAGGGAGCCGTGTCATTCCCAAGCCCATAAGAGCAGGCTTGACATGGGCCTCAAAGCTCCCCTTCGCTTCGCTGTGCACCAGAGGATGAAATGAGCCTACAGTGGTCCATCCAGGCCGGAAGTGCTTGACCGAGACACCCATACTGCCTGGCTGTTCCAACCTCACCAAACCCCAGGCATCTTTACAATAATCCTCCACTTAAGATGACTTTCCATCCCTCAGTTAAAGTTAAAACAACTTTCTCCAAACCACAGCCTGAGTGAGGTCTTTTTAGCAGCAGTGTCTTCACATGTCATGCCTCTGAACTTAGCATGTAGACCAGTTTATTAAATCTGAAAGGGCAAATCATTATTTCAGATGAGTTTGACTAAAGTCTGGCCACACCTGTTCAGTAATATAAAACAAACTTCAGAAACCACACATAATGTGAAAACACAGACTTTCTTCAATACAAATAAAAAATAAAATAGATGATTTTAGATCTTCTTAATTTTTTACACTTGTTTGCAATTTATTCTCCATTAATAATAAGATAAGTTGTTTTTTTACACCCATTAGCTTACCGTATTCTCTGCACTATAAGGCGCACTGGATTATAAGGCGCACTGTCAATGAATGGTCTATTTTTGAACTTTTTTCATATATAAGGCGCACCGGACGATAAGGCGCATTAAGCTAAACAAAACAGTCAGATAAGTCAGTCAGTCAAGCTTTATTAAATGCATTCACAATAACTCTTAACATTGTTCAAACGTTAATGAGCAAATCTGCAATAACTCCCAACCTTGTTCAATGGAAACATGTTCTGACACAGTCTGATACGCTAAATCAAACGTTGGCGTATTCACAGTAACTCAAAATTGTTCAGTTAACACTATAACACGTAAAATAAAACACAATACACTCACTTTTTCAGTTTATTCCTCGTCCACAAATCCTTCAAATTCCTTATAACACACACTGTAATATTATGGTGAAGTACAGTATTACTCCGCGACGCTCCTGGCTACGGTAACCGTAATGCTGCAAGCGGTGCGGCTTTGTAGTTTACCAAAGTCGTAATAAAAACATTTTGATGGATTTTTGAGCGCTGTGTACCACATAAAATCGGTTCGAGGTCAGTAAGCACAACCAGAATTAATCCATATATAAGGCGTCATTTTTTGAGAAAAATAAAGGTTTTTAAGTGCGCCTCATAGTGCGGGAAATACGGTATGTCTACAATCTGCAATTAGAAAGAAAACAGTTATCAGAACTCCCCAGGTCCTCCACTCTTTGCCCTTTGTGTCTTGTGACATGTTTTACTATTCTATTTTGAATTATCAAAATATTTCAAGTTAAATATCCTTGCAAACTGATTGTTTGCAGCACTGAAAGCCTTGCTATGTTAAACTGTAACTGTGTTGAATGTCTAATAATATATGATGATTTATGTAACACTTTAGACTCATCATTACAGCAGAAGCCTTGTACCATACATTGTCATTCAGCTTTAAGTAGATGTGGTTGTGAAAGGTTGTTGCAGTACACTTCCTCACCGTTAACAGTGCAATTAGCCTGAATGTCTTTTAACAGGACATAAAATATGTGTAAGTGTGATTCACCATAGAAAGATCTAGAGTAAAAGAGGACAATTATGTGGTTTCAACGACTGAGCAGAGCAGGTCTTAAGACTCTCAGAATGAGCTGAAATCCTCATGATGGAAGGCATTTGTTATGGGATGTTGTTGATGCGCGCAAAATCTTTTTTTTTTTGCTAAATAAAATCTAAATCATACCTGAATAACAGTTTTTAGTCATAAAGCTGTTCTCAGCAATTCACAAAAAAGATGTTTAGTCATTCCAAGTTTGCTGTGAGACATGGCTAAAGCTAGAGTCGTCACGGAACTACTATTGTCAGATTTTTCAGTATTTATTTCACCTTCCTACACCCCATTTTAATGTCTCTTTATGTAAAGCAGTGGGTTTGGTTAATGTTTGATGCATTATGCACTCACAGTACGGTTCACTAAAGGCAGTGGAAAGACTTTCAGACCATACTGATCCGATCCATAGTGAACATGAGGCTTTAGCTCCCCGACATGGTTTTGACCTCTTGTTGAGGACAGATTAAAAACATTACACATAATTGTATGACAAGTCTTATTGATAAATTTAGGGACTGAGCCACCAGCTCTCCCAGCAAATAAAACAACAATGCAATTTAATAAATGAACATTTCTTTTTACATGTAGCTACTATAATACTATATTAAGACAGCTTTTCTTTTCAACCAGATCCCATTCCATTGTCCATTCCACTGTCTTACATTTTCCGGACACCCAGCTGCTTGGAGGTCAAGGATATTAGGTTGTGGACTGGCTCTGCTGAAACCTGGGCCAGCGAGAACGCACTGTTGTTGTCACTTTCAATAGACATCACAATAAAGAGGCTGCCTTTCAGAGAGTGTTCCCTGGAAATGTCAGGGCCATCCTCAGGAGCCTTGAAGAACGCTGTCTTTTTAAAAGCAATATTGGCAGTAAACAGTGAGGTGGGGGCGGCCTATCTGTGCCATCGCAGTGTGTGGGGGGTGATAATCGCACTGGAGGAGAGCCACCTGCAGGAGTTGAACTTTACCTTCTTCACATTTATTGGATCCTCGCCAACCGGGAGATGCTTTTTGTGAAAGTGTCATAGCAGCCTTTTTTTTACTGCAGAAATAATCCTTACATTTTCCTTCACTTTTGAAATCTTAGGAGACGTCACATTTAAATGGTATTGCTTTAATTCTCGCCTGCCTCGCTGAATGTCATCAAGATCTCACAAATCTGTCTGGGAACCTTTCAAATCCTCTAAAGCTGAGTGTGCTGTCAGCTCATGAGTGGAAATCGCAACAGTACACTGAAACAATTTTTTATATTCAAATAAACTAGAGCGACAGAACCGTGAACTAAAATACCTGTTTAGTCCTCTTGGTCTGCAAAACGTGTCTTTGTATGCAATGTATGTGGACGTGGAACTAAGGGGTCGTGATTGAATTTCCCAAATCCCATAAACACATCTGGAGTACTTTAATTGTACTCCAACGAGCGCTGTTGCGTGTATACAGCCCACTCTGATCATGTTAGAGGAGAGGCATTTAACTGCACTGGGCAAGAAACATATCAGACATGTTTTAGAAGTCTATTAACTCATTTTAGATCAGAAAAAAAGCACAAATCATGGTCTGTTACATTTAGGATGACCAAATTCAGGTTATCAAAAAGGAGGACACCTGGTTTGCTTTATAAATGCTTTTACTTGGACCTGGACATTTTATTGTGTTAATGTGTGGCATTATGTTTAGCAAGGCGTCTGGCGTCCATTTTCCATCTAGTCCATCTGGCGGAAAAGTATGAACTACCAGAGCTTCTAATTTGTGAGCAAGCACATTCCCAGCATTTTTCTCCATTTGAAAAAGAGTGGTTGTATAGAATTTTGTCGGTGCAATCCCTCATTTGTCCTGGAGTGTTCCATAGTATAAAAAGATTTAGTTGTAGTCATCTGGACTCTGTTTTTAGAAAAAATAGAGTCTAGATGATAACAGTTGTATAGAATTGTATATGTTAGCAGTTTTTATTGGCAATTACTGACACATTTTTAGCGGTTAATTTCTAGATGCCCTGGACAGTTCACACCTATTCAGTTTGTTGACCTGCATGTAGAATGGGACAAGAGTGGTCTGATTCTGAAATGAATCAAGAGTCGGGTTTACCTGTGCATGTAAACGAATAAGAGTCAAATTTACTACAGACATTGCATAGTCTTCACCTGTGCTTACGTATAGGCTGCAGGTGTGCCAGACAGGGTAATCCATGGCCATCGCAACCACAAATGTCACACAGGACACACAAAGTTTTTATCCTCTGATGATAAGTACTCCCATTCTAAGAAGAATAAACTTACCAGCTGAATCAGCGTCTCTTTCTAGTACAGGACATTAATCACCAGAAAAAGACTTACAATGTGAGATTCAAAATAGCGGCAGCAAAGTGGCTAACAGGTGCAATTCTTCAACTTTAAAGCTGTTGAACTGGCCAAAAAGAAGAAAAAAACAAATGCCTTGACCATACTCTGTTGTTTGGCGGCTTCTAAGGGGCATCTCAAGGGCTTTGTATCTACCTAGGTTTGGTCCTGTTCCCATGTTGGCTCCCATGCTTAAAGCAGAACTAAGTAAGATTTGCACATTATTAAAAGTATTTTTAAGTCCCTGGTATGGTTAAATATGCATTTTCGGGGCTCCAGACATGTCCGCTATCTCCCCTGTTGTCTCATCCATCCAACTTCATATATATATATATATATATATATTTATATATTTATATATTATATATTATATATTATATATATATATATATATATATATATATATATATATATATATATATATATATATATATATAGCACAGAGGCCCTCATCATGGCTTCACAAGAACAGGCCCTGAGCACCAGAGCAATAGAAGCCTAGAGAATGACCGAGCCAAGAGCCTGTGGGACTTCCAGATACAGACTGACAGAATGGTAATGGCAAACCAACCAGACATTGTGGTGGTGGATAAACAGCAGAGGAAAGCCGTTGTAGTTGACGTGGCGATACCAAGTGATGGCAACATCAGGAAAAAGGAACACGAGAAACAGGAGATATACCAAGGGCTCAGAGAAGAGCTGGAGAAGGCGTGGAAGCTGAAGGCAAAAGTGGTGCCCGTGGTCATCGGAGCACTCGGGGCAGTGACCCCCAAACTGGAGGAGTGGCAACAACAGATCCCTTGAAAAACATCTGACATCTCAGTCCAGAAAAGTGCAGTGTAGGAACAGCAAAGATACTGCACAGAACCCTCAAGCTCCCCGGCCTCTGGTAGAGGACCCGAGCTTAGAATATGGGATGAGACCACATGCGGAGGGTGAGAAGGGAATTTATACATATCATTTTTTATATATATATAATTTTTTAAAAAGCTTTTTGACAATGTATTTTTACAAGGGAGCAGCAAGGGGAGCTCTATCGGCAAAGTTACTTTGTTCTGCTTTCAGATAACTATAAACTTATCTCCGTATATTGTTATCCTTGCTATAAAAAACAAAACAACTTTTATGTAATTCAAAAAGCTCCACAAAAATACTCTTCCCTTTCACACCCCGCTGTAAATGCCATACCCCTTGTGTTAATCCAAGAATACAAAGCCTGTTCCCCTTCCGCTGGGGCGTCACCTTATTGTGAGTGTGAAAAACATGCATATCGATTATGCGAGACCCCGAGCAGAGGCCATTGTGATCTCAAAGTGCAGCCTGGATCACACTGCATCAGGAGCCACCTTAAAACCTGAAAGCTTTTGGAGGAGAAAATATTATGTCAAAAACGTGGGAACAAAAGAGGTAAATATTCCAGTATTATGTATTTCACGGTAGAACAAGTTTTTGACAGATCCAATTTGAATCTGGGATACTTTGAGAATCTTTGCTGCAGAGAGACAGTTTGATATGAAGGTTAAAGTGGTGCATTTTGATATGAGGTGGACATAGCGCTCGATGAACAACATATTATCATCTTACCCTTTTGCGCTGTAATACACTGCATCCCATTTTGACAAGTTCTTGTTTGTCCTTCTCATGCTTATTATAAAAACTCTGGGTCAAATATACTTATTTAAGAAGTAGAAGTACTAAAAGGTGTGATAATTGTGTGCTTTCCTACAATATAATAAGTTGCACATGCATATCAGCTGCAGTACACAACTTTTGCTTTTAAATGAGGAAATTCTAATTCTAATTCTAATTGTAAAACATTTTATCAGTCGAACACCTGAATGAAATAATCATGTGCAACGGAGCATTGGATGGATATCCTGCTTTGCTTTTCCATATAAAAAAAAACGTTCTAAATCTGTGCATGCGCTGGATAATTCATACATGGGTTTGTGAGGAACTAGTTCTATGGATTGAAATGTCTACTTCCTACTTTAAGTAGCACCCCATTTTATTCAAATAAATGTCTTGGGCCCAGGAACATAGTCTGCAATGCTTTTTTAATCTCAGGCCAGTATTTTTGAGCAACAGGACTGTCCCAGGACACATGATGATGGTGACCACAGTTTCTCCAACTGTTAGAATTTCCTTGTGAATAATGAGCACGTTGACATGGTGTTATGAAAATACGTGACACATTTTTCCAACAGAATTCTTTCAAAAATATTTGATTTTTGGTTCTCTACTGAGTACATATATTTTCCTATTCTTTGTTTGTCTCTCGTTCCCATTTAATGTAATTATTAGAGTGGCTGTGCAAATTGTAAATACAAGTGAGATATTTTTCCGCTTGAAAATTTGTATTTATTTGCCTTAATAAATATTTCAGTTATAGGGTTATAATGGGTGTAGCTTTGTTTAATTTCTTGGTTATAATAATTCCTTATTTGTAAATATCTATAAAAGTCCTGTTTCTCCAAGCCAAAATGTTCCTTCAACATGTTAAAGCTTTTTATTTAATTTTCTTTTACAACCTGGTAGAAAACTTGTATATTTTTTGTTATTAAATGGTTTCAAAGGTAGTTTAGTCATCTGGACAATGTTTTCGAAATGTTTTTTAAGAGCTGTGAGAAAGAAGCTGGCAAAGAACATAAAAAAACATCCTTACTCGACCATTCCATGGGGAGGTGTTCCAGGCATGTCCCGCCAGGAGGAGACCCAGGCCATGCTGGAGGGACTTTGTCTCCCCTTTGGACTGGGAACACCCTGAGATCCCCCCTAGAGGAGCTGGAGGAAGTGGGGTGGGAAGTCTGGGATTCTAGGCGAAAACATTTGTCACGATAAATGTGTGAATTATGTATGGACCAAACCAAAACCAAGAAGTTTCTTGGAGTTACAGTTTCAGGTAAGTCTGGTATCTATCAGACAGCTTAAATCAGTGTGCACAAGACTGTTCGCACGTGAAGAACAATCTTGCACAATTTTATCCTGTGTCTTTACATTTGGCATAAGGGTTAAGTTGCATATCCTTGAGCAGCTGCAATTAAAAGACTACTCCGAACACACAGAGATGAAATATGCAGTGTTGGTCTTTGACAGACTTTGGACTAAAATGGACTTATAGTATGAAGGAAAAGACTGTGCCGTGATTTTATATTTGTGTTGATGTTATTATTAATTATTATGATTTCTTGTAGCTCCTGCTCTCTGGTCTTGTTCTTTGTTTTGTTTTGTATCTGTTTATATTTAAAACATTTAAACAAACCAAAAAATAATACGTTTTTATTATCAAATTCATTCATTCATAATTTTTTCCCGCTTGTTCCCGTTAGGGGTGGCTGAAGCAGGGCCAGCTCCTCGCAGGGTTAACTCAGAGACAATGACACACAGACAACCATTCACTCTCGCATTCATTCACAAGGGGCAATTACAATTTACCTGACACATGCATGGAGAGAGGTCATGTGATGTTGGTCTGGCCGAGGAATCTAAACCCATGATCTCCTTATTGGGAGGCGAGAGCTCTAACCGCTAAATTCACTTACCAAAAGTAAATAAACTGCATTATTGTTTACTTTGCTTATGTGAATCTTGACTTCAGTGATGATATAGATAGATTATATTGCTATTTGAAATCAACAAGTGCTTCCAAACATTGTATTTGTTTACCCCACTAATTATTTTGAGATGTAAAAAACAAAATCTGTCACTACATTTCTTCTTTACAAAGCTTCCAACACTATAAAAATAAATGTTTGTGTCTCTTCCTAATTGCATTGGAATTATAATTTTCTTTTTTTCTACAATTACGCTTGTCGGATTTCTCATTGTCTTCTCAAAGCTGACCTGCGCGCACACCAATCTCATAGTCATAATTACTGTCATCACAATTGCTATTATCTTAATTGGCCTTATCTCCTCGTTAGCTGCTCGTTAGCTAATTGACTCAGAGAATATCCCGCCAAAAAGTGCACCCGCCGTCAACACAAAGAGATGGGGGAAACAGACGGAGATCAAGAGGAGACATCTGCCTGTTGAGGGAACGCTTGGAAAAACTCATCCTTTGCCATAATGAGCTTCAACTGTACACAATTATGAGAAGGGAGAAGTACCGCGGCATTCACGACATCAGCGGCAGCAGCAAAGGCTCATGGGAACACACGCGACTCTGTAAGTACTCAGAGACAGATGCCTAATGACACGTTCTGACAGAGGCCGCGAAACAAAGAAAAGAAAGCAATTATTCTGAAGAACGGCAAAGTCACGTACACTGCTCTCGCTACAGTACAGCACAGTGTCAAAAAGCCAATTATAGGACATTTAAAGAAGCACGGATAAATACTGTAATTACTTCGGGCTGATCTGCATCAGAAAAATAGAGAATTGTGATTAAAAAAAGAGCTTAAGAGGTCAGGGCTTTTGGATGAAAGAGGAAACGCATGGAACTGTCAAGGAATACTGCGTCTGATGTATTTCAAGTATAAATTGCTTCGAGAAAGTTGAGTTGGGTGTATTGGATTAGAAGTGAATGATCCAGAAAACTATGGTTTCAAAATATGCTCTGCAAAACAGGTAGATTTGGACTGGATTGGTATGTGTGCGGAGTGGAATCATCTTCAGCTCACCCTTGTAGAAGAGGTTTCCATCTCAATGGGCTTTCTTACCTGGTTAAATAAAGGTCAATAAATAGATAACTCTTTCACATTTATTCAGATTCAGAACCAAGGTAAGGGATATATATGGAGCACAGGGACGACTGTTAAACTATGAATATAAACATTTTATGAAATTCTGTGGGAACACTTTATAGGATATAAAGTCGGTGGGCTCTGAAGCGGGCGAGTCTGTTTAGCTCCATAGTTGTACACTTGTAACAACAAATTGAGATCATATAACATATTTCGTGACTTAATTTAGATACATAAATACATACAGCTGGTGTTTGTATTTTCATTAAAAATGTAAAGAAAGTGTTTCCACCTTCTCAGTGGACTTAATAAAATAACAACTGGTTTTACAAAACATTTTTAGAACTCCACCTGTGATCAGTAACTCTGAAATGCATATTCATGTGTACATTTGATTGTGGAAAGACCTTACAATATTGTGAATCAGTGAAGAAGACCTAACACCTATAAACAATTTTAATTATTTGAACAATAACAAAAATTAGAGAGGGGACATGGATAGTAAGTACAAAATTCTAACTTTGTGTGAGGCCCAGACTACACGTTTCCAGATACAGTGAAAATGTTCTCCTTACGTATGGATGGATTAGACACATGTTGGTTTGTCTTTACATCTGCTGTGCATATTTCCGTAACGCAGCCTCGTCTGATACTGGACTGCTGCTGTTGTAGTAAAACGAGAAAACTTTGGCTTTGTCTTTAGGCCACCACACATCACATCACTGAGTGCACTGTCACAAAACCTTCATGCAAGCATCATGCACAACGCATGCACTAGCATTTTACGCACAGACAAACTTGTCATCTCTTGTTTCAAATGTGGCTTTTTCTTTGGTCCGAGTAGCAGTGTACAGGTAGAACAGCACCATAACTATATAATGATTGTTTTCCCCTTCTCGTTTAACCACAACAAATTGTATTTAGAGTTATTCTTGCATTCTTGAGTAGTCTTTATTCTCCTGCGGACAAGACGCCTGTGCTCTGTCAATACCAGTTTCACCGAAGCCCGCTGATACACGCCCACTGCCTGTAATGACCTTGTTCTACTATTTTATATCCTTAAACAGTGACATACGTAGAAAAAAACAAAAAAAGAAACGTGCAGCTTGCTATCGTAAATTGCAGCTCTCCATAGTTGGCCGACAGTGATGCTGTTTATGGCGCCGCAGACTTTTTAAAATAAATTATAATAAAGTCGTTTTAGATCAATATTGCAATTTCAACATTCCAAAATGTCACATATTATAACTGTATAGCAGTGAAAAGCACCTCGCTTCTTCTCTTTTTCTCTCTTCCTTTAATTTTGTATTAAAGAACTATACCGCTGATGAGCAAAAGATTTATTTATTAGAAAATATCTGTTCATAAAACCATCTGGGTATGTGTAGCCAGGCTGTGAGTATGATTCAGACCTAATTCAATTCCCCAGTTGGGTCAGATTGTTTATCAAGCACAACATGTAGCAATTACAAACTCACTCTTAAACTATTTTTTAGAGTGGAACATGAATACTTTTGTGAACAAAGTCTGCAACTAGAATTCAGGGAAAGTGGCACTATCTGCTTATTGTGTTCATGTCCCCACACCAACCTTACTCCAGCAAGCCTCCACTATATCACGACTGATTTACAGGAGTTCTGTGAGGAGATCGCTCTGCTCACTACAAACCCAGTCATCAGGAATACTCTTCTACTACAAATCCCCCGGTCTGACAGAGTGGATGATGCACCAGCCGAACCTTGTGGATCTGGGCCCAAAAAGCCCAAGGACCTCCCGCCTCTGCCTGCTTTAAAGGAATAAGATTATAGGTATCAGCCGACCGTGTGGAAGACTCCCTGCTGCCAGAGTCTTTCAAGCTCCCCCCAAAAATATCCTTCAAAGTGCCGTCCAGACAGAGAATATATTACAGCCCGGTCTAGATGGACTCCCACAAACTGTGCTAACGATATTACTATTCATCAAAGCTGTAAGGCAAGTGTCTGCTGTTTTAATAAAGCTCTACATGAGGCTAGACATTTGAAGAACACTGACCCAAAGTGATGTGTGATTTGTCTGCCATGTCATTAAAAGTTTTACTCTAATATTGAAAGGAATGTGAACTAAGACTGTATCCTACTGAGATGTTTTTTGATCATCTTTACTGGCAGAAGATGAAGACTTAAGTGATCAAGACCAAGAGAAAACAGTTATAATATTTTATTTCGAGGTCAAAAACCAACATGTCGTTTTGACTTGACTTGTAATGCACCATCATTTTACAATCAACCTTAAAGGGGCACTATGTAACTTTTCTGGTGGATGTTATTGCTTTTCCTGGAATTTGCCACAGTATGTCATGGAATTATATGTCTTGCATTTATTCGATTATGACGGTTTTCAATGTCAATTTTTAAGTTTGAAATAAATGAAGGTGTTTTTATGGCAAAACTGTATCTAACAAATATATTAGGGGTTGATACTTTCATGGCCAACCAAAAGGAACTTTGGGCCAGATTTACTAAGCGTTTGCACAGGTGCAAAATGGGCTGCAGGTGCTAAACTGGAGCAAATCGTATGTGCAGAGGACATTTGCGTCTCCTCTCAGGTCGGAGCGCTAATTTTGCCCATGGGACCTAATGAATATGCAGGGGGGCCATTTTGCTCCAATGCACAAAATTGGGGGCAGAGAAAATGCTAATATATGAAATGTTGGATTTGTCCGAACTACAAGGAGTTAAAACAATGTGAACATTTTGCACATTTGAAAAGCAGATGTAAACTTTTTGCGCAGAACAGACTACTGAAGTTTACACATCAATGTGGTGTTAAACCTCCTGAGTGGGTCCGGCTCCACCGTCTATCTGCAAATTGAGGCGCGTCCGCCTGTCCGTCCGAGCGAGTCGGAGCTCTCCTTCACTGTGGAACTCCTACAGGTTTCTGCTTTTTCCCGAAGAGGTTTAGTTGTTTTTTCCTGGCCGGAAAGGAGGGTCTAAGGACAGGGGAGCTTGGGACATCTGTCTGAGGACACAGGACTCCTGGGACATTGAACCCTATGTCCCTATGAACACTGTTTATTCTGTTTTTCACCGTCGCTCCCTCGAGGCAACTACTGTTGTGATTTTGGGTGTTACAAAAATAAATTGAATTGAATTAAAACTGATTACAAAATATTTAGCATGGTTCATTTAAAAATATAAAATAATATGTTGCAGTTTTTACAGAAGGGAGAGGTATACAAAAAACACTTTTGCCTGGATTTTCATTGCTGGAGTCTGTCCTTTTAAAGTCCTTTGTGAAGACCATGAGGTTTGTGAACGGAGTAGGCTACTGATACAAGAATGTTCACCCTTAACATTCCTGTCCCGGGCGTGTCCTAAACTGCGCACGTTCATTTATCATTTGTCATCATAAATTCTTATGTATCTGTTCTCCCAAAGGAGCAACAGAAGTGCACGCACGATTACGGAGAAAACTCATTTACACATTTTCGCCACTAATAATACGTGCAGATTCTTATGATAAATTTGGTGCAACACGCCAACAGCACATGCTAATTTTAAGTAGTACTTGCAATTAGGCAATCTGGTCCTTAGACAGACAACTGAGTGTAATGAATAGTTTGTTGAATTGATAAAGTATTAGGACTTAGAAGTAACTCTGGCAGCTCTTCTGGCCCCTTTACAATTCAGTTGCGAGGCTGAAAAAAAATCATTCTTATTTCCGATAAGGGGCTGGCCATCCTACTTGGCAGAAGGTGCTCATTGAAGGTTACACTTAAGCATTCTAATTAGCCCGACATATTCAACTATGGAAGAGAAAGAAATGAGGTTTTACTTTGAATTTCATCTCTGGTTGTAGGGAATTTCATAGCTGTTGAAAAATAAGTTCTCCAGCATTTTGAAAAGCACAAAATGTTTGACTTCTAAGGCTCACATGCGTTTGTCATTTATAGCCTGAGACTGCTCTCAGACAAATTCATCAAATTTGCATTAAAGAGTGAGAAGACTGATTGAGCTGGGGATTTCATTAAAATAAATCAGATGTCTAGAGCTGACCTTCTAACAACCTTCTTCTTTATTTTATTAGATTTAAAAGTGTGACTCATGGATTAAACAAGAATGCTATTCATTTTCCAAAACATAGCTTGACCTCAAATATTGAAATCGTCTTTTTGATATGTCTATTTCAAAAGTGTACGCTCAAACTGATTGTTTTACTTCAGTGGCATATGTACATCCTTTAAAGCATTTATCATTGTGTTCGTTTGGGCTGCTTGTCCTAGCATTACCCCCCCCACCAAAATAATTGTGATTTTAAATATATGCTGTATGTCACAGTGGATGAAATACAGTACACAAGACATGAGATTATTAAATGATCAGACCCCCCCATCCATGAGATGGTTTTATCTGGACAGATGGACTGATAAGAGTGGCGCTGGTCGCTGAAGTGTGATATAATCTTATATGTGTGTACTGCCTGACCTGTTGAAGCTAGAATGAAGGATTCTAGGTTTTAAATAATTTTAGTAATATACTAAATAATTGTATTAACATCCTTTCCAAGATGGCACCGCAGGATGGCGCCCTGGTGTTTCGGTGCAGTTTGTTTTGTCTGCCTTTGTGCGTACATCGTGTGTCAGCGTGCTCTTATACCCGAGAAGAGCTCTTAAACATCAGAGCTACAACTCCGATGGATCTAGTTCCAGTTTGCTGCATCTGCTGCAGAATTAGTCCTTTTTTTGGTCAAAGGAGTGAGACGTCGCAGGCGGGGAAAACGAGTGGGATTACCTGGGATTTTCCTCTCTAACGTTCGCTCACAAACTGAATGAACTGGCGCTGCTGATGAGACAGAACAGAGACTTTTGTGCTTCATGGAGACGTGGCTCAGCGAGTCATTCTCGGACTGCACCGTGCAGCTGGACTTCCAGCTGCTTCCAGCTGCTATGCGCCGATAGACAAAAAGACCTCTCCAGGGGAAAAACACTGGGCGAAGGAGTCTGTTTTTACATCAACAACGCCTGGTCTACAGATGTGACTGTGGTCACCAAACACTGCTCTCTTGCTCTGGAATATCTTTTCATTAACTGCAAACCATTCTTCTCTCCATGCGAGTTCACCTAATTCATTCTGGACACCTCCTACTCCAGGTTTGAGGCCACCCCCCCTCCCCCACTGTGGCCACTTCTTCGCAACCCTGGTCTCCCCTCTCCCTCCCCCCTCCCTCTCCCCTCAGTTCAGGAACAGGATGTAAACAGACTATTTAGGAACTCCAACCCGGAACTCTCCCGCCACTTTGAGACACTGTGCGGGTGAACTGGCCACTGTCTTCAGAGACATTTTTAACACCTCCCTGGAGTCATGCAACGTCCCAGCCTGCTTCAAGTCAGCCATCATTGTCCTTGTCCACAAGAAGGTCCAGATCACTGGACTTAATGACCACAGGCCTGTGGTGCACCTGCAGGTGGATCACTGACTTCCTGATGGATCGGAGGCAGTGCGCTGCAGCTGGGGAAGAACGTCTCAGACACTCGGACTATCAGCACAGGATCTCCACAGGGCTATGTACTTTCCCCTCTGCTCTACTCCCTGTACACAAACTGCTGCACCTTCAGCCACGACTCTATGAAACTGATCAAGTTTGCAGACGACACCACCCTCATCGGGCTCAACTCGGACGGGGAATGAGTCTGTCTACAGGAGGGAAAGTCACTTCTGGAAAGTCACAGCCCCCAGCCAAGCTGCCAGCGCAGATGATGGTGCAGTTTTACACGGCCATCATTGAGTCCATCCTCACCTCCTCCATCACCGTGTGGTACGCTGGAGCCACAGCCAGGGACAAACAGGGACTACAGCGCATCGTGTGCTCTGCTGAGAAGATGATCGGCTGCAGAGTTTCATCTTTGCAAGACCTATTCGTCCCCAGGGCTCTGGGACAAAGCAGGTCGGATCACAGCTGACCCTTCTCACCCTGGACACGGACTATTTGAGCCAGAACCTCCCGCCACAAGAATAGTTTCTTTCCCTCTGCCGTTGGACTCATGAACACTTCTTAAACACCTGTCACTTTAACTACAAGTTAATCAATCACTCACTGCACTGTTCACTTTCTGCACTACATCTGTACATTTAACAGTAAATACTTGTGTACATAGTAAACCTATTTTTATTTTATCCTATAGTAAATTTAAATTGTCTCTTTAATGCATGCCCTTTTTGATTTCATATATGTTGTTTTTATTATTGTTCATCGTTGTATGTTGCACCTTAATGCCAAAACAAGTTCCAATGTTTGGGAATTGTATTCATTGACAATGGCAATTAACCTTTTCTGATTCTGATTCTGATGTATTACGTTTTATATTTTTGCACTTGCTGGTGAGAAACTACAATTTGTTTCTCTTGTTCTCCCTTATGTGTTAATAAAGTGATCTTATCTTATCTATCATGGAAGGTAACTTGTTGATAAAGCGTGGCAATAGGTGTCCACAAGGTGAACATGGGTTTAACTGTTTTTTAAATGCCAGTTTTTGATCATCCGGAGTTTGTGTTTTCGTTTCTCCACCAAACTCCATCAAAAGTCATAGATCTATTGATACTGCAGGTTCCACAAAGGGAAGCTGGCTTTTATATTGAATTAATTCTGCCGTGAAAGAAATCCCATTTCCCCTTCAGGCTCTGGATCCTATCAGCAGAGACAATGTACAAGGAGGCTTGGTGCTACGGAGTGAGAGAAGGGTCAAAAGTCCTGCGGGTCAGGTAGGTTTATCAGTGGTGGGGTCTTATCTGACGTTTGTCACAGGGACATGACTGGAGCAGAAATGGAAAAGGAGAGTTCTATTATTCTTCTGCTCTCTCACATTTATCTTCAGCACTTTTATCTGTAGCATCTCAATATCTCATCGGGAAGTGAGTCATCCACTGGAGGTTTTTACTCATATGGACAATGCATTCACTGATAACCACTGTGTCACTCACTGTGGCCCTATCGCTTGGTGTCATTGGACCACACTACATGGACTCAATGCTTGTTTTGGACATTACACACTGCAGTCTTACTTTTACTTTACGAAAACCATACGCACTTCCAAAAAGGAGATTGGTTAAAAGTTCTAATGTGTGTATGTATGTATGTGTGTGTGTATATATATATATATATATATATATATATATACATATATATATGCAAAATTCCGCAGCACGTCTTTTAACTGGCACACGTCGTAGAGAACATATTACCTTAACATATTAACCTATTTTATGCTCATTGCACTGGCTCCACATTCATTTTAGAGTTGATTTTAAAATGTTATTGTTTGTTTTTAAAGCGGACTGGCCCCCGAGTACATTTCAGACCTCATTGTTCCCTACACTCCTGCACGGTCACTGAGGTCTGAGGGCTAGCTCCAACTTCTTTTTCCAAAAACAAGACTCAAAAGCCGGGCCTATTCTGTTGTATGCCCCAAACTTTGGAACGCTCTTCCTCCCCACATAAAGACTGCACCTTCAGTTAATGTTTTTAAGTCTCGTTTTTAAAAAAAGCACTTCTTTTCACTGGCATTTAACCCGGCATGACAATTGTGTGGTCCTCTGGCCGTCTTTTATAATTTTGTGTATTTTATATTGTTTTTAATTTGTTTTTATTTGATTTGTACATATTTATTGCTTTATTTTTTTTTTATGTTTTTCCAAGGACGGCCATCAGCCTTAACCCTAACCCTATGCACCAAGCTGCCAAGCAATGGGCCTCAGCCTCAAAGCTATGGGGAAATCCTCCATTAGTACTGAAATTAACAATTGATCTGTAATTTGCCCATTGCATTTCATACCTGGCATCAGGAAGACTGGTAAACACAGAGCCAACTAAGCAGGGTGAAGTGAGCGATTCAGTGGAAGAGCAACAACAGACTGGGGTTTATAAAGGCTGCATTCTGGCATCGCCTGCTGGTCACTCTACTAAATTCATACAAACCAAATAAAGATATACTCCAATGCCTCTTTACACTGGCAGTGCGTTAATGTCATTGCCTTAACAATAGTCAGCTCACCTCGGTGTTATCTGCCAAAACTAAACTAATAACGTGTATTTGCACAGGGTAGACTGGTTCATCCAAGGTTCTAGCCTTGAAGCTGTGCTGTGACAGGCTGCCTCTTTGTTGCTGCATACATTTATCTATATATGTTGGTTATATCTGTGGATGCTGCCTGTTTGTTTGTGTGTATACGTGGATGCGCTTGGTGCCGTTGGTGGTAGGCTGTGATTATGCAGTAATGCCAGGCCTGTCAGGAAGCCAGCAGGCAGCCTGGTGTTAGACACAGCAGGGAGGACACCATCAGTGCCATTACACCAACCTCTCATCCAAACACAAATATATGCAAACCAGGAAACAGTGAGAAGTGTTCAACATGGGACTTTATTCAGTCAAATATTCTGCATGGTTAAAGTATGCTACTATTTGAGAATATATTGCAAGTTCATATATTGGTTAAATGAGGTTTGGCTATGCTACATGATTGAAGGAACATGTGTTTTATATTTGGCCATACTTATGTATATTCTATTTTTCTTTCTTTTTTTAAGTGATAAGAAATCATGAAAAGTATAGCGTAACACACATGTGTCAAACTCAAGGCCCGCGGGCCAGATATGACCCACCAGACGTTTTAATCCGACCTGCCGAACATACGCTTATGCTTATTGCGTCCCAAGTGTGGGGCGTTGGACTTTTTCTTTATTTATTCCATTTTGTCCAATATTTAAAAAAAGAAAACTCTCAAGCTGCTAGATATGCTGTACATAAAAATAAAGCTGTAACCCTCTTATTTCCAGTCAAATCAATCATTCTGAGAAGCATCAGGGTTCGTTTGTACTCCAAACCCACAAGTAAAATTACACTAAAATAAAATGAAAAATGAATATTACTTTTATATGGATTCTGCCTGGACATTTTTTCTTCATAACAAGTCCCTACTCATTTTTAGTGAATTTACCTTAAGCTTTAAGAGAGAATTGTCAATAAATCCATGTTTCTGCTCCTGCTGCTGATGCACAAATATGGACTCAGTCTTTCACCTGCTGCAGATTTGTGCAACAGTGTCCACAAAGAACTATTACTATTTATTTCTTATAGTTTTTATTGTTTTATTTTTTATGTTATGTTCGGCCCGCGACCCAGCCTGAGGATCGAAATTCGACCCGCGGCCAAAAATGAGTTGCACCCCTGGCGTAACAGCTATCTTAAAACTCCAAACTGCCCCTAAATTTGACCCTCTGGATTCGACCAGAAAAACAAAAAAGCACAGATTCAACTCTGTCATTAGGTCTTACTGTACAAAAAAAGTCATTACAACATGAAATATACATTTGAATCATAATACAAGATTATTTAAAAGGAATAATTATTCTTAAAAGCAATTCTACAAAGCATTTAGACAAATGGTAACCATCATTTTGGAGTGAGCTCTCTGCACCGGCCCCTTACAGATCTTCCCGCAGGTGGTGGGTCAACGGGAGGACGGCCCCACGTCGCTCCTTTGGGCATAAAGCCCCCCCGACAACATAGCTCCAAGGATCATTCAGGTGCTCAAACTCCTCCACCACGTTAAGTTGACGGTTCAAGGAGGGGATTTTAAATTGTGCACGATCGTGAACCGTACACGATTTTAAATCTTCTGATCTTCCTTTTTCTATTTTACAATAGAACTACATAAAAGTTGTGCTAACAAAACTAGCACACTTTAGTCAGCTGGTTCCTGTCTAGCCTAATGTGACTCTCGCTTGATTAGAGCATTGCACTAGTTTATATGCAGCTCAAAACTCTATTTTGTATATTGTTTGTGAAATGAAGAAGGTACATGTTTTTAATGCACTGAAATGTGGTGACTACACAGATCAAAGATATAACTTCGGGTCATGCCTTTTCAAACTAGGGACGAAGCAAATCAGGTTCCTAATTGGGCCAATTATCTGAGACCAAACACTGTAAAGTAAATTCACAAGCAGTTGACTTTGCAAGTTGTGGATGAACAGAGTAGCTGGTAACATTTGAGAAAGCAAACAAAAAAATGACACATTGTGACATTGTCAAGGAAGAGATTTGTTGATTTTTAAAGATGCACAATGTAACTTTTGATAGGTTACCAATAACCTATCAAATTAGGTTATTGGTAACCTAATTTGATAACCTTTGCTTGCCGGAAAATACAATATTTGTAATTAGTTGTAGAATGGTATTGTGCACAATGTTGCAGTGGGGTATAGTTTCATACCATTGCACCCTTCTCTTAAACATCAAGCAATAAAGAACCAAGCGGTGACATACCATTAAAAAGAGAACATTTTAAATGCATTAGATACAGAAAATCTGTCTTGGTCAAGGACGTATTTTATCCATAAAATGTTTTGAGCTTTAGAAACGGTTTAAACTTTTTTACTGTCCTTGCTTCACAATTTCCTTTTCTGTCAAGTTTCACAAATATCTTGTTTAGTAAAAGTTTTGGTATCTATGTGGTGACCTTGCTGTGGCCCAAACAAAGACAGATGATCCTGGTCTGGAAGCAGAGATTTATTCAGTCTTAAACAAGAGCGTGGAGTCTAAACAGTGCAGCAGCAGAACAGGGGTGGGCGGTCATTAATAATCAAGCAGGATCTACCAGAGGGGCACTGCAGACCGCCAAGGCAGCTTGATAATTCAATCTGTCGGAGCACGATACCAGCACGGCCAATTAAGAGGAGAGGAGGAGAGCTGACCTCAACATCTCTTCAACCTCCACCACTGCAGTGCTTCATCTCAGGCGCTGTGTTCAACCAACTTCTACAAGCTTTAACTGTCACTCCAGTCAAGGTCAAAGGACATGCACAAAGACTTGGATTTTTAAATTATTTCAGCTTATCTCCACAGTGACCAATAACAGTTATCACTATGGATATACAGAGAAACTAGCTCAACATCTGCCCTTTTAAAAATGGGGAACCACATTTTTCAGCCACGAGAGGAGGAAATATAGGTATTCAAAACGGTCTAATTTAGGGGTCTGCAAACTACGGCCCCATTTTGAGCTCGCAAAGGGATTTCCAAAACATTGGTTACGGCGCCATGACCTGCAGCCATCCATGCGTGCAGCAGCTTGAGCGCTGCAAAGAAGCCAAAAACATACCGTTTTTATGAAGAGTGAGCCTCTGACTTTTTATTCACAACATTCATGACAAGTGCGTGTGTCTGTTCAGCGGCTCCAACAGGCTGTGGGTAAGCGATGTAATACAGTAGGGAAGTCTATGATTTTTGTATTGATCACTGATGCTTAACTGTAATTACACTCGCAGAACTTTAGTGCTTTCTCTCTGTGTAGACCTGCACAAACTTTACTCTCCTCTTTCCCCACAGTCACTTATCTGAGTTCTTCTTTGAGGTGCTGTTTCTGTTTTCTCGAGCAGTGGGCTTGGTTAGGTATGGAATCAGATGACAAACAGATGCGCGGGTTGACAGGCACACAGTCTTGTTCTGCTGGTGTCAAGCAACCAAATGTCTTTTATTTTATGTTAATTGATAAGTCACTGAGAAAGATGCAAAAGAATGAATGAATGGAAGTGCAAACTGATGCGCGCCGCAAAGTCAAACTCTTTCTTGCAAAAGACAAAATTTACCTACAACATAAAACCTAAGTTTAGAAATCCTGAGAAAAACATTTGAACCTGAGTGTTACCTGGAGCCTCTTAGTTCACAGGGAAGGAGAGAAAAGAGGAGATGTGACGGGCCAGGGGCTGTGCAGTCAAACTCCTGGGGGCCTGGGGCTGACAGGGTGGGGTGTTACTAAAAATAAAAATAAAATAAAATCACCAACCAAATGAATAGACAGTGTCCTGCTTAAATAGTATACCTAAAATCCACCAGAATGCAGGAAGTCCCTTATGATTTCTTCAAAGTTCCCATCTGTTGTGCCTCTGTCTATAATCACATAACTTGACTGTAGAACCGTGTCCTTTGAGTGCGTTAAAGGAGGAAAAGCACTATATAAATACACTGAAATAATAATAGATAGAGTTTGTATTATACGGTATATAGAGATAAATGTTCAGGCAATAGAAATTACAGCTCGATCTACCCAAAATAAGATATAAAATGTTTCGGAACATGAGTAGCTCACAGTTGTTTTGTGCTAGTAAAAGTAGCTCACAGAGGCAAAAAGGTTGGAGACTCCTAGTCTAATTAGGGCCTGGCTCTCAGAAACCTTTTGGCACAATGCTAATAATCGTATGTGTTACATTTTAGTCCAATGTCACAGCGTGTTACAGGTACAGAGTGTTACAGGTACAGAGTGCTTCCTGGAGGATGGGGTGAAACAGGGAAGCATGCTGCGGCACTCACCAGGCTGACTCATCCTGGTGAGTAGGCCCTGTTCATCTGCTCATCCGAGGGATAGGATAGAGACTATTCTCTTGCTAAAGACTGCAGGAATCAATTAAAAATTACACTTTGGGCACTTATACGAGGTACCAATAGCACTGTAAGAAGGTTAAAAGCTCTGAAAAGTTGATTTAGCATCATATAGGACCTTTAACATGGGCGCAGCAGAGCTTATCAGCACAGGGCGTGGAGGCGTGATTATGAGGTGGAGTAAAGCAACTTGAGGGCATGGTCTGGTGCATTCTGTGAATGGCCAGGATCGTAACTAATACACTTCAAAACTAGTGTACAGGAGTCGTGTTACTATCCACATGTGGATGAGATAATCATATTAAAACAACCTTCATGGGCATAAATAACACAAATTATAGAACAAATTTGATATGGTTATTTTTTTCCCCACTCACTTAAACAGCGCAGCTCAGAGAGGAATGTCTATATGGGAAACACATTCACATCACATTCAACCAAAATCCTTGTCCCAGTCTGCGCGAAACTGGTCCACTTTTTCTAATTGGTCAGATGTGCAGGAAGCAGATAAACCAGCTCACAAACAATCAGTCACATATTCACGAGGAACGAACGAGTAACTGGATTTAGATGCGCAAATGCGCAAGGGTGAGCAAAAAGAGCGAACGTAATATATGTATATGTAATATTTCCTTGGATACCTTGAATGACAAATAAGTGGGGAATTATAGCCATGTTTCAAATGATATGCAAAACACTATGATTTGTTTAATCTGCACATTGTAACTGTAATGAAACATTTTTAAGTTAATTAATAACTGTCATATCAGGACTCCTATTAATCTCACAACTATAATTTTTTGTATTTGGATTTGATGGCAATTGGAGAAATACAAACCAAATGCAAAACTATTTTACAGGGCTACTTAAATATTGCAAGTACTTGAAATTCTAACCTTGTTGCCCTCTACCTTTTATAATATGTCCATTTGAGAACATTGCATCACCAATTAAAACACTTAAGAGAGCCAAAGGAGTGTGCTGCGGAGGTGTGGAGGTGGCTGTGATGTGGAGGGCTGAGCGTTATTCCAACTGAAGAAGAACATACGGATCTAAAACATCTTTTCATGCTCTGTTAAATTACAGGGGAAAAAAAAAACAGACCTTTTGATCAAGGTTGCAGGGAGGTGTGAATGAAAGTGTTGAACAGAGCAAAATTCTGTTCCAGCTCCAAACTAGACTGATCATGGAAAATTACAGAAAATATTTACGTTTCTGTTTCATGGATAGTCAAATTATTTTTTGTTTCTGTCAGAACTTCTTATTAATTGGTGTTAATGTTTATATCACTGTCACTCAACAACAATATACAACCACTACCACTAGATAGGCATACTGTAGAGCTTGGGATGGAACATCAAAAAATTACTGTTACCTTTTTGTTGCAACTGTTCCAAGCCGCAATAGAGGTACATAAGCCGGAACAAGGTAAAAAGTAAGTAAGCAACAACTCGATGAGCTGCTGCGCCACTAGTATATACGTAGTGTCAGAATATGTTTTAATGAACTCTAAGATTAGAAACATGTCGGTGTAATGCCTCATTCGTCCAGGAGTGTTCCATTGTAGAAAAAGATTCAGTTGTAGTCATCTGGACTCTGTTTTTGAAAAAACGAAACGTTTCGACTCTCATCCAAGAGTCATTCTCAATCAGTGAAACAAGTCTAAGAACAGAGTAAGATATAAACAGGAGTTCTCAGACTTGTTTCACTGATTGAGAATGACTCTTGGATGAGAGTCGAAACATATCGATTTTTCTAAAACAGAGTCCAGATGACTACAACTGAATCTTTTTCTACAACTCTTAAGATTAGTATTTAGCATCCTTTAACCAGCTCCAGGGTTTTGTTTTAGATTGAAAACTGCAAAAAGAATCTGTGAAGCCCTTCCCATGGAGATCATTTTAAGATATCAATTATATAAAAAAAATCAAATTTTAAAAAATGGGCCTGAAAATACTTTAAAAAAAAGTTATTATATAACTTTTTTTTATAACCTTATATTATTTAGTGTGAAAGGACTTTTATTCATCTAATATGTTTTAAATTAATCAGAAGGTTCAGACAACCTCCCTTTGGCTGCTCTTCGAGTCATGTAACATTTGGACCCGTGATGTTAGACACAAGATATATTTTGTTTAAAGATTTTCATCATTCTGAAACACATGGATAGAAGGAGGTTTGTCTAGGTCTAGTACTCTAACCCGAACCCTAACCCCTTGTCTTCTAGGCCTAGAACTCACACAATCCATCTAGCATGAGAAATTCTCCCGTTTGTGGCACCCAAGGTTGTGATCATTTACAGAGTTTATCTAATATTGGCACATAAACAAATAAATACAAATATACAAAAATTGTGTATAGAAACTGTGCGTATGGTGTAGAGCAGGCATGTCCAAACTATGGCCTGGGGGCAATATGCAAAATTCAAGCATGTTGATGTCATACCAACCTAATATTAATGTTCCAAGTCTTATTAAAGGTGTGAAGGCCCATCGAAACTATGTCAAAGGAAACATTTCAAATTATTCACTTCCTTGTCGGGTTGTCTGTGGCCCTCTGCTCTGTATAAGTTTCAAAATGCGGCCCTCTGTGAAAAAAGTTTGGACACCCCTGGTGTAGAGTAAACTTCAGCACCATGGATAGCGACAAAATGAGTAGTTCTGTTAGGACCACTCTGGTGATTGTGATTGATACATGAGTGAACAACTGGTAGTTTTTCATTTTCTAAATCTTGGCTTCACACAACAAGAGTCAGATATTTCTTGACTTCATTTAATATGAATACAATATAATTTACCCAGTTGTTCATTAATTGCGGGCGGAGTTAGGCTATGAGTGAATGGATCAGTCAAACTACAACTTTGCTACAAGTTCACTTATGACTTGTTAGTATGAAATACTAACAAGCTCAAGTCACTTTGGTTAAATATGTCTCCTTTTTCCATTGTGGGCTGTACAATAACAGCAGATGTTTTGTATACTCCATCCATTGTGTTTTTAAGTGTATAAAATAAAATAAAAAACTCTTTGTTAAACCTTAGACTAGCTGTACGGTCAGGCTCACTTCACCAGTTTTATGTTCGCCAAAAATAGCCACATTTGGAAAGTGTCAGAGAAAAACCCAGAGTTCACTACAGAAACATTTTTCATTCTAGTACATTTTTAATAAAACTCTAAAAGACTTTTGGGGTGATTGAAATTCTCGCTGTTAGCTCTTCTTGCTTTTTTGACATTCTCCTTCTAAAGTCCATTAATTTCACTGTTACACTTCCTATTACAGCAGCATCCATCTACTCCTCCTAAAAGAGAGTTTTTAGCATATATCATGGCGTGTGAAATCCACTGCATAATAATGTGTGTTTTGAAGGCTCTTGCTTTGATAGTCTAGCACCAAAGACGCCTCTCTGAAGAATTATTCACACATTTTCGCCGCTTCCACGCTTATGTACTGTAACTTTGTGAGAAGGCTGGGAGATGTCAGGTTTTGCATCAAAGAATCTCAAAAGAGACTCTTCTTTTGGCTATAGGTAGAAAAAAATATGATGTACTTTCTTTATGAAGCCTTAGATTTATATATGGAGGGGTGTCCAAAGAGGTTTATGAGTGGGAGAAGGTGGAGCATATGGGAGAGTCAGTGAAGAAACATGGATTGGCCAAGGCGTCAGTGTAGCAGGTTATCCTACACACAAAACCAGGAGTCAGGGGGGTCAGTACATGTGCATTAATACTTAATAAAATGGCAGTTCAAAAGAAGCCATGGTCTGTATCCAAATAATAAAATAATATGCGCAAGCTGTTGAATTGGTAGCGACCAATGGTAGATGTCAAGTAATTAAAGTATAACTTTAGTGTTAGAGACTTTAACCATCAGCTCGCATGTCCTCTTTGCCACAGTAAACATATTTACAAACCCTCCAGCTCAGATGCCGTGAGAACTAATTCCCACATCTAAGTGCAATGAGTTTGCATTATTCTTTAATGACAAATTTCAGGGCATCTGTCTTTGATGTCATCATCACCATGACCATCACCACCACTATTAATAAATATTCTCTTGTCCTACATAGTTGTGGCTTGGTCCTTTTTAGTGAACAGTTTTTTAGCACCACTCACTCACATAGTTAACATGTTGCTTCAATCTGGAACATTCCCAAGGTCTTTGAAAACTGCGGTCATAAAGTGCAGTCTTGATACCGCAGTACAGAATCAGAATCAGAATCACAATCAGAGTAATTACCGGCCTATTGCTAATCGGCCATTTTGGAGCAAAGTCCTTGAAAAGGTTGTTTACCAACAGCTCACTGATTTCCTCTTAATAAACAACTCATTTGATGTTTTCCAGTCAGGTTTTAGACCTCATCACAGCACTGAGACTGCTCTTGTCAAGGTGATAAATGACATCCCCAGAACACTGATGCGGGCAAAGTCTCAGTCTTAATTCTGTTAGATCTGAGTGCTGCTTTTGACACTGTTGATCATGGGATCCTCTTACAGAGACTGGAGGACTGGGTGGGCATCTCTGGCACTGCCCTAAATTGGTTAAAGTCTTATCTGGAAGACAGGAAGTTCTTTGTTGAAATTGATAACTGTGTCTCAGACCACATGCCTGTTGGGTGCCCCAAGGGTCAATCCTGGGACCCCTTCTGTTAAACCTCTACATGCTGTCTTTAAAGACCTCACAGTCTAAAACTTGGTGCAAGGGCACAGACACAACATTTAGACCAATTCCATGAAGTGGAACGCACCAGACAGAAAATTAATTAATTGGATGCACCTGTGTCCCTAATATTACAAACGGGCATTTTACTGCCACTGCCACGCAAACCCAACACAAACCAAGACCTAATGAATGGTTGATAAGCAGCGAGAGAAAAGGTCTCCACTCACACTTTTACGCACATGTGACACAACCAGTGACCATGTTCACGACAATTACAAACTGTCAGTATCATAAGGAATGGCGCTCATAACACATCTCAGAAAAATTAAACCTTCTGTGTTAGGATGTAATCATCTGCCAGAGATGCAGCAACAGGCTGAAAATGCCTTCCGTTCACAGATATATATGTGGTCACAACATAGGGGACAGAGTTTTTAAACTGTTCTAAAACCACTAGTTCTGACAGCTGTTCAAAAGTTCTTACTCCTGCGGACTGACACCAGCATTTTCAGGTCACGCGCAAACTCCAAGTGCCCAAGTGCCCGCTGGCCTTTCTGCATGATCTAAACCGCTGCTGATACGCTTCAGGCACCAACTCGTATACATTCAAAACCGCAGCTTTGACTTCGTCACTGTCCCTGCAGTACCCCGACACAGACGCCCGCCTCACAAAAACACTCTGGAGGAGTAACGTGCACTCAGAGCTGCTCCAACCATGTGCTTTGGCCAACTGCCCTGAAATGAGGGAAAACAAATCAGGTTAATTTAGGCAACAAACTCAAACTTAAAATGATATCAAATGTGTTTTCGGAAAAGCCCGACAGCACAGAGAAGGACTGGCCCTCCTCACGTTATTGGCCCTCTTTTGTCTGCTCCAATTTCACCCTTTCAATCTCAAACTGTAACTCCAATAGCCGTACTTGTTGCTCAAAATTTAACCTTGATCCTGTGGCATTTGCAGCAGAACCAGGAATGTGTGGTTTATCTTCCAGCACCCCAACCTTAATCAAAATTAGCAACCTATATGGTTTCACATTTTCCTTCAGTGGTTTACTTTCATTATCCAGTTTGTAGTGTTTCCTAATTTCGAGCAGCTGTTCCTTGGTACACTGGTCGCTCAGAACGAGACTCAAAAAATTCGGAGACCATTTTCTTCGATCAAACACACATCCAAGTTAGAAATCAATGTGATACAAAGTGCTAACTGTAACACAGCGCATGAGACCGGCTGCAAGCCTGATGCCCCATCACTACAAACTCAATCCTAAATCTTCATTCATCAGGTCTACAATGAAGACCAGTGCGCTTGCAAGGCAGTCTGAAACCAGCAAACACCACATGAGAATACCAACCGTTTCCCCTCAATTTAAGATAAACAGATAGGTTTAGAGGGCTTTTGGCAACGCTTAACAGGGCGTTGGTCTGTAGCCGAGGAGCTAGATGCTCTAACATCACTCACTTTCCTCACCTGATTTAACGGAACCGGGACAAAATGCTTTGCACATGATGGAACCAAAGGATTCTCCCATGAGAGAGAATCCACCAAATGCCTCATAAAACAAGCCACCAAGTGCATCCATACACCAAACAAAACCTCAAACAAAGAAATGAATTTCACGAAACAATGGCGTTAACTGAACCAAAAGAACACCACTAACTTTGACCACTTGTCCCAAACACTTGTAACCATTCAGAAATCTCACGATTTGGTTTGATTCACAATTCAGGGCCGACGATTCCTCATGATTCTCATTATTTGTGTAAAAAAAAAGCTAAATAATTTATTTGGCTGATTGGCTGCAGTGTGCGGGGATGTGCGGCACTTCCACGTAGATTTGATGGCATAAATCAGCCTTTATAGTCCGCCGTCATGGACTCACAAGCTCACACAGGCCTGAACCCTTCGAGCTTCTGCTGAGCTAATCAGGCTTTACGTTCAAGTTTAAGCATTAGTTTGCATTTATATATTTACTGGCACAATATACGATCACATTTGGATCGTATGCAAACATTTCTGTGCAAGGTGTCTTTTGGACGTAGGCCCACAAACACAACACACACGGCATGGCAAGAGCCGCAAGCTTTCTGGTTGGCTGCCGTGTGATTTGGGGAGGTGTTCTGCGTAGATTTTACAGAGGACTATAAACCAGCCTTAATTGGCTGCTGTGTGCATCTAGGAGATCGGCATACGTTTGATGAGGGAGATAGTAATATAATGCTTACGTGACATTAGTGCAGAAATTCCGCACTGATACATCGCGGCAAACCACTCACAAACCTTGCGATAAACTAACAATTAATTCTTGATCAAAAGGATTAATTAGATATTAGATATTTGATTTGAGAATTGGTAATTGCCTCAAATTTGAGGCTGGTGCCCCAAATAACTTAAAATAATACATATTACGTAAACAAACTCTCACCAAGACTTGTGTGGCATGTTTGAAAGTTTTAATCCAATCACTCTCTTTTGTAAGTGGGAGGACAGGAATAACAATACACTATTTGGTTTGTTTAGGTTTGTCCTTTTGACTTCCACCCAAACTACAATGCTGTGATTGGTCAGTCAGTCAGCGGCCGAGCTCAAACCTAACAGTGCGAGCCCGACCAGATGGCTTCTCAAGAGTTTGTGAAACAAATATTGTGAGAATTAATCTGGCTGGCAAGGTTACCGCCACTGCGCCACCTTTCCAATCTAGTCTATTTTCTTCTCCGCCAATGTCCTGCTAGATCAAGCGCCACAGTTCAGAACGCACCAAAAAGGAAAAAGATTTCGAACAACATCCAGATTTGCTAAGTAGTACTTAAATTTGATGAGATTACATGTAATTTAGGGTTTTACACCTTGTAGCTTTGATTTTTTGCCTTAGTAGCCTTAACTTTCACAATGTCACGTAACAGTTTAATGCTTAATTACCCTTGTGGTAGTGAAAAAACATGTGGATATTAATTGGAGTGTGAACTAAAGAGCGATCTTGTGAAACCCAAGAATTAGGGATTTCTGCTTTAGAACAAATTGTTTATTGTTATTGTTTATAATCGTCTTAAATGAGGACTTTTATTTCACAAACTTGTGGTCTCCACACATGCCCTGCACGGGTGAGGCATTTGCAACGTCAGCGGAGTGGAATCAGTGTGTGTTAGAACAGAGCCTGGTAGATGTTCTACAGCTTGGACCAGAAACTAATATTTTTGTCATTTTAAAAGGTGCAAGTGAATTTGGAATCTGTCACTTTTCAGCACACTACAGGTGCAAGATCCATAACCTTAATGAAAAATACTTAATACATTAAAATAGTTAATATATTGAAAAGGTTTTACACATTTATTTAACACCAAACTTAATTGCTTTGCTATTCTGTACATAATAGTGGCAAAGTGCAGCCTAAAAATGCAAACCTAAATGTTACAATTGCAGCTACATTTGTAGTTGTAGTTCTGTGCTTCTTTCATAAAATATACTAAGCCCTAAATAGAAAGCCTTAATAATTACCAACTTTTTTACCTGTGACATTTCGTTTCCTCCACAATCCTCTGTCATACACCGACGTGAACACCTTTGATCACGAACATTGTATGACATGTTTGCCTGCGCCCTGACTGCCGTATCGCGCCAGTGTCAATTAGCGGCAGCAGATCAGGAGGCTCTGCCAACGCAAAACAAATGCACCCACTTCTGAAGAAAGAGGATTAAAGAAGGGTTGAGGAAGACAAAGGGGGGAACGCCTGTTAGATTTGTGCACCAAACATCCCCTGACACTTTGTATTTGTTTGTACAGAGCTACAATGTCTGACTGATGTTTCCTCTGTTCTGCAAATGAGCATTTAAAACCTATTTAGCCCCATTCACAAGGTCATGCATCAACAAGTCCAAATGGATGTTAGATTTGTGAAAGTGCACATTTGCAAACAATTGTTTAAAGTTACCAAATGAAAAGGTTTTGTGGATGAAATGTGACTCTTGTAACCCAAAACCAAAGAGCATGTGGTAATTGGGGAAAAGAAATGTGAGACTTTCAAATATTCAAATATTCACCTATCCTTCCGTTAATAAGGTTGCTTTAAAATGGGAAATTGGGGAAGTGCAACATGAATGCAACTGGAAACTGACAAGATGGACACTAACTGCAGTCTTTGCTTAAAGTATTTGGGAGTTAAAGGTGCCCTATACAGTATACAACTTCACATTGCTAGTTTCACAGCACACTTCTCTATACAAGCACAAGCAGGTGACGGATACTTAGTCAGAAAAGTTACACCTTTAAAGTGTGACTGAGGAGTGAATTAACCATACAAATCAAAGCATGAGTGAGTTATTAGTGTTGGTAGGCCGTTGGCGCAGATACAATTCAAACAACCTACCCAGACCATGTGTGGGAAGCGAATGAATATAAAGCTCAACAGCCCTGGCCACTTCAAAGTTTGCCATTGCTCCAGAAGTAGTAAACCAATATTGGCCAAAGAAGCTTGGTAATTTCCATCTTATATATACAAAAGTAATTGATAAACATATGATAAAATGTATAATTAAAACAACAGGCACTACAGTGCACAAAATTATTGCGTTTACCTTTCCATGTAAAAGGTAATTTATTGACATCCCAAACCAGCATGTGTGTGACACTTATAGAATCTCTCTCTCTTACACTACATGTTTTTGTTAATAACATACACCATTCTCTTTTATCTGGTACAGTATTATGGGGAAGAGGCAGGAGGTGATCTCATGAGACACTTGTTAATTATATGGGTTGTTGTGCTCCAGTCAGTCCTCCAGAGAAGACAATCCAACGTGTCCATGTTTGACTCCTTCCTCCATGTCTCACTGGGAACACGACAGATTCCAGTGCGCCTTCCATTATTGAGCCAATAAAGCAGTTACGGCGGTGTGCAGCGGTGAGGGGGCGATGTGGCAGCCCGCTTTTTATTAGGTCCCAGGACGCAGAGGACGCCCAGAGAACACATCGGAGCATGCACTATACTCCGCCTGAAATTAAAGTGATATCTCATTTTTGTGCTATACACTAGCTGTCTAATAGCTAGGAAATGGAAAAGGATGGAGCCGATGTCTGATGTTTGGGGAGGATGAGTCTGTGCTGGCTTACATTTATGATCCAGCAAAGGAAAATTGGGCTTAAGCCAACATACGTTTTTTTCAGTGAGTAACACTGATGGCAACATACTGCAGCTAATCGCATTCATGCATTGTCTAGGTCAGGCTTTGTGGCGCAAGTGCAAGTGTACCGCAGAAAATTGTACTGTTTGATTGAATTTTTAGATTGAAGGCAAATTAATATATGCAATTATTGATTTATTAAATAATCGTTTAAACCCGGGGTGCCCAAACTATGGCCCGGGGGCTAAATGCGGCCCTCAGACAAATTTTAGTTGTCCCACAGGCATCGGGCTAAATTGGACCAAACAAAAAAAGTAGGAACAATTCTGCTATAATAACCAAAATAACACACATTTTGATGAGATACAGACCTAATATTAATGTTCCAAGCCGTTATTAAAGGAGTGGAGGCTCCGCAAAACTACATCAAATGACAAATGTCCAATGATTCACTCCATTGTCATATCTCTGGCCCTCCGCTCAGTATATGTTTCAAAATGCGACCCTCTGTGAAAAAAGGTTTGGACAGCCCCTGGTTTAAACCATTCAATATACTGCTATTTAAGTTGTATAAATGCTTTACGTTCCTCGTTACTCTAGTACTCTTCTAACGCATTACCAGCTAACGCATTACCCCCAACTCTGGTTATGACAGTATCATTTTTAGTAAAAGGCATGTCCTTCAGTATAGGCCAGTACAATGGACAGACGTAGTGCGGTGAATGAGATTTGTAAGGATACAATGGCCCTAATTTATAAACTTTGTGGTGAAAGTTGTGTACATTTGGGTGTATATTTGTTGGTACACCAGAGGTCGCGTGGTATTTATGAACATCACTCACGAGCTTTACGGCATGTGCACACAGAATACGACAAAAGGCACCATTTATCTGAAGAGGATATCACAAAGAAATGCATAAAAAGATGTCTGCTCATTGGAAAACATAGATACTGAATCAGAGCCTGAGGAAAAGTAAAAATAATTTATTTTAAAAATATACACTCTACATTTGTTATGAAATTATCAGTTTGTGTTTTTAGGGTAATCAATTGATCAACTTCAAAAGGAACTATGCAATAGTGGGATGCAGGTGCTACAGTGGGACTAGATCCAAACCCAGATGCCTGAACCTGTGGAGCGGAGCTTGGTCGGGGTGGGAAGTGACATGAGGTGGCGTGGCCTGAGCAGCACCTCCTGAAGGCACGTGGAGGCGGAGCTGCTCCAAAGACAACAGTTTTGTTTAAGCAGAGCAAGGCAGTGAAGGTGGACGGCCCGACGACACCAGTGCGTCAGCCATGACACGTGTGCACCAGTCCCTGTAATATTGAGAGATCCAGACGAGATCAAGGCGGCTTATGGTGCATTGCAAGGCGGTGAAATTGGTGAGAAGCAACTGCAGAGCCTTCATGGACTACAAAGTCCATGGGAAATGAAGTGCTGTGTATCAAGAAGGAAAAATTACATAATATAATAAAAAAAATGTCAATAAAGTAGTCCCCTGCACCAGCCCTTTATTTGCCTGTTTTTGAAGTGGTGTCCAAACATGATTTGAATCCTCTGCCTTTCCTTTCTCAATAATAAACAGACATGCTCTCGGACATGCCTCAACATCTAACGGACGACAGCAACGCCTGGAGAAAGCATATTAGGAAGGACGAGTGCTCCTGATCGCTGGTGGGAGACGCTCGCGGTAACAAATCAAACTAGGAAGCCTTAGTCCAAAACATTTAAAAGCACAATGCTCTGCTCCTTATCTACACTCAAACACCTGCCATGTCAGCCACTACATATCCTGTGATTACCGCTATAGCCATTCTGCAGTATTACGTCCAAAATATATGGGAAATAAATAAATATAACAGACAGAGAAGAGAAGGGAGGGTGTAGTCAAATATTCAAGAGAAAAGTTCAGCGAGGACAAAATGTACTAAGAAGGGAAAGAAGAGGAGAGAGAAGTAACACTATAGCGACCACTTTTATACACGGTGGAAAAAACAGTGGGGTTCATTTTTATTAATAATGTTATATTAGACCTATGATTCATTTTCTGTTTTTCGAATTAGCCGAAACATAACTTTTAATTTTGTGCAATTCTTTGTGATTTCCTGTTCAAATAGATGCTGCTTTTTGCCATATTCCGTGCGCACATGCCGTAAATCTCGTGGGTGAGGCCACTTGAAACATTATTATTTTGAGGTGTTTCATGCAAATGATGCTGGTTTTCATCTGCCGCATTTATTACCAGAGTTTGTGCATACGTCAGAGCTGTGCGTACAGATTCATAAATGCTGCGAGGTCGCTGGGGTATGGACAAATCTACACACATTTTCACAGCACATTTGATAAATGAGGACTATTGTCACTGCTTTCTAGTAGAAATGTTGCAAGTGCGAGTAAACTCCGCACTAGAGGTGAGCAAACTTTTTGGCTTGAGGTGCCATTTTAAGTTCTATTTTCTATTTTAAGTATGCCTCTGAGAGTATGTGCCACAAGCCCTACAAAATGGTACTCAATTCAAAACAATGGGCCAAGCTCATTTGCGTATGTCACCAGTTTAGACTTTAGCAGCTAGCTACATCCAGTGGCTGTGCGGCACGGAAGTGTACCACGTCCACTCTGACCAATCAGAGCGAGAGTTGCAAGAGCGGAGCAGCGAGAAACAGAATGAGCCAAAGCAAAAGATTAAAAAGCTGTTAAGAAAACGGAATGAATTTTGAACTGGAAAAAAGTTCATGAGCTGAAAATAGCCAAAAATTTCCACAAAATCTGACCTTCGTGAAATCTGTAGGTGGCCTGTCAGCTGAACACGAACCGTTTTTGCGCCAACTCTATACAAAAAATGCTTTCTGGGCTGGAGGACTTTTGGCGCTGCAGTACCAATAGACTGGCCACTAGGGCCTACTCAAGACTGGTTTAAGCTAGCAATATGTTGAGCCATGACAAGACACAGTAACACATTTATACTGATAGTTCATTTATTTGCCACATTGTAGTTTATCAATTTTACTTGTGAAAGAAGCTTATTCATATAATGTGACCAGGCATTCTATCAGATTATTGCACATAAAGTATTCACAATTGTGGAAAAGGCATAAACCATTGCAGCAATGCTGGAGTTTATGTTTTATGTTGTCTAAATCATGACTAAACTCACCAATTTTGTGCTCGTAAATCCAACAAGTTCAACATACACAAGAAGAATGAAACACCATTGTATACAAAGTGTCTATGTGTGTTGCTCAAAGTCCCGCTGTCCAAGAAGAGGTAAGAGCAGAGAAGTAGATGGAGCAAACGGCGATCCCTGGTCCTGCTGATCCAGAGAGGCTTTCTCTCTGGAAGGCTTGGACAGTATCGCTCAGCCGCTGACTGCTCGGTGTTAAACAGGGCTAAACAAGACCAAAGATAGTTGAACGCAACCACAATCTCACGCCCAGACCTCTTCACCCATTTGGTTCAGCGTTGTACGCAGTGGCCGGTCCTCTGAATTTAAGGCCCTGAGCTAGGCGAGGCTATTAGTGAAAATATTTTTTTATCTACAGTGCGAGATAGAACATGCCTTGTTTCAGGTTATCTTTTATAATTTTTTGTACGAAAAAACAAAAAACGGACCACAAGGCCACGACAGTATCCACTACCACCTCACTGTGGAACCTGGTATACCAGTGGTCTCCCGTCCAAGTTGTAACTAGACCCGTCGCTGCTTAGCTTCTGTAAACAGACTAAATTAGGCATTGACAAGCTGAAGTAGCACAATAGAATCAACCTAATATCAGTACTGTTGTGGTTTACAACTGTTATCACACTGATCACATTTAGTCATACTTTTACCACAAGGAGACAGAAGTCCAGGATGAGCAAAGTGAACAACTGAGTGTTAATCTGACAATAACATGCAGTGAAATTTTAAATCTATTAATGACTGGCATGTCTTTATCACAGTTAAAAAGTGACAAATGTGGTTGCCGGAGTGTGAGGAGGCTGCGATGGTGTGAGGGCTATGACACTCAGATAATGAAACACAGTGCAAAGTGACTGTGAATGGAACACAAATTAAATCAGCCAGTTCAATTTGAATCCACTGACTCCCATCAGATCTGCACTGAATCCCGATGTTTATCCCACACGTGCCCCGCTCCCCTCCCTCACCCCCTACCCCTCGCACTCCCATCTGTCACTCACTGTGCCTCTGTTCTTCTTGTTATCCACTGCCAGTTGCTCTCTTTCTTTCTTTGGGATTTTTTGTCCTCTAGGTAGCAGACTGTGTAAAGGGAGACTCTGGCCAAATTCACACACTGTCAAGTGGATAGTAATGGTGCCCTCTGCTGGTAGTAAGAGAAAGAAGACAGGCAGTGGGTTAGGAATGGATAAAAGACAGCATGAAGGCAGCAGAACAATGACAAATCAACAATACATGAACATAAAAGTACTAAAATGTAGCCCAGCAAAATGTATTCATATTTATTACTAACCATTTAAAGACCAATTGTGTACATTTTAGTACAATAAATATCAGCATATGTTGGAACAACGTAGACCATTCAAAACAAACTTTTATACCTCACAGATTTTCACTTGTAACAAACAGCCTCTTTTAATGTATGGTAAAGGTTTATTCTGGTAACAATTCAGGCAACAATTATGTTTTGTAAGACAGGAGTGTTTGTTTGCCTCTTTTACCTGTTTCAGCTATTCCTGTCTGACGCCTTGTCCAGGGTTATGTGTGTGACACGGTGTGGAACATCAACAAGAATGTGAAAAGTAAACTACTAATAGATAAAAAGAGCAATTAAAGAGCAGAATGATGCCAGGGTCATCCATGCTGAAAGCAACAATTACCACTGCTGGATCATAGTAGCTTGAGTTTTTTCCCCCCCCTCATTTTACTACATTCTACAAACTGTGTGGATTT